>SJYT01061343.1:96992-135075 GCA_006410635.1 Cephalophus harveyi | reverse complement strand
GAGAAGCAACCTAAGTGACAACAGAAAAATAGATAAAGATGGTGTGTGTGTATATATATATATATATATATATATATATATATATATATATATATATATAAAATGAAATACTACTCAGACATAAAAGAATGGAATTATTTTAGCATTTATGAAAGCATGGATGGACTTGAGGGTATCTTGCTAAGGAAATTAATCCATACAGAGAAAGACAAATACTGTATGATGCTGCTGCTGCTAAGTCGCTTCAGTCATGTCTGACTCTGTGCGACCCCATAGATGGCAGCCCATTGGGCTCCACCATCCCTGGGATTCTCCAAGCAAGAACACTGGAGTGGGTTGCCATTTCCTTCTCCAATGCATGAAAGTGAAAAGTGAAAGTGAAGTCGCTCAGTCGTGTCTGACTCAGCGACCTCGTGGACTGCAGCCTACCAGGCTCCTCCATCCATGGGAGTTTCCAGGCAAGAGTACTGGAGTGGGATGCCATTGCCTTCTCCGATACTGTATGATATGTAAACTCAAAAAAGAAAATAAAATAAACCAGCAAATACAGCAAAAAATGTGCAGACTCACAGAGACAGAGGACAAATTGGTGGTTACCAGTGGGGAAGGGAAAGAAGGGAGGGACAACATCGGGGAGTAAGAGGTACAAATCATTAGCTATAAAATAAGCTACAAGGGTATATTGTCCAACACAGGGAATATAATCAATACTTATAATGACTATAAGTGGAGTATAACTTTTTAAAAAATTGTGAGCCACTATGTTGTACACCTGGATCTTAAATAATATTGTACATCATTTATACCTCAATATTAAAAGTTTAAAAATATAAGTATAAAAAATAATATGAATCACAACTAGAAGATAAGGCCTAAGTAGTAAGAGGAATACTTAAAAATAGTATATGATTGGAGAAGACATGGGCAACTTTGAGAGGGGAAAACTAGTAATATTAGTGTATATAATCAAATACTTACTGAGTTTCAAGGTGACCCAGGTAATTTAAGTAAGGAAACATTACTTGTGCTCTGAAGAAACAGACACAAAAGAGAGAAAACTCCCTGAAAGAGAGCCAGACTGGGTAATAGCAATAATATTCATCCTTAGTCTGATGGGAAAATGTCTCCTTGGGGAAATAGACAAGGGATGTGATGATATACAATATTTCTTTGAATATTCTATGATGTCTGACAGACCTAGAATTTGCTCATTTGCTCTATCTTACCAAGAAAAGTGAAAGTGAAGTCGCTCAGTCATGTTCTACTCTTTGCAACCCCATGGACTGCAGCCTACCAGGCTCCTCAGTCCATTGAATTCTCCAGGCAAGAGTACTGGAGTGGGTTGCCATTTCCTTCTACAATCTTACCAAAGGGCCTCACAAAGCAAAACTAGTGAATTTAATAAGTAATGTTGAAGTCTAACACCACCAGAGAAAGAGTAAATTCTTTTTATCCAGCAAAATGGCTTGCTGTGTATGTGGTACAGGAAAACAGAAGCAAAGTCAGGTTAAACTGCTAACAACTCAGGGAAGCCAGCCCTCCTTGATGTATAGGGTGAAAGGGGCAGAAAAATTAAATCGAGGCATAGCTTCCACCAGAGAAACAGAAGGTAGAAATAAATGCTACTCTAGGCTGGAAATACTCAAGAGATGAAGGAAGAAAGATGTCCAGAACCTTGAGGTGTTAGGTAGAGATGCTGGTCACAAGGCTTTTTTCCTTTTTCTGTACTAAGCCAAATAACACAGGAAAGAGATCTCGAGATCTGGGAACTGGGCCATCATCAGTGCAAATTTCCACACATTGCTAAAAGGCACATATGCCTCAAATGCCACGTTCTGAGTGAGGAGACAGCGGGAATAAGTGGATGACAGTTCTGGCGCCAGTTACCAAAGAGACATCCACTGTACAGCCTTCAGAGTGGGTTCTCTGCCCAAGTATCTCAGAAAGTGACTCTAGCTCACAGGATCAAAGAGCTTGTATTTTTAGAATTCATTATTTACTTTAACAAGCAATATGGACTTTGTATCTTTTCAAGTTTTATATGCATATTTGGGTGAGTACATGCATGTTAAGTCACTTCAGTTGTGTCCGACTCTGTATGACCCCATGGACTGTAGCCTGCCAGACTTCTCTCTCCATGGGATTCTTCAGGCAAGAATACTGGAGAGGGTTGCCATGCCCTCCTCCAGGAGATCTTCATGACTATAAGGATCAAACTCACTTCTCTTGTGTCTCCTGCATTTGCAGGAGGGTTCTTTACTACTAGGGCCACCAGAGAAGCCCTCATATTTGGGTAAGAGAATTCAATTTTGGGGTTGCAATGTTTTTTGAACTCCATATGGGGGAGAGCTTAAATTCAGAGACAGAGAATGTGTGACTGACTACTATTCTACTATTCCACTAGCTCTCATTTACTCTCATCTATATTTCATCCACTACAATTTAATTCTATCTCATAATCTCTAGTGGGATACATTGAAGATCATGGTCATAGCTAATGTGTGGTGCAAAATCGACTGGGAGGAAATATTCAGCTGAGGGTTTAAGCAAAAAGCCTTTGAGGCACTTTAATTAATGACTTGTTCTAAACCAGTGCTTCTCCAACTTTAATGTACGTAAGAATTACCTAGGGATCCTCTTAAACTATAGGATAAGTAGTTCTGGGCTGATCTGAAATTCTGCATTTCTAACAAGCCCCCAGGTGATGCTGAAGCTTCAGTTCAGAAATAGCAAGCTTCTAATCATTCCAACTCTTCTCATGGGTGGCCAAAGTATTGGATTTTCAGCTTTAGCATCAGTCCTTCCAAAGAACACGCAGGACTGATCTCCTTCAGAATGGACTGGTTGGATCTCCTTGTAGTCCAAGGGACTCTCAAGAGTCTTCTCCAACACCACAGTTCAAAAGCATCAATTCTTCAGTGCTCAGCTTTCTTCGCAGTCCAGCTCTCACATCCATACATGACCACAGGAAAAACCATAGCCTTGACTAGACGAACCTTTGTTGGCAAAGTAATGTCTCTGCTTTTCAATATGCTATCTAGATTGGTCATAACTTTCCTTCCAAGGAGTAAGCGTCTTTTAATTTCATGGCTGCAATCACCATCTGCAGTGATTTTGGAGCCCAGAAAAATAAAGTCTGACACTGTTTCCACTGTTTCCCCGTCTATTTCCCATGAAGTGATGGGACCAGATGCCATGATCTTAATTTTCTGAATGTTGAGCTTTAAGCCAACTTTTTCACTCTCTTCTTTCACTTTCATCAAGAGGCTTTTTAGTTCCTCTTCACTTTCTGCCATGAGGGTGGTGTCATCTGCATATCTGAGGTTCTTGATATTTCTCCTGGCAGTCTTGAATCCAGCTTGTGCTTCTTCCAGCCCAGCATTTCTCATGATGTACTCTGTATGTAAGTTCAATAAGCAGGGTGACAATATACAGCCTTGACATACTCCTTTTCATATATGGAACTAGTCTGTTGTTCCATGTCCAGTTCTAACTATTGCTTCCTGACCTGCATATAGGTTTCTCAAGAGGCTGGTCACGTGGTCTGGTATTCCCATTTCTTTCAGAATTTTCCACAGTTTATTGTGATCCACACAGTCAAAGGCTTTGGCATAGTCAATAAAGCAGAAATAGATGTTTTTTTTGGAACTTTCTTGCTTTTTCCAAGATCCAGCAGATGTTGGCAATTTGATCTCTGGTTCCTCTGCCTTTTCTAAAACCAGCTTGAACATCTGGAACTTCACGGTTCACGTATTGCTGAAGCCTGGCTTGGAGGATTTTGAGCATTACTTTAATAGCGTGTGAGATGAGTGCAATTGTGTGGTAGTTGGAGCATTCTTTGGCATTGCCTTTCTTTGGGATTGGAATGAAAACTGATCTTTTCCAGTCCTGTGGCCACTGCTGAGTTTTCCAAATTTGCTGGCAGATTGAGTGCAGCACTTTCACAGCATCATCTTTCAGGATTTGAAACAGTTCAACTGGAATTCCATCACCTCCACTAGCTTTGTTCGTAGTGATGCTTTCTAAGGCCCACTTGACTTCACATTCCAGGATGTCTGGCTCTAGGTGAGTGATCACACCATTGTGAATATCTTGGGTCGTGAAGCAGGAGAAGAGAACAACAGAGGATAAGGTGGCTGGATTGCATCACCAACTCGATAGACCTGAGTTTGGGTGAACTCCAGGAGTTGGTGATGTATAGTGAGGACTGGCATGCTGCAATTCATGGGGTTGCAAAGAGTCGGACACGACTGAGCTACTGAAGTGAACTGAACCCATTCCAAAACCTCCGGGGCACAAACTAGCTTCCTTCCAGTGTGTCCAGGAAGAGTAACATGGAAGCTGGGTTGGCATCAAGCAAGTAATCTGGTGAAGTTGGAAATGAAGTTAGTCTGATCCATCACTCCTGCCCTATATAAAAGTGAGCAGCTACAATCAGGACTGATCATAGAATTGGTTAGCCTAACAAAAAAAAAATCTGAGGAATTTATGGGGGAATATTTACTTCCCATTCCTCATATTTCCACGAGAATGGCAAATTCCTTCTTCAGAACTCCAGCAATAAAGGTATGAGAACAGCGGAGAACACTTAAAGTTTTCCGGTGGGGCCACCTAGCTTGCAAGATGCCTTCTTTCTCCACTCCTTCAGAGGATAAGCTCCACTGGTCAGGAAAGTCATCTTTCTTCAACTCTGCCAATATGGGGCAGGTCAGTTTGTTTAACCCTGAGGGGAAGCATTTGAGAGCCTAGAGGCTATATTCTTAAAGCCACATTGACCTAACAGCATTATCAGTGATTAAGATGTCATTTTCTCTCTGGTTCCTCTGTGTTATTTCTCAATAAGTCCAAATTCAGGAGGAAGGGAAGATAGACAAGCTCCTTGGGGGCTGTGTGAAAGACAAATGGTCATTATGAAATGCCTCCTGATTTGTGCTTTTCTATTGTAGGACCCGCCTCTCTCCTGGTTTTTTACCTGCTGCTGGGCTGAGTTATAAGACCAGATTTAAGGAGGAAGAAATAAAAGAATAGGTTGCTCACTTCTAATCTCAAAGGTTATCAGAGTAAGGGGAAGGATGGGATAATATGATGAGTTCTTCCTATTTAGTTGTCACTTTGATCATTAGAACTTAATCTTAGCAAAGTGCAAGGTTTAAAGGCAGCCACATGTGCTTATGGAACCTAACCACACAGAGTAAGTGTCCTGTTGCCCTTGAACCAGCACAAGGGAAATCATGGAATCACTGAAGAGCCTTGGCTTTCAGATCAGTGCCCTGTCCTTTAAGGTTTTTGAGGAATTAGCCAGATTAGGAATAAGAATGTTTGGGAGAAGCAATTAGTTAAGATATAGAGAGAATTGTCTACCCTACCCCCAACCTATGTGCAATGAGAAATAACTAATCGATTCAAAATATGAAAAGAAGGTGCTGAACACGAGTGAAAGTTTAGAGGTTTAGGATTGGAGAAAAGAAGCCTATGAGTGTGATGACTTTAAATGAAAGGCAAATGGATAGAACTACAGATCCTAGCCATTGATGTTGGCGTGTCCCACAAATGCCAAACAAGACCTGCTCAGAATGAATGGTTATTTGTCCAGTATTCATACGAGACCATTTCCTCACTGAAAACAACATAAAGCACATGTGTGAACTAGAGAGGCTCAGTCAGGACTAGGACACAGTGAGACCCCAAATATACACATTCACCACTGGGGGAAGAGAAAGAAGAATACAATCTAAGGCTAATTAACATAAAAAGAACAATTTAAAATAGCAATGGTGAGGAGTTGAATTATGAATATGCTATTTCAAGAGGGAAAAAATTGTGATATTGTTGTCTGAAATATCTTTTTCTTCATCAGGGATATGAGATTCTTCAGAAATATCAGATAGGCTGTGAAATAAATAAAATATGTACTTTATTAACTAACAACTACACTGAGAACAAGTGAAAGTGAAGTCGTTCAGTTGTGCCTGACTCTTTGCGACCCCATGGACTGTAGCCTTCCAAGCTCCTCTGTCCATGGGATTTTCCAGGCAATAGTACTGGAGTGGATTGCCATTTCCTTCTCCAGAGGATCTTCCTGACCCAGAGATTGAACCCGGGTTTCCCGCATTGTTCAGTTCAGTTCAGTTCAGTCGCTCAGTCATGTCCGACTCTTTGCAACCCCATGAATCGCAGCACACCAGGCCTCCCTGTTCATCACAATCTCTCGGAGTTCACTCAGACCACATCCATCGAGTCAGTGATGCCATCCAGCCATCTCATCCTCGGTCATCCCCTTCTCCTCCTGCCCCCAATCCCTCCCAGCATCAGAGTCTTTTCCAATGAGTCAGCTCTTCGCATGAGGTGGCCAAAGTACTGGAGTTTCAACTTTAGCATCAGTCCTTCCAAAGAAATCCCAGGGCTGATCTCCTTCAGAATGGACTGGTTGGATCTCCTTGCAGTCCAAGGGACTCTCAAGAGTCTTCTCCAACACCACAGTTCAAAAGCATCAATTCTTCGGTGCTCAGCCTTCTTCACAGTCCAACTCTCACATCCATACATGACTACAGGAAAAACCATAGCCTTGACTAGACAGACCTTAGTCGGCAAAGTAGTGTCTCTGCTTTTGAAAATGCTATCTAGGTTAGACATAACTTTTCTTCCAAGGAGTAAGCGTCTTCTAATTTCATGGCTGCAATCACCATCAGCAGAGATTTTAGAGCCCAAAAAAATAAAGTCTGACACTGTTTCCACTGTTTCCCCATCTATTTCCCATGAAGTGATGGGACCAGATGCCATGATCTTCGTTTTCTGAATGTTGAGCTTTAAGCCAACTTTTTCGCTCTCCTCTTTCACTTTCATCAAGAGGCTTTTTAGCTCCTCTTCACTTTTTGCCATAAGGGTGGTGTCATCTGCATATCTGAGGTTATTGATATTTTCCCGTATTGTAGACAGATGCTTTACCATCTGAGCCACCAGGGAAGTACACTGAGAACAAAGGGGGAATAAAACACAGAGAATAAATCGAGATGATTGAATCTCAAACTAAAGGTATTTGCAAAATGAGCAACAAATAAATGGAAAGTTTCTGGAAATTTGACAAATAGGCAATTATGAAAGATAAGAATTGCTAAAAGCTAAAGGGATTCCCTGATGGCTCAGACAGTAAAGCATCTACCTCTAAACCTAACCCCATTTCACAAATGTTCACACATGTGTTCACACATGTGCAATGGAGGAGATCAGGGTTTGGTCCCTGGGTGGGGAAGATCCCCTGGAGGAGGGCATGGCAACCCATTCCAGTATTCTTGCCTAGAGAATTCCATGGACAGAGGAACCTGGCAGGCTACAGTCCATGGAGTTGCAAAGTCGGATACAACTGAATGACCGGACACATATAAACTGCTGTGAAATTCAGTATGTGAATAATATAGGAAAAGTTTAAGGGAATTCAGAGAAAAGAAGAAAATCATCAATAATGTAAGGAAAATGAACACATCTCTGAATGCTTATCAGCAGTATTGTATTTTACAAGACATTGAAATCAGGCCTTCCAAATTCTGAAGGAAAAGCATTTTCTAACTAGAATTGAAAACTGTAATGGAGCAACAATATCTAAGTCAGAACAAAACCATTGAAAAATTCCAAAAGCTTAGTAATTTATTTTTGACTCATTCTTCCTTAGAAAATTAGTTGAGAATATGCTTTGGAAGTAATAAGGAAAAGTCAAGAAAAGATCTTAAGATACAATCAGTAGTGATTTCAAACTTATGTGTTAGTTACTCAGTCGTGTCTGACTCGTTGGAACCCCATGGACTGTTGCTGGAATTCTCAGTCAAGAATACTGGAGTGGGTTGCTATTTCCTTCTCCAGGGGATCTTCCAGACCCAGGAATTGAACCCGGGTCTCTCATACTGCAGGCAGACTCTTTACTGTCTGAGACACCAAGTAAGCCCTGATTTCAAACTTGGAAATCAGTCAAAGAAAATACTTTTTTTCTGTTATTAAAGCAGGAAGACCAAGTTTTCTGGAAGGGAGGTCATGGGCATGGAGCAAATGGTGTGTATCAGAATTGACAGTATCATTGGAAATTTGAAAATAAAACCTGATTATGTAATAAAAACATAGGTTAAAAGGAAATAACTAATTACTAACATAATTAGAATAATATTTAGGTTTCCCTGATGGCTCAGACAGTAGAGAATCTGTCTGCAATGCAGAAGACCCAGGTTTGGTCCCTGGGTGGGGAAGATCCCCTGGAGAAGAGAATGGCTACCCACTCCAGTATGCTTGCCAGGAGAATTCCATGGACAGAGGAGCCTGGCAGATAATATCTAAATGATGGATGATATAATTAATATAATATTGCTAATAAAATGTACAAAATTGAGGGTTAAATTATAAAGCAAGTTAAAATATTGCATTTTTTAAATTAATTAATTTATCTTAATTGGAGGCTAATTACTTTACAATATTGTAGTGGTTTTTGCCATACCTTGATGTGAATCAGCCATGTGTGAACATGTGTCCCCTATCCTGAAACTCACTCCCACCTCCCTCCCCATCCCATTCCTCAGGATCATCCCAGTGCACCGGCCTTGAGTGCCATTTCTCATGCATCGAACCTGAGCTGGCGATTTATTTTACATATGGTAATACACATGTTTCAAAGTTATTCTCTCAAATCATCCCACCCTCGCCTTCTCCCCCAGAGTCCAAAAGTCTGTTCTTTATATCTGTGTCTCTTTTGCTGTCTTGTATATAGGGTCATCATTACCATCTTTCTAAATTCCGTATGTATGCATTAATATACTGTATTGGTGTTTTTCTTTCTGACTTACTTCACTCTATATAATAGGCTCCGATTTCATCCACCTCATTAGAACTGATTCAAATGCATTCTTTTTAATAGCTGAGTAATATTCCATTGTGTATATGTACCAGAAAATATTGCATTATTTTGAGAAATTAATGGCATCTATGTTCAGTCAATCAGGGAGAATCCAAGATAGGATTCAACCTGCAATGATGTTAGTTGGGTGAGTGAGTGTGCTGAGAAAGGAGGAGAAGCTGGAAGATTGGAAGAGCCTTGGGAGGGAGGACATGCAAGCTTGAGTTTGCCTGAAGTAGAGAGGGAAGGAAGAAGAGAGGGAGCATCCTAGAATGCTGAACAGTCCAAAGGAGGTACAACGAGGCTTTCAGGGACTTCCTGTGCCAATTGCAGCCTATCCCACTTGACCCAGAACTGCACCTGCATAAGGACCCTTCCAAGCTGTCATTGGTCAGGACCAACCCCTGGAAACCTGACCTCAGCGCACTTACTAAGCCAGAGCTGGTTTCAGAGGACAGCTGTTGGGGGTCCTAATTACTATGCTCCCTGTGTTGAATGTTTACAAGATGATTCTCATGGCTAACTTGCTGTAAGAAAAATGACTTGAGCCTAGAAATATTCCACTTTGACAAGTGATCATGATGTTTTTAGTCCAAGAAGAATCATACCACATGGCTTTGAAGTGGAAAATATGGCATAATAAATACTCTCCAACTATTTTCAAATATAAGATCAGTCACACAAATTACAAAAATTAATGTGTTACAGAACAGCTGTTGTCTTAAGATGTAAGCATATTATAAATGTCAGAAGTAGAATGGCAGAAGAGTGGAAGAGGAGGAAATGAAAGAATATGACATTCATAGCCATCCAACAAAATGAGAAGTCAGGAGATAATGTATATATTTGCGATAAGAAATGTGGCTTAAATGCTATATTTACTTTAATATTTTATCCAACTGAAAAATTAAACTGCATGATATGACATTGGTAGGAAAGAAATGACTTGGTGTGTTGGGGGGTTGGTGAGTGGTATAAATTAGCAAAATCTTTATCAATCAGAGAGACAAAAGGAATGTTAACCTCAGTCAATTCAGTCCAGTCGGTCAGTCGTGTCCGACTCTTTGCGACCCCATGAATTGCAGCACACCAGGCCTCCCTGTCCATCACCATCTCCCGGAGTTCACTCAAACTCATGTCCATCGAGTCGGTGATGCCATCCAGCCATCTCATCTCCTTTTCCTGTCATTCCCCTTTCCTCCTGCCCCCAATCCCTTTAAGCATCAAAGTCTTTTCCAATGAGTCAACTCTTCACATGAGGTGGCCAAAGTACTGGAGTTTCAGCTTTAGCATCATTCCTTCCAAAGAACACCCAGGACTGATCTCCTTTAGAATGGACTGGTTAGATCTCTTTGCAGTCCAAGGGACTCTCAAGAGTCTTCTCCAACACCACAGTTCAAAAGCTTCAATTCTTCGGTGCTCAGATTTCTTCACAGTCCAACTCTCTCATCCATACATGACCACTGGAAAAACCATAGTTTTGACTAAACAGACCTTTGTTGGTAAAGTAATGTCTCTGCTATTCAATATGCTGTCTAGGTTGGTCATAACTTTTCTTCCAAGGAGTAAGCGTCTTTTAATTTCATGGCTGAAGTCACCATCTGCAGTGATTTTGGAGCCCAGAAAGATAAAGTCTGACTCTGTTTCCACTGTTTCCCCATCTATTTGCCATGAAGTGATGGGACCAGATGCCATGATCTTCGTTTTCTGAATAGTGAGCTTTCAGCCAACTTTTTCACTCTCCTCTTTCACTTTCATCAAGAGGCTTTTGGTTTCCTTTTCACTTTCTGCCATAAGGGTGGTGTCATCTGCATATCTGAGGTTACTGATATTTCTCCCAGCAATCTTGATTCCAGCTTGTGTTTCTTAGAGCCCAGCATTTCTCATGATGTACACTGCATAGAAGTTAAATAAGCAGGGTGACAATATACAGCCTTGATGTACTCCTTTTTCTATTTGGAACCAGTCTGTTGTTCCATGTCCAGTTCTAACTGTTGCTTCCTGACCTGCATGTAGGTTTCTCAAGAGGCAGGTCAGGTGGTCTGGTATTCCCATCTCTTTCAGAATCTTCCACAGTTTATTGTGATCCACACAGTCAAAGGCTTTGGCACAGTCAATAAAGCAGAGAAAGATGTTTTTTTGGAGCTCTCTTGCTTTTTCCATGATTCAGCTGATGTTGGCAATTTGATCTCTGGTTCTTCTGCCTTTCTAAAACCAGCTTAGCCTAATATCTAGTATTATAAATGTATCTCTGAGAATTAACTCTGAAAGTTAGGAAGATTTGGTTTAGGAGAATTTTGTACTTAATTATATATCTTTCTCTACATTAGCAATACAGACCTTTGTGAATCTGATTTTTCTTAATTAAGGAAAAACTAGATCATAATTTCAACATCCAGATATTTATGATTTTCATATCTTAATAATTTCATAACTGAGCTTATAAATTACATATTGCCTTGCGAACTATTTTTACTTAGTGAAAGTGAAAGTCACTCAGTTGTGTCTAGCTCTTTGTGACCCCATGGAATATATAGTCCATGGAAATCTCCAGGCCAGAATAGTGGAGTGGGTAGCTGTTTCTTTCTCCAGAGGATCTTCTCAACTCAGGGATCGATCCCAGGTCTCCTGCATTGCAGGCAGTTTCTTTACCATCTGAGCCACAAATTTTTTCTTAGTAACAATCACAATTATTCCTCCATATCCTTACATATTCTTTAAAATTATGATTTGGACTACATTTATGTGCTATATCATAATTTACCATTACATTTTCTATGTATATAAACTCTTAACACTTAAGTTGTCTCCATTTCCATTTTTAATATTAGAAAAAAGTATTATAATGAAATTCCTTTGTGTATGAATTTTTAACATATTTTAAAAGGCCTCTGTGACAAATTTCAGTAAATGATATTAATGTATCAAAATTATAGACATTTTAATTTTAAGATAAATAGATAAGATAGCCATTCATTATACATTTCCTTCAAATATATTTATCACGTATTTCCTCCATTTTCAATAACAGCATAGGAAAGTGCCTGCTTCCTACTTATTGCTAATACTTTTTTCCTTTTGATCTTTTCCAGTGGGAGTCTTTTTTTTTCTTTTTTGCATCCTTTTCTGTTTGATTACACGTGAAGTTCAATATGTGTCATAGGCTTATTGGTTGTCTTGTGTCTAGAGTATTGTCAGGTTATACTTCTTACTCTGTTTTTCTTTTGAAATGCCCCTTTTCTGTATTTTAACATGCAGGCATTTTATATTTGTGTGTGGCCAAACCTATCAAGTTTTTCATTTGTATTTCTTTTTTGTCTTTTGTGCCAGTTCATCTGCAAAGCTGAGTCTACTTGTCTTACAGTCATACTTCCTCATCTAAAGAACGTCCTCACCCAGTAAGCTATGTTGAGGGGGTGAGGCAGCAGGGACACCTGACCACTGTGTGCCCCCAACACAGTGTAAGTGAGGGCTAGCATACCTCTGTACCTGCCCACTGCGCCCACATGTCCAGTCGCTGAGTCCTATCCGATACCTTGCAACCCTATGGACTGTAGCCCTCCAGGCTCCTCCGTCCATAGGATTCTCCAGGCAAGAATACTGGAGCAGGTTGCCATTTCCTTCTCCAGGGAATTCTCCCCACCCAGGGATCCAACCCGCCTCTCCTGTGACTCATGCATTGGCAGGCGGGTTCTTTACTAGTGCCATTTGGGAAACTTTGCATCTCCCTGCTACCCCCATGAGATCCACCCAAACCAGCTTCTCTGGATGCTCACAGTGACACTTCTTAGGAAATGGGCTCAGAAACGTCAATCCCAAGGTGGTGTTGCTCTAAAGACACTCCATCAAGTTTTCATAAGTGGTTCCTATAAATGTTTGCTCTGTACCTCCTATTCCTCCCTTACACATCTTCTGCTTTCCCTAAGTATTCCCATCCTGCTGTGGATATTATGCTGTCTGGTAAACACATCCCTTTTGCGTAGAGGTGATTTGGGAACCTCTTTGCCAAATGTGGATTTTTAACTTTAAAAGGAATGACACTGTCTCTAATGGTCAATTGTGAGAAAATGTTTAAGAGTTAGGGCTGCAGAGTTCTCCATGCACACCTGGATTTTATGCTCACTTAGTTCATTGCCATGAAAGTGGAGGCTTAGATATTGATTGATATGAGAATTAGTGAAGCAAGATAGCTTGGGGGACAAAGAGGTGAAGTCGCTTAGTCGTGTCCGACTCTTTGTGACCCCGTGGACTGTAATCTACTAGGCCTCTCTGTCCATGGGATTCTCCAGGCAAGAATACTGGAGTGGGTTGCCATTTCTTTCTCCAGGGGGTCTTCCCGGCCCAGGGATTGAACCCGGGTCTCCCACATTGAAGGCAGATGCTTTAACCTCTGAGCCACCAGGGAAGCCCTAAAGAGAAGGTTTCTCTGGCCTCACTTAAGGGAAGATGTTGGTGCAGGCTAACAGGAATGGCCCATCTAGTTATCTCATATTACTGCTTTGTCTGAGACCTAAGACAAGTCACAGAATGTCTCTGAACATTGTATTCTTCATCTTAAAGTGAGAAATTCTACTGCCTGACCCTAATAGACCAAACATCTTGTAGTTTGATGTTAGGATCAGAAGCAATGTATGTGGTTGTTTGTACCTCATGGAAGACCAATATAATAGCACTTTGTTTCCAATGGGATCATCATTATTATTCCACTTTTAATTTGTAGACAGGCTTGAATATTTCATAAATGTTGTCATAAACTCTTTTCACTTTCCACATGGTAAATATGAAAGTACCCTCATTTTCAGAGTCGTTTTTAGTTGTGTCCTTTTTTTCTTCTTTCTTTTTAAAGCAGAAAGTGTTGCTACACTGCTTCATTATAATTCTCTGTGAAACATTATTTGAAATTACTTTTTCAAGGAAGATCCAATCTGTACATCTTTATTTTCTGTTATTACATTTAAACAAGAGATATACCTGTCTTAAAACAATCATATTTCTAGAAGTTTGATCCTGAGTAAATTTTCTAGAAAACTGATTTTAAGACACACTGTTTTAAAAGTCAAGAGATAAACTAATACCCAGAGTGGCCAGAATACCAAGTGAAGTTTAACCCCTCTGGCCAGATTTCTCCTTCAAGTATATGATGCTTTCTGTAAAATCCCTTTAGACCAAAAATAAATAAATAAAGACATCCTTGAAAAAGTTCTCTGTCTTTCACGTTTTATCTTTAATGCCATCAGCCATCTTTCTGGGGGTTTGCTCTCCCTCGTTGATGAAGTGTGTATATAATAGTTCTGGTGTGAGTACCACTGCTTTTCCTTTGGCAGCCCTGGCTGAACTTGGCTACCCTGTGGCAGACTGCAGGGGTGCCAGGTAAATTTCTCTAGAGCGACGATCAAAAACTTCATGCAACCCAGGATGACCGGTGAGGCTCAGCTGGCTTGATCTTACCTTGCTGTGTTCAATCCAAGAGGAAGGTGTCATGAGGAATTGAGACCAACCAAACAGCCTCTTCGTAGTTTCTTTAAACTTCACCCACTCACTTGCCCATCTTAGTTCCGGCCCCTCCTCTCACTTGGTCTGATGAAATGTGAATCACCTTTCTGTCTAACTTCAAAAAAGCAATGCTAAGAGTAACAGGTAAGGACAGTTTACTATGTGTCCAAAACTCTTCCAAATGCTTTACATGTGTAACTCATATAATCCTCAAAACAGCCTTAAAATGCAAATATAAGTGCCATCCCTATGTTACAGGTGAGGAAGTTAAAGAGCAGAAAAATTGATGTTTTAATATCAAATAACTATTTAAGAGACTGTAGGAACAATAGATATAAAAATGATATATACTTATGAGAGATGCTTTGGTCTGTGAGATTTATACAGTTGGCATGATAATTCTGCACATTTTAATCCCCAAAGTGGCTGCTGAAAACCTCAGTAAATCAAAGTGCGTGTTCATTTTTGGCGGCAAAGAACAGCATACTAGAGAAATCAAATATATATTTCTCCACAGTACTGTGCACCTGAAATTCTGATGAATATACAGACCAATTGGAATGATGTTAGTACAGTTTCTACTCCAGTGGGTCTGTGATAATTCCTGAGATTCTGCATTTCTGACAAGCTCAAATGTTGCTGGTGTGCAGACTACACTTTGAGTAGCAGTCCCTAATATGTTGTTGAATTCTGCTTAAATGAATGCTTGATCCTGTATTTCAATAAAACTCCTGTGTTACAATATGAAAATAAAGTTCGTTTAGTTATTGCATAAGTGGCTCTGCTTTGACTAAGTGTGTTGTGCTCAGTTTCTTAGCTGTGTTCAACTTTTTGCAGCTCCTTGAACTATAGGCTGCCAGGCTCCTCTGTCCGTGGAATTCTCAAGATAAGAATACCAGAGTGGGTTTCCATTCCCTTCTCCAGGGAATCATCTCAACCCAGAGATCTAACCCAGGTCTCAGTATATTGTAGGCAGATTCTTTACCATGAGCCACCAGTACTCTAGATTAAATTATGAGATTAAAATGGCACCAGGAAAACATAAGTGCTAGTGAGATACCCAATGAAGATCTGAAAATGTGTACCATGGGCAATAAACTTAGCATTATGAATTTTCTGCTATATAAACATGCATGAAAAAAATCACGACTATACTCCACAAAATTCTGTGCACCCATTTATTAAACAAACACCATTACTGCCTATCTGTCTTAAATGGTAATTAAAATGCTTGTATCTGATGTTAGAAAATAACTGTTTTTCGTGTAACCTTCTCAAATCCTAGTCTAGTTCCACTACATAAATCCTATTAGAGTCATACTAGAACAAAAGTTTTTTTCACGTGTGCCTGAAATTGCCTACCTTCAAATTAGCCTTTATAGCAATTTTATAGATATTTTAGTTCAAATGTTGCTTTTCCTCTGAGCCATCCAGATTGCCCATATCAGGTACTGGGGTTTATATGGTCATAAGCATGGAACTGAGGAAACAGTAGGAAGAAAAAGAACATCAATCGTGCCATTGTATAGCCACTGTGTGAAATGGATCACTGTCTAACGTAGCTACAGGAAATTAGCTTCACACAATGACCCTTTCCTGCACCTGTACTGTCAATGTCTTGGGCTCAGCTGGAGAGCTGAGGGCACTCTTCACTGGGAGCACTATCAGAAACCAGTCACACCTGCAGCTTCACAAGTGATGAGCATAGAAATAGAAATCACTGGTGTCACAATTAACCTTGATGAGCCATAATCATTGACTACTCCATTTGAGTATATACAAATATTCAGTAAATTCCATTGAGCTATTATCTAAGCTACAAACTGAGCTACAGAAATTTAAGAACAAAGACTAAATTAGATACCACTTAAAACTGTACTTGGGCTACAAAAGGAAACATCAAATGAATAGTTAGTGCAGTTTATTATTCTTTTTTTTTTTTTTTTTTAGGTTAAGACCGCTTGCCCTGATCAAAGAGTAGTGAACAATTTATAGTTTGTAACAGTAGTTAGAAAACTGTGCCATGTGATAGAATCTCCTACAAGGAATCTTTAAAACATGCTGGTAAACCCTGTCCCTATTAAATTCAGTTGATCTATAGTGGAGCGGAGAATTTGCATTTATCAATATTTCCCCTCTCATGCTAATAATTCTGAACCTAGACCATACTTAGAGAATTACTGCCTTTATGTGTTCTATGAAAGTATACTCTTATGATTGGTTAACCTAATTTTTTTAGTTTACCAACTCAACTTTTATTTTGCAGTTTTGAAAATGTTTATTTCTTTCTATTGCTTCAATTATAAATCTCTACGTAAAAATTTGTGACCATGTTATTCCAGATAATTTTAGTGTGTCATATTCTTCTGCAATAAAAATTTTAGACTTATCTGCATTGTTTAAAATTCCAAAGGATGTTAAAATTTAGCCTCTCTACTGAATGTATAGGCTTTAGAAATTTATGATTTACTGATTATGTAAGTCATTGTTCAAATAAATGGTATACTATAAGGTGGATTACAAATTTAAAAAAATAAAAAAGGAGATGCCAGGTTGCTTATGAGCAACCCCTGTGCAGAATGGTACAGATAGCCTTCACTCAGAACCGCCTAGATGAAAACAGGACCATGATTCTCAATAAGAGATCTCTGGTTATGAATATATCTGACATCCCAAGTCCTTACTGGAGGCCACACTATCTACTTGTATCCTCTGCCTATAATATTGGATTGGCCAAAAAGTTCCTTTCGACTTTTTGGTATGATGTCACGGAGAAACCCAATGGACACGTTTGCCAACCCTGTATTTCCCCTCAGAAGAGTCTGTGGGCAAAGTGCAGCACTATTGCCATCAGATAACAGCACACACAAAAAAGGAATCTGACCGATTGAGAACAGGCTGAATGAAACAGCAATTCTAGTTATACATGAGTACTGGCTAGATCATGCTTTCTTGTTTAGCCTGAAATGACTTTCTGCAAATTATCTGGTGGTGAACTTATCTCAGAAGAAGATAAAATTGCAGGACTCCAACATTTAATGACATAAATCAAGACATCCGGATGGAGTTTATGGTCCTAGAGAGTTTGAAACATCTCGATATCCATATATATTCCACTAAATAATTGAAAGCCTAAAGAACAAAATAAATACTTAGCTCGGTCTCAAGAAATAGATGTGTTTACATATTCTAAAACTGAAAGAAAAAGCATAGAAGTTGTAAATCGTATAAACTGTATCACAGAGCCCTAGGATCTGGGCTCATAATTTAGCCTCTGTAGGTTTTGAGCAGGTTCTATTTTATTTACAACTAAATTTTGGCAGAGTTGAAGAATAAAGGTGGCCATTACTTGGAGCACAGTCAAACAGAATGCATAGTAAAACCTATTCTTTTGCTTCTATCTCCTTTCTTAATCTCCAAATTACCTTATAATTTCTGTGGAATACTTAATATTATAAAATTGATATGCAGAACTAGATAGTGGTATAAATCAATTTGATAACCTTTAATTCCCTTGATTATCCCCAAATTTGGGGGAAGGCATTAAACAAAGTTGACTTCTAAAAAAATGAGAAAGAGGAAGCCTTGAGGCTAATTTTGGCTGTGCAAATTTAAATGTATGAATAAAATATGTGGAAGAAGCCTGGAAGGAAATCTATCTTTGATTCAACATAGTAGCTTGAAGCACTTCCTTTAGAGAGATCTGTGGTTGTTGTTCGGAGAAGGCAATGGCATCCCACTCCAGTACTCTTGCCTGGAAACTCCCATGGATGGAGGAGCCTGGAAGGCTGCAGTCCATGGGGTCGCTGAGTCAGACACGACTGAGCGACTTCACTTTCACTTTTCACTTTTATGCATTGGAGAAGGAAATGGCAACCCACTCCAGTTTTCTTGCCTGGAGAATCCCAGGGATGGCGGAGCCCAAAGGGCTGCCATCTGTGGGGTCACACAGAGTCGGACATGACTGAAGCGACTTAGCAGCAGCAGCAGTGGTTGTTGTTTAATGGGTATAGAGTTTCAGATTTGCAGGATGAAAAGATCCTGGATGTCTCTTTCACAACAATGTGAAAATCCTTAATCTACTGAACTGTACACTTCAAAGTGGTGGTTGTTGTTCCGTTGCCAAGCCGTATCCAGCTCTTCACAACTTCATGGACTGCAGCACACCAGGATTCTCTGTCCCTCACCATCTCCTAGAATTTGCCCAAGTTCATGTCCAGTGAATCCATGATGCCATCCAACCATCTCATCCTCTGTTGTCCCCTTCTCCTCATGCTCTCAATCTTTTCCAGTGTCAGGGTCTTTTCCAATGAATTGACTGCTCAATTCAGGTGGCCAAACTATTGGAGGTTCAGCTTCAGCATCAGTTCTTCCAAGGAGTATTCAGGGTTGATTTTAGATTGACTTTTAGATTGACTGGTTTGATCTTGCAGTCCAAGGGACTGTCAGGAGTCTTCTCCAGCACCATCAATTCTTTGGTGCTCTGCCTTCTTTTGCACTTCCCTTGAGGCTCAGCTAGAGTCTTCCCTGGTGGCTCAGATGGTAAAGCGTCTGCCTGCAATGTGGAACACCTGGGTTCGATCCCTGGGTTGGGAAGATCTCCTGGAGAAGGAAACAGCAACCCACTCCAGTACTTTTCCCTGGAGAATCCCATGGACAGAGGAGCCTGGTAGGCTATAGTCCATGGGGTCACAAAGAATCAGACATGACTGAGCGACTTCACTTTGAGGCTCAGCTGGTAAAGAAACCACCTGCAATGTGGGAGACCTGGGTTTGATCCCTGGGTTGGGAAGATCCCCTGGAGAAGGGAAAGGTGACCTGCTCCAGTATTCTGGTCTAGAGAATTCTATGAACTGTATATCCATGAGGTCACAAAGAGTCGGACACAACTGTGCAACTTTCACTTTCATTGCCTTCTTTATTGTCCAGCTCTCGTATCCATACGTGACTACTGCAAAGACCATAACCTTGATTATTTGTACCTTTGTTGGCAAAGTGATGTCTTTGCTTTATAGCACACTGTCTAGGTTTGTCATAGCTTTCCTCCCAAAAAGCAATTGTCTTCTAATGCCATGGCTGCAGTCACCATCTGCAGTGATTTTAGAGCACAAGAAGAGGAAAGCTGTCACTGCTGCTGCCTCTTCCCCTCCTATTTGCCATGGAGATCCAACCACTCCATTCTGAAGGAGATCAGCCCTGGGATTTCTTTGGAAGGAATGATGCTGAAGCTGAAACTCCAGTACTTTGGCCACCTCATGTGAAGAGTTGACTCATTGATGCTGGGAGGGATTGGGGGCAGGAGAAGAAGGGGATGACAGAGGATGAGATGGCTGGATGGCATCACAGACTCGATGGACGTGAGTCTGAGTGAACTGAGGGAGATGGTGATGAACAGGGAGGCCTGGCATGCTGCGATTCATGGGGTCTCAAAGAGTCGGACATGACTGAGCAACTGAACTGAACTGAACTGAACTGATGGGAATGGATGCCATGATCTTAATTTTTTTAATATTGAGTTTTAAGCTGGCTTTCTCACTCTCCTCCTTCACCCTCATCAAGAGGCTCTTTAGCTCCTCTCACTTTCTGCCATTAGAGAGTTAGCATCCATGATCTGATTCATTGACATTTTTCCCAGAAATCTTGATTCCAGCTTGTAAAAATGATTAAGATGGTAAATTTTATATTGTATGCTTTCAACCATGGAAAAAAGAAACTGGAATCTAAGGAGTAATATGCTAACTTCTTGATATTTCTGATACTCCTTTTATTATATTTTAATTAATTTTATTTTCCAAATAATAGCAAAGCTGACATTAATATTCAAACTGTGGAAGAAGGTGTAATTTTACCTCTATCCAAAATTTACAGATCCCCTTTCCCAAATCCTATAACTATTATTATACATTTTTTTCACTCAGTAGTATATCTTGTAAGTCATATATTCATTCAGGCAACAAAGAATTGTTGAGTTTTGAATACCTGCTGTGTAGAAGGCATGCTTCATCTGCATGGACATCACAGACATGAATAAAACAGACAGTCCCTACCTACACTGGGCTTTCAAAACAAACGGAGTTCTTTTTCAAGAAGTGTTAGTTGTTCAGTCATGTTCAACTCTTTGCAACCCCATTGGCTGTAGCCCACCAGGCTCTTCTGTCCATGGAATTCTCCAGGCAAGAATATTAGAGTGGGTTGCCATTCCTTTCTCCAGGGGATCTTCCTGACCCAGAGATTGAACCCAGGTCTTCCACATTGCAGGCAAATTCTTTACAGTCTAAGCCATCAAGGAAGTACAAGAAAGTAACTTTTAAAAGCACTTTTAAATGATGCCCAGTATGTCATTGAATAGATTTATTCATCTTTATTTAACCTGTCCCTACTGTTAAATACTAGAGAGAATCCCCCCCCCCCATTTTTTTTGTTGTTATTACAAATAATATGGCGGTAAATTCTTTCAAAAATATTTAAGCACATGTAAGAATCTATTTCCATAATAAATGTATAAACATATAATTGGGTACAAAGAAGTTTTTCACCTTTGCATTTTAAATTTTGGAAGCCATTACATTTATTATCTTATACAGAATTCCTGATTCCAGCATACTCACTCATCGGACATAAACATATAATAGACTCTCATCTTCACACTTCACACTAATAAGACTTCACACTTATCTTATCTATGACTGATTCAGTTGGCATCTGTATGTGAGGGAGTATACTTTAGCAGTAAGGAGTCATACTCTATAACCTTGCTAGTCATAGTGTGTTTTTTGGACAGGCAGTATCCACATCACTTGGGAGCTTGTTAGAGATGAACTCCTGAGCCCCAACCTAGACATATTGAATCATAATTTGTATTTTAACAAGATCCCTGGTTGATCCAAATGCACATTAAATCCCAAGAAGCACTAATTTAGGATACCCAGGCCTAGGTTTTTATCTTGTTACCCTGCATAAATAGATAAAGACTGTGTGAACATGGACATGTCAATACAGTCCCTTGGTATATATGGGGCATTGGTTTCAGAATTGTTGCAAGTACCAAACTCCAAGGGATGTTCAAGTCCCTTATAAAATATGATATGGTACAGCCATTACTTAGCAGATGTGGAACTCATGTATACTGAGGGCCAACTGTACATGTAATCAAGTTTTTAGATCTATTTGCATAATATGGACAATAATATTATTCATTTAATTAGCTTGTTAGGTTATTTCAATGAGCTAATATTTATATTAGTTATATTTATAATATTTATGTTAGCCAACTCTTTGGAAAAGACCGTGATGCTGGGAAAGATTGAAGGCAGGAGGAAAAGGGGATGACAGAAGACAAGATGGTTGGATGAATCATTGATCAATGGACATGAGTTTGAGCAAACTCCAGGAAATAGTAAAGGACAAGGAGGCCTGGCGTGCTGCAGTCCATGGAGTTGCAAAGAGCTGGACATGACCGAGTGACTGAACAACAACATTTTCAAAGTATGAAGTTGATCACTTGGCATGTAATAATTGTCCAGTAAACATTGGCTCTCGTTAATTGTTTTGAGTGTCCTATCTGAAATATTATTCTTATCTGATAGCTTCCTGTTATGATCATTAACTGTTAAAAATAAAGTTTAAATTAATGAAGTTTACCATATTTTTTCATTATGACTAGTGGTTTTGTACACTGATATTAAAAAGTCTTTCCCTTTCCAATATTATATATAAATGAATTTTAAATTCATGAGGAAAATATGTGTGATATCCAATTTTATTTTCTATTCTCCGTTCTCTTGCCTTTATTTAATACCTTGATTCTAGAGTCTCAGGGCTTTTGTAAATGGCTTATCAGGACCATTTAGACTATTCTACTATGTTTTTGAAATAAATAATTTGAAAAATAGTAAGTGATATATATATATATTTGTTTTTTTATTATCCCACCATTTTCCTGAGAGTCAGAAATACATCTGCCATTAGGAAAGTATCTTGAGTTTTCACATGCACACTCACTCACAGAAATGAAACTTTATGACTTCCTTCAATGGGTTCAATTCCTTTAGACACTTTAAGAAAAGTATATTAGAGTTCTGTCTGCATCAGATTCTGCTTAAAATGTTGACAGTTACAAGACAATATTAACCCTACCCTAACCATGAGAAAAAGCCAGATAATCTATAAAATCATGATCCAAATGCTGACAAGTCCCTAATAGGAGAGTTAGGGCACACAGAATGTTTTGCCTTTGGAAGTATGTGGATGGCAACCAGCATCATTATCAGTCAACAGGGAAATGTAAATTAAAACATAAAGCATAATGAGATACCCTTAACTATTAAGTGGAAAAGCTAAATAAAAATGATTAACAATATCAGGTTCTGAGAAGTATGTAGTGCAAGTTGATTTATCACACATTGCTGGTAGAAGCACAAAATGGCACAGTCACTTGTTAAGCAGTTTGGCACTTTCTTGTAACATTAAGCATACAACTACTTTAATTGTGTTAGTCGCTCAGTTGTGTCTGACACTTTGTGACCCCATGGACTGTAGCCCACCAGGTTCTTCTGTTTACAGAATTCTCCAGGCAAGAATGACTGAAGTGGATAGCCATTCCCTTCTCCAGGGGGTTTTCCCAACTCAAGGATTGAACCCAGGTCTCCTGCATTGCAGATGGATTCTTTACTATCTGAGCCACCAGGGAAGCCCAACAACTACTATAAAACCTAGCAGTGTCAAGAGAAATGAAAATGCTTGTCCATGCAAAGACTTACTTGATAATGTTAATAGCAGCTATACCAATAATTGTCAAAATCTGAAGAAAACTCAAGCACATCCTTGTGAATGAATTAAGAAAGGTGGTACACTCACAAAATGAAGTATTACTGCTGACAAAAGGAATAATTGAATGACTGATAATGCAGCAACATGGATGAATTACAATAGCATAGTGTCAGACTTTATTTTGGGGGGCTCCAAAATCACTGCAGATGGTGACTGCAGCCATGAAATTAAAAGACACTTACTCCTTGGAAGAAAAGTTATGACCAACCTAGATAGTATATTCAAAAGCAGAGACATTACTTTGCCGACTAAGGTTCGTCTAGTCAAGGCTATGGTTTTTCCTGTGGTCATGTATGGATGTGAGATTTGGACTGTGAAGAAGGCTGAGCGCTGAAGAATTGATGCTTTTGAACTGTGGTGTTGGAGAAGACTCTTGAGAGTCCCTTGGACTGCAAGGAGATCCAACCAGTCCATTCTGAAGGAGATCAGCCCTGGGATTTCTTTGGAAGGAATGATGCTAAAGCTGAAACTCCAGTCCTTTGGCCACCTCATGCGAAGAGTTGACTCTTTGGAAAAGACTCTGATGCTGGGAGGGATTGGGGGCAGGAGGAGAAGGGGACGACAGAGGATGAGATGGCTGGATGGCATCACGGACTCGATGGACGCGAGTCTGAGTGAACTCCGGGAGATGGTGATGGACAGGGAGGCCTGGCGTGCTGCGATTCATGGGGTCGCAAAGAGTCGGACACAACTGAGCGACTGAACTGAACTGAATGTTAGTGAAATAACACTTAGAATGTGTATTCTGTGACTCCTTTTATATATCATTCTCCTGAAGGTAAACTTGTAGTGACAGAAACACAAATTGAGTGGTTAGGTGTCAGGTGTTTTGGGCAGGAAGAAGCACTGAATGCAAAGAGGTGGGAGGAAAAGTTTGGGAATGATGAAACTGTTCCCTATAATGTTAATACTGGTGGTCACACAAGTCTTCCATTTGTTCTCTTAAAGACGGTGATTTTTATTTATGTAAATAGTATCTTAGTAAACCTGACTTGTAATTAAAAGTTCAGTCTATAAACCTTTGATTGTATCAAAAATGCCTGGGGATCTAGGGTTGTCAGGCACTGAGATTTCTGCGCCCCAAGAGACCTATTGAATAAGATTCTTAAATGTGATTCCTGAAAGCCACACCTTTTATAATTACCCTCCAAGCCCCTGCTCTGACATAAGTATTTGTTTCATAGTTCTAACCGCGGAGTTGCCTGCTGAGCTTGTTAAAGAAAATCAATTCATCACATCTCACTGGGACCAGCTGTAGTCACCCTTTTCTTAAGAAGTACAAAACACTGTTATCTAATATGGTTCTTTTATCAGCTTTTTGAGAACAGATTCATCAATTTTGATATACTAAGTAATCCCACAGAACTTTATATCTCATTGGCACGAACAACAGGACTGAATTTGGACCCAACTACTTTTAGGGCTGTAGAAAAGTTCACTCTATCAAGAGCTTCATAAAGATCTGCACCGAGGCTTCATGGAGAAGTAAATAGAGCAGTTTATTCTTCTAGGGGTCTCAGATGAATTGAGCACATCACACCTGTGCTCAGCAGTCTGCTGGTGACTTATCTGTTTGCAGGTGCAAAGCAAAGTGATAACTTTGATGTTAAGCTTATTTGTGTTACATACAATGTCTAAGCTTTTCTTTCTGGGTAATTCCCTTTCACAGTCTTTATATGATTTTTATACTAAAAATTAGGAAGGGCTGTTTAGAATATAGTGGATTAGGAGTCAAGTTATTTTTGTGAAATTTAATGTCTACATTATAGTTAATGCAGCTGAGCACTACAGTTTAAAATATCTTGTCTAAAGGCATTGACTGGCATAGTAGAAACAAAGATGAAAGGAAGCTGTGCTTTCAAAATGAATGTACATCCAGTGCCAGAGTGGAGATCACAGTCTATAGGCAACTACCATTCCATCCTGTAACCTCAAAATCTTTCATTCAAATAGAAAGTACCAGATGCCAAGGTTGGAATGAGACTTTATTTTTTCAATAGGCACAATTTCATTAGGAAAATGGAATAGGCATTTTTTTTTTTTTTTTTTTTCCAGCACAAGTCAACATTCCAACTCCCTCATTGTAGGCAGACACTTTACCATCTGAGCCACCAGGGAAGTCTTCCTTAGAAGCAGCAACATTAAATACTTAGGATTTTAAATTATAGCCTGATCTCATTTATTAGGTGAAGTGAAGTCGCTTAGTTGTGTCCGACTCTTTGCGACCCCGTGGACTGTAATCTACTAGGCCTCTCTGTCCATGGGATTCTCCAGGCAAGAATACTGGAGTGGATTGCCATTTCCTTCTCCAGGGGATCTTCCCGGCCCAGGGATTGAACCCGGGTCTCCCACATTGAAGGCAGATGCTTTAACCTCTGAGCCACCAGGGAAGCCCTAGATCTCATTTATTGTGGAACCTAAAAAAGTAGAACTCATAGAAACAGCGGATAACAGTGGTTGCCAGGGAGGTAGGAGGTAGGACTGGGAGGTAGGAGAAATAGGGATATGTAGGTTAAGGGTACCAAGTTTCAGTTATATAGGATGAATAAATTCTGGAGATCTAGTGTACAGCATGGTGACAATCATTAATTACTACTGTAGCATATACTTGAAATTTTCCTGAGAAAGTAGTCCTTAAATTTTCTCACTACAAAAAAACAAAGAAGATGACTATGTCAGGTTATGGGTATATTAATCAGCTTGGTAGTAGTAATCATTTCACAAAGTATATGTATATCAAAACTTTGTACACCATTAATATATAAATATATCTATATAATTGTAATTTGTCAATTATAACTCAAAGCTGGAAAAGATATGGTTATAAACATTTACATTTCATGGAATATTGTCTAATATAAACTATAAATTTCATTTGAAATACTATTCAAACATTACACAATTTTAGTAGTCATAATAATACCTGAAAAAAATTGAGACATCCTAATAAATTTTTTATTGAAATTTTAACCTGATTTATTTTTACATCTATGACTTATTTGGCAAATTTTATATAAGGTAACTGAGCAAAGAACTGCAAAACAACAAATATGTCAAGTTAATCTCAAGTAATTTTCCATTGTACAGCAATTGCATTTTGACCAAAACAGATGGGCATCCTGTTACATTCCAGCAAATGTCAGCCTTATTCGACAAGGGCGACATTCCGCTTGATAAGAAGCCCACATTTCTTCATGTTCCTAGCCTCCACTGTCTTTCACTTTTGTGCCTTGGGCATCACATAAGGTATAGAATTTAAGCCCCTGTGCTTATGCTCTCTGCTTCACAACTCATGATTGCTGACAGTTGTGTGAACACCTAACTTAAAATAGCATCATCTTAATCACTTGCAGATAGATAAATAGCACGGGCACAGACATGAATCTTCCAATACAATGTCATGCTTGAAGAAGCAGCATTTAGAGTTGCCCTTAGCAACCAAGCTAGTTTATTTTCCTCCTTTCAGGTACCAGCTATTTATCTGCTAACGTGGAAGTTTCCTATTTTTCAGGTGGCCACCTCCTTTCAGTTCACATACTTTTTCTTATATGCACATAATCACTTACTATTCCAGTAGGGTTTATCTAACATCAGATTCTGTCTAAAGAATAAATCATAGTAAGTTTAATAATATTCTCACTTTTTATTATTTTTTGCCATTGTTATATTGTTACCAAAAATACTATGTTGCTTTATTGAATGGATTTTACCAAGAGTTTACAAGCTTGTATGGCTACTTTACAAATCTAATAGTTGAAAAAGAAAAGCAAGTCCTGAAATTTGCAAGTAAACATGAGAAAAAAAAGCTTTTTTGTTTGTTTGAAAAGTAATTGAAGTCTGTTAAGCAGTTTATTCTGGGTTACGTGGTTATTTGCCTAATTACATGGATTACCACACTAATTTTTGCCCTGCTGCCTTCTAAAACATTCATAAAAATAATAATACATTATGGAAATAGATATATACAAGCAGAATAGCTTTAATCTAGGGATTATATTATAACCTATCATCACACAGCATTCTTTTAAGGTGCAAGGCTTGCAGTATGTGTTGTCAGAGGTAAATTATATCAGGGCTTCCCTGGTGGCTCAGAGGTTAAAGTGTCTACCTCCAATGCGGAAGACCCGGGTTTGATCCCTGGGTCGGGAAGATCCCCTGGAGAAGGAAATGGCAATCCACTCCAGTATTCTTGCCTGGAGAATCCCATGGATGGAGAAGCCTAATAGGTTATAGTCCATGAGGTTGCAAAGAGTTGGACACGACTGAGCGACTTCACCTCACCTCAACATTGTTAGGCACCACTGTTTCTACATCAAATGGCGAAACACATATAATGTTCCTGTCAATGTTGTATTTATGTTTACATTGTTCCAACTTCATTATTGAAAGATCCTGTTTCCATTTTCTTCTTGGGGAACAGAAAAAAAAAGTAAGTAATTTGTAATTTGTCAATTATAACTCAAAGCTGGAAAAGATATAGTTATAAATATTTACATTTCATGGAATATTGTCTAACATAAACTGTAAATTTCATTTGAAATTAAAGTAAAATTTAAGTCTTAGAAGGGTTATAAATGATAAATTAATTTCAGAAATCTGTAGTTAAATATAGTCATGTTAAATATTCTATGACATTGTAGTCTTTTGTGTTTATTGAGCTTTCAGCTTGCAATCTCTCATTCTCCTTACTTTCCCAAAATATAACACCCAAAATAATCTCTCTAAACTTCTATTAGGATAATTTTACTTCCATTTTTCTGAGTTCAACAAATGCTAGCAGTAAGAATGATATTAGACAACAAACAGGGAATAGAAAGTAATATGTACATTGTCTCCCAGTGTGCTATTTATTAACCAAACTTTTAGACATCTACTCCACATCGTGATGTAGTTAAATTGCACTGACAAGGGCACGTCTCTAAAATTCTAAAATATCTTCTTCAAGGTCTATAGTGAAAGATGGCTTTGGAGCTGAAATTACCTTAAAAGAGGCTTATTGTCTCATGCAGAAAATAGTTTCTATCAAAGATTTAAATCATATTTGAGGGTAAAATTATCTCCTGGGTCAGATTTTTTAAAATAGCTTATTCATATGCTGCCTGCTGCAAAGCTTTACAGATATTATGAGTTTATAGGGAGGGATGAAATATACTAGGTCTTAAAATATCAATAGATGCTGTACTGCCACTGACTACACAATAACTCACGAAGAATGATTTAGTCAGTGGTGAAAATGAATACCTTTTATCAATAATGTCTCATATTTCAGAAGCCCTAGATATTCACAATTGTTTCAGATTCACTTGGGAACTATTCCGGGTGGCTCAGTGACAAAGAATCTACCTGCCAGGCAGGAGACAAGGTTTCAATTCCTGAGTCAGGAAGATCCCCTGGAGAAAGAAATGACAACCCACTCCAATATTCTTGCCTGGGAAATCCCATGGACAGAGGAGCCTGAGGGGCACATTCTATGGGGTCGCAAAGAGTTGGAGACGACTTCATGTCGAAACAACAACAAACAGCGAACTGTATATGGCAATACTGGAGGAGGAGAAAGACAGGGTTCTCATTCCTATAGGATCAAGATTTAATATGTTAATGGAAATTGAAATTTAGAGTATAAACAATTCCAGTATGCATTTATATAAAACTTGCACTATGTAAAATGCTTTCAAAACCATGATTTATTGTGTTGTCATAATAAAATCCTCTGAAAATTCTGAATTTACATATAAGGAAGTCATGGCCATGATAGATTATGTAATTTTTCCTTGATTTACAGAGCTAAAAGTGGAACAATCAATTTAGACCCTAGTCATTCTTACTTGAAAACCAAAGGCTTATTATTATATTTTTCTATTTAAAGTGATTTTAGTAACATGCTTCTCTGAGTAGGAAGATTCTAGGCAACCCTACTGAAATTAAATTTTATATAAAACCCTCCCCAACCAGAGTAATTCTTTCATTCATTTGAACATTAAGTTTTTATGTAAAACTTCATAAAGATTCAGTAGCTTAAAAAGTTTGAAAAGTACGTTCAGTTCAGTTCAGTCGCTCAGTCAGGTCGAACTCTTTGCGACCCCATGAATCACAGAACACCAGGCCTCCCTGTTCATCACCAACTAGCGGAGTTCACTAAGACTCACGTCCATCGAGTTGGTGGTGCTATCCAGCATTCTTATCCTCTGTTGTCGCCTTCTCCTCCTGCCCCCAATCCCTCCCAGCATCAGTGTCTTTTCCAATGAGTCAACTCTTCTCAAGAGGTGGCCAAAGTACTGGAGTTTTGGCTTTAGCATCAGTCCTTCCAAAGAAATCCCAGGGCTGATCTCCTTCAGAATGGACTGGTTGGACCTCCTTGCAGTCCAAGGGACACTCAAGTGTCTTCTCCAACACCACAGTTCAAAAGCATCATTCTTCGGCGCTCAGCCTTCTTCACAGTCCAACTCTCACATCTATACATGACTACTGGAAAAACCAGAGCCTTGACTAGATGGACCTTAGTCAGCAAAGTAATGTCTCTGTTTTTGAATATGCTATCTAGGTTGGTCATAACTTTTCTTCCAAGGAGTAAGCGTCTTTTAATTTCATGGCTGCAATCACCATCTGCAGTGATTTTGGAGCCCAGAAAAATAAAGTCTGACATTGTTTCCACTGTTTCCCCATCTATTTGATGAGACCAGAAGCCATGATCTTCGTTTTCTGAATGTTGAGCTTTAAGCCAACTTTTTCACTCTCCTCTTTCACTTTCATCAAGAGGCTTTTTAGTTCCTCTTCACTTTCTGCTATAAGGGTGGTGTCATCTGCATATCTGAAGTTATTGATATTTCTCCCGGCAATCTTGATTCCAGCTTGTGCTTCCTCCAGCCCAGTGTTTCTCATGATGTACTCTGCATATAAGTTAAATAAGCAGGGTGACAATATACAGCCTTGACATACTCCTTTTCATATTTGGAACCAGTCTGTTGTTCCATGTCCAGTTCTAACTGTTGCTTCCTGACCTGCATACAGATTTCTCAAGAGGCAGGTCAGGTGGTCTGGTATTCGCATCTCTTTCAGAATTTTCCACAGTTTATTGTGATCCACACAGTCAAAGGCTTTGGCATAGTCAATAAAGCAGAAAGAGATTTTTTTTTTTTGGAACTCTCTTGCTTTTTCCATGATCCAGCGGATGTTGGCAATTTGATCTCTGGTTCCTCTGCCTTTTCTAAAACCAGCTTGAACATCAGGAAGTTCACGGTTCACGTATTGCTGAAGCCTGACTTTAGAGGCAGGTTAGGTGGTCTGGTATTCCCATCTCTTTCAGAATTTTCCACAGTTTATTGTGATCCACACAGTCAAAGGCTTTGGCATAGTCAATAAAGCAGAAGTAGATGTTTTTCTGGAACTCTCTTGCTTTTTCCATGATCCAGCAGATATTGGCAATTTGATCTCTGGTTCCTCTGCCTTTTCTAAAGCCAGCTTGAACATCAGGGAGTTCACGGTTCACGTATTGCTGAAGCCTGGCTTGGAGGATTTTGAGCATTACTTTACTAGCATGTGAGATGAGTGCAACTGTGCAGTAGTTTGAGCATTCTTTGGCATTGCCTTTCTTTGGGATTGGAATGAAAACTGACCTTTTCCAGTCCTGTGGCCACTGATGAGTTTTCCAAATTTGCTGACAGATTGAGTGCAGCACTTTCACAGCATCATCTTTCAGGATTTGAAACAGCTCAACTGGAATTCCATCACCTCCACTAGCTTTGTTTGTAGTGATGCTTTCTAAGGCCCACTTGACTTCACACTCCAAGATGTCTGGCTCTAGATTAGAGATCACATCATCATGATTATCTGGGTCATGAAGATCTTTTTTGTACAGTTCTTCCGTGTATTCTTCCATGTATTCTATTGAAGAATACTTGCTTTATAATGTGTTAGTTTCTACTGTACAGCAAAGTGAATCAATTATATTTATACATATGCCTCTACTTTTTCGCATTTCCTTTCCATTTGGGTCACCACAGAGGACTGAGTAGAGTTTCCTGTGCTACCCAGTAGGTTCTCCTTAGTTATCTGTTTTATTCATAGTATCAATAGTGTATAGATGTCAACCCCAGTCTCCCGATTAATCTTACCCCCCTCCCCCGCTTGGTGTCCACGTGTTTGTTCTCTAGGTTTGTGTCTCTATTTCTGCTTTGTAAATAAGATTGCACCATTTTTCTAAAGTCCACGTATATGTGTCAATATATGACGTTTGCTTTTCTCTTTCCGACACACTTCACTCTGTAGGACAGTCTTCAGGTCCATTCACATTGATACAAATGGAATCGTGCATCTTTAACGTCTAAGATGCCAGGAGCTTTTCCATTTGCATATTTCATAAAGAAGAAACGGACGTGACAAGATGGGAAGGTATGTACGGTTGGTTTAGGAAATCAGGCTTGAAGACGTCACAGGTTGTTTTTATTGTCAATCCTTTGGCAACAATTCAATCTCTGTGCCAGGGGCTTCCCTAGGGGCTCAGCGGTAAAGAATCCACCTGCCAATGCAGGAGATGGAGATGCTACCCCTGGGTCGGGAAGATCCCCCAGAGAAGCAAACGGCAAGCCACTCCCGTATTCTTGCCTGGAAAATCCCATGCACAGAGGAGGCTGGTGGGCCCCAGTCCTCGGGGTCACAAGAGTCTGACACCACTCAGCAACGAACCCATGACCAGCACCTGTCTCTTGCCCACAGGGAGCTGCAACGGCCCTGAAACAGGAAAGCTCTGTTGCGTGTCCAGTAGCAGACAGAAGCTTGGATTTGAATGAGCCAAGAATGGTCTTTGTCACGTATGTCTTTACTCTCTAATGTTCACTAAATTGAATGAAAATTTCATTAACACACCGTTTTGTTCTCCTGTCTCCACATTTAAAACTATCCAGATGTTTAAGGGTTAATATCCAGATATTGAAGGGTTAACATCCAGGTGACTGAAAATGCTCTGTCTTCACCAACTCAAGGGTGCTGTACAGCTCTACCCTGAATTTCCATGTCTCTTATTCTCTCCAACTCCAAATCGGATTCTCAACTCCACTGGACTAAAATAACTTCCTATAAAAAGATCTAGGAATTCCCACAAGGACAGCTCAGTCAGAATCTTTATTTAGTCTCTTTAAAATGGAAAACCATTTGGAAAATAAAAAAGTTTAGGATGAAACACTAGGCACAGAGATTGTAATTAAAATGCACATGTGAAAAACAAGTGGAAAAGAAGCATTAGTCTTCTTGGAAAATCCAGGAGGAGCAATAAGCACAATTTAACGCCATTGTCGTCATTGGTAAGTGCTGTTAAGAGACTTGCAAGCTCCTTTGTTACCCATACACCTCTGAGAGCCAGCAGCGTGGCTGTGAGTCACCCTGTGCTGTGCTGTGCTGGCCGCTCAGTCGTGTCTGACTCTTTGCGATTCTACAGACTGTAGTACTGTAGCCTACCAGGCTCTTCTGTTCATGGGGTTTCTCAGGCAAGAATACCGAAGTGGGTCTCCATGCCCTTCTCCAAGGGATCTTCCCCACCCAGGAACTGAACCCGAGTCTGCTCTGCCTCCTGCATTGCGGGCAAATTCTTCACCCACTGAGCCATCTGAGAAGCCACTAATTGTCAGCAATCACGAGAGTCTTTGCTAGGATACTTTGGCATCCGCGCATTCTGCTGATTTCCCACTTCTTCACCATCTCTGCCTTATCATCCCCTGTACGGACAAGTGGTACAACTTCTCAATTCACATTCATTCTTTCCAGGTTTTATATTTTAATATGTATGGACACCATAATTTCCAAGTACCATGGGGTGCTTGATGGCTATGCACATTTTTTTTAAATTAAAGGATTATATATTGTTACTTAGTGGAGATTCTCCTTATTTATTGGCTGTGCCAGGGTGGCACATGGGATCTCAGTTTCTTAGTTTCCTGACCAGGGATTGAACCTGTACTCTTTGTACTGAAAGTGCAGAGTCTTAACCATTGGACTATCAGAGAAGTCCCTCAGTTCACATTCTGATGTCTAAATCTCACTCACATACATAGTTCACTTCTTTTTTTTTCCTGCAGAATTTACCTAAGTCATAGATATAATAATATCACTCCTATATTAAAAAACCTCAGTTCTCCTGGGTTCCCTGCAGTAGACTGTCATTATTCTAACGGCACAAAAGTCCAATCATTTTAATCTGGCACACAAATGCCATTAAAACTTTGCCCCAACGTTGATCGCTTAAAGTAAATCTTGACTCTTACTTAATTCTTTATCTTGTGCTTTTTTCCTTGAACTGTCATTAAACTTTGACATCTATCCTTAAGAAACACGGTTACGTAATGCTTTACACAACTGTTTATAGTGGACATATCTAGAACAGATATACTATTTGCAGAGCAAAAATTTGGGTGTGCACCTTTTCATAAGCTCATCTTTTCAAACATCTTTAAGCTTATTTCCTTCATGGAAGAAATTTTGTGTAGTTAATTGTGTGGTTGTGTGTGTGTGTGTGTGTGTGTGTGTGTGCTCTCGGTTGTGTCTAACTCTTTCTGAACCCATGGACTGTAACCTGTCATGCTCCTCTGTCCGTGGGATTTTTCAGGCAAGAATTCTGGAGTGGGTTGCCATTTCCTCCTCCAGGGATGTAGTTAATTAGGGACTGTCTAAATCTAGTCCCATTTCCTCCCAGGGAATGATCTGCAATTCTAGAGAATTTGGGAGTTGGGGCTGTTCTGTTTGTTTTTGTTCCTCCTTCCTTCTTCTTCTTCTTTTTTTTTTTTTTATAATAACAGTATAGGGATATGAATATCTGGTTGTGGTCATCTTGTCCACACTGGTATCATTATAAACAACGTTGTTCTTGTGAGCACCCACCAAGATTAGTTTGATCTCATAAGTGACCTGGCCAACAGCTCACACTGTCGTTTGCAAGCACTTCTTGCATCCCCATGCTGGGATTTAACCCAGGTGAGCTGCCCACTCTCTGCTAACTTCCTTCCTGAGAACAAGGGAAGCACTGGCTGCTTTCCAGGTGTTTCCAGGGAGACCAGTGAGTTTTGTGGGGGCATTACAGGCCCTGGTACCTTGACACCATCCTCAGCACCTTTGGCATCCATGCCAAGGTTTGTTGGTGAGCTCTGTGAGATTGTTGCTCCTCTTCTTCCACCTCTAAGTAGAAAGTGAAACTTTGATACTTCGTACATTTATATCCCTAAGTGTATCTAGATTTTGCTATTGCTCCCTTGGACACAGCCCCTGTTGATGGAAAAGGGTCCAGAAAAGGAGGAGAACTCAACTCAAAGACAGAGAGAGATCCATCCATGCCAGCCTCTGCTCAGCAAACCAGCCCGGACAGGCTCCTGTGGCTGGGCCTGTTTTCTGCCTCTGTATCCTAATGCATGCACACTGCTGGGAGTCCTTTCTCATCAACAGGGCATGCTTTCAAAAACTTTCCTTTACATGGCGTTTCACATGAACCCCTTTTCTTGCTGTGTCTCTCCTTCCCTGAGCTAGCAGCCTTGTCAGGCCTAAGGTATTAGCTCAAATGGGTTGCAGGAGCAAAGGGGAGACCAAGCAAATACTGTAAATATAAACATTCATTGCTAACAGTTCCAAATAAGCTTTGTGGAAGGAAGGTTCTAATAGACACAGATCCAGATATTGTAGCTATAAACACAGAGTCTCTCTGACACTCAGAGGCCCTGGAAGTGGACCTTATAGATTCCAGATATGGGTTGAATGAGTGAAAAAATATAAAATTTATCTTTCCATGTAGAATGGAAATTTTAACCAAGTTGGTTCAGAGAATCATAAAGCTGAGTTAACTGAGTTGTTCCTTGGGTATTCTATTTTTATTTGATAAATAAAGAAGCCACTAAAATACTGTATTTTTTGGTAGGAGTTAGTCACTTAATTTGTTTCAGTCACTTGTACCTGTTCACCACCTGTTAGTAGGTGATGGAATTTCTATAGCATAGGTGCAAAATGAAAGCTTTCAAAGTACTATTTTTCTCAGTGCCAAATATTAAAGTCTTAAAAGGCCAGTTCTAATGATGCTTTAACATTTCATATTGCTTTATAGATACTTTATATAATGTGTAAATAATGGCATTTATTAGCACCCTGGTTATTTTTCTTTGTGTTTGTGAACAATGTCGCCCAGGAAGGGAAGAAAGGGATTGCTTTTGAAAGCTGAAGAGGCTACAAATAATTAACTGGGTTTTTTTTTTTTACAGTCACCCTGATTACTCTCTTTGTGTTCTTCCTTTAATTTGTAGCTATCTCGCTCTTCATCTTTCATGTAGGTCTTTTATTTTCTAAGTGTAAAACAGAAAGTGACCGATAAAATAGAATCTTCAGATTTTTATGATAAAAGTTTAATTCTTTTTTTTTTATCTCTCAACACTGATATTAGAATCTCCTCTGACTGTAAAGACTATTTCTATAAACTAAAACATGACCATTCGTAATCCCTATTTAATTTACAAAACATTTTTGTTCACTGTACTACGTTCGATAAAAAATTAGATAATATAGGTAAGTGACCCATCTATTATTCACTCGTAGGTCATACTAGAGTTAAGTTATGAACTTTTCATAACTGGGTTAGAATTTCAATGAATCATCTTTTTGGTATCGTAAGTCCAGTTTAATGATTTAGGAAGCTTAGAAGACGAAATAGTAAATATTTTTCCTTACTACTACTCTTGTTATTTTTATAGGGTGAGTCTACTTGGTATTACCTTTTCTTATATTTTAATATATATATATATGTATATATAACTGACTCATTTTGCTGTACAATGGAAATTAGAACAACATTGTGAATCAACTACATTTCCATAGATTTTTTAAAAGTAGTCTCACTTATATATTTGATGCATAAAACCCCAAGCTAATGCATACAAAAGTGCTTTGCAAACTGCTAATAAAAATAAAATGTAATCTATTTCACATTTCAGTCTAAGATTTTTCTACCTTCCATTTCTAACTTTGCAAACATGGAAAATACCTAGAGAAAGAGGAACATGTGTGGCATGCGTTCATGTGAATTCTTATTTCACTCAGGTTCTTCCCATTTCCACCCACCAAGTTCACTGAAGTCATTTTCATTTCCTTTATTTCTGAAGCCTCTGATGCTATTTGATACCTATCTACATTGAGTTGAATTGCACTTAGGAAATTATTTCACTGTGCGACTCCAGGAGAGTCTGGCGTCACGTGAGGCAGGTATTACTGTAAGGCATTGTGACTCAAAAGAGAAAGCTGCTCATTATGTCAATTACATTTATGGGAAGCAAGGGAACCCAGTTTCCCATCCCTCTTGTGAATTCTTTCAGCAAATTAAATTATGGGCATGCAGACTTGTTTAATTAATGGAGTGCATTGCAACTTGGAATTGTAGCATCTGGGCTTGGAGAAATCAGTGTATCGCTGTTTCAGAGATGCTTTCTACTTGGCTTTTCATCATGGATGGCTATTCAGAGCCTTCAATAATTGAGAGAAGGGAACCTCACTACGGTTGGGTCTATATAAGACATCAACAACCTTTGAGCTGAGCATCATGCCTTGTGCTTAGATGTCTAGTAAATAGGTTTGCTTGAAAGAAAATACTCTATAAAGACTGTAGAGCGTGCTCATCATACAAATTCTTTCCCCAGTAATTTTGACAAGAAATAACTGTGATACTTCCCAGTGTCAGCAACATTGGGATTGTTTGTAGCTTCTTACTCTGTGTTGTATAATCAAAGCTGATTGAATTAAGAAAAATAAAATGAACAAATCAAATATTTCTTCTGCTAAGTGTACAAAAGTTGAACTTAGCCAATATTTATTGAGTTTGTGTTACATGCAGAGCACTTTCTTGGGCATCTTGGTTTACAAAGTTGAGAAGACTTAATCTTGAGAACTAAGAGAGATAGAAATGTAAGCATAAATTCCTGCATATCTACATGACTATTACCTTAACAGGGACATTTGCAAAGTGCCTTGGAAATACAGATTCAGAAACAATGATAACTGTCAGAGGAAGTGGTGGACTCCTACAGAGGAGGACAAGGAAAACTCTACAGTAAAACGCTATTCCAGCTAAGAGAACAACTTAAGTCATGAAAGAATAAAGAGTGGATCTTATTTCTGAGAAAACTGAGCCGTCTGGTTTGGACTGTCACTGGAAACAGAGCCTTAAAGGGACACTGGAATAGCCCAAAGGCTGCGCTGAGGAATTTGAATTTATATGTTCACAAGGGTCCACTAAGACGTTCCGAAGGAGAAGGACAAGACCGTACCTATTTGAGAAACTCCAGTTTGAAGAGGCACATGCACCCGAGCGTTCACAGCAACATTACTTGCCATAGCCGAGACGTGGAAGCAACCTGGATGTCCGTCAGCAGGTGAGCAGATGAAGAAGATAGGGAGCATAGATAACAGAACACTGCCAGCCACTGAAAAGGAGGGGAACGCTGCCGTCTGCAGCAACGCGAGTCGACCGCGAGCTGATCATACTAAGTGAAGTAAGCCAGACAGACAAAGGCAAACATCACAAGATGTCACTTATACGGGGAGCCTAAAAAATGACATAGATGAACTTATTTGTGGAACAGAAACAGACTCACAGTCATAGAAAACAAATTTATGGCTACCAAAGGGGAAAAGTGAGTGCGGTGGCAAATTAGGAGCTTGGAATTAACATATATACCCTGCTATATACAAAACAGATAACCAACAAGGTTCTACTGCATGTCACAAGGACGTATACTCGACATCTTGCGGTAATCTATGATAGAAAATAATATGAAAGATAACTAATATGTAAAAATTATTAGGTATGTATAAGAAAGCTGTGGTACATATACACAATGGAATATTACTCAGCCATTAAAAAGAATACATTTGAAT
>SJYT01061343.1:31060-96818 GCA_006410635.1 Cephalophus harveyi | reverse complement strand
TATATATATATATAAAATTTATGGGGCTTCCCTGGGGGGTTAAAGAATCCACCTGCCAACGCTGGAGACACAGTTTCCATCCCTGGGTTGAGGAGATCCCTTGGAGGTGAAAATGGCTCCCCTCTCTAGTATTCTTGTTTGGAGAATCCTATGGACAGAGGAGCCTGGCTGGCTACAGTCCATGGGGTCACCAAAGAGTCAGACGCAACTTAGCAACTAAACAGCAATACAAAATTTATATAAATATATATATATATGTAAAAGTGAATCACTCTGTTGCACATCTGAAACTAACACAAGATTGTAATCAAGCACATTTCAATAACAATGTGAAAAAAAAGTTAGAAAAAGTCATACCTGCTTTTATGAGATCAGTGATCCCATGTGGATGGATAGTATTGTCAGCAAGGCAGTAGGTGAGCATGGAGGAACCAAGTGTCCCGGAGAAGGATCTGGAAGCCCGGGCAGAGGGCGGCAGTGGGAGAGAAGGGGGCAGAGCAGCTGGGCACAACTGTTAGCTGCCGGCATCATTTTGCGCCCTTCTAGGTGGCAGCACCTGGGTTTGACAGGCTATTTCTCCCTCCACGATCACCTGTGTGGTTTGAGGAAGTTGACTCTGTGTCTTCTCAAACAGAGGAGCAAGTGATGAGGAACAAGCTGGTTTGCATGCTTGCTTTGTCAGGATCCTATCACGGGATCCGGAGCAGACACGTGCGATCAGAACGAGTCTTGAGATATACTAGGAACTGAGCCAAGGAGAGCAACATAAGCATGTTTCACGTCTTCACGTTTCTTCAACATGGTTTCCACTTACTCAGCGAGCCCCATCACACTACTCCATCACGGCTTATTTAATCCTTCCCCCAACTGTGCCCATTCAGGGATTTCTCTTCACATTATTATTTTTTTCTGTTATAAACAATGAACATCCTTATAGAAAGTGTATAATTATGTTCTTAGGATAAATTTTGAGACTGGTTTTATTACAGGATCAAAGGGGGCTGTCTAATTGCCTTTTATATGAAAGCAAAAGTTCCAGATTATCTAACTCTGACAGAGTTTGCATCCTGTAGTTAACAGCAGCTGACTTATAACTGGATCCATCCAAGTAATGTTTTTAGAAACTGCAAACTTATTTATGAGACTAGATTCTGCAGCGGCTTCTCCTCTCTACACTATTTAAAGATAAAGCTTAACCAGATATGAACCATTGATGGCCACTCCAGAGATTTTCAGAACAGGGTCCTGTCATTAGCAAGCAAATTGGAAAAATCCCCCATCTTTCCCTACTCCTGTCAATTAATATCAAAACCCTATGTATTTATCTTTTAAAGACAACTAAAATACTGCCATTCACAGAAACTTCTTAGAATTAATCTCAGTAATCACTCCTTTTTCTCCACTTTCTGTTTCTACTTCCTTAACACATTTTTTTTTTTTTCTTTTCTACAACCATCTCCTCACCCCCATCCTCAAACTTCTGCTTGGAAGGTGTGGGGACTTCACACTCAAGTTCTCCAGGCCTCCGTCTCCCACATATGCCTCAACCAAGACACTACTTTTTCACCTAGCATTCTTTTCCAACTGACCCTCTTTCTTTGTGAAGTAGCCGCAGTTAAGAGACGGCCTCTCCTGGCCACTGCGCGGGTACGATGTAGAAAGGGTATCATTCTGTGTTTAACGGGCTCCCCTGGTGACTCAGAGGGCAGAGAATCTGGCTGCAATGTGAGAGGCCTGAGTCAGATCCCTGGGTCAGGAAGATCCCATGGAGAACATAATGGCCACCCCTTCCCGTATTCTTGCCTGGAGAATTCCATAGATGGAGGAGCCTGGCAGGCTATAGTCCATGGGATCCCAGAGAGTCAGGACTGAGCGACTCACCCTTTTCACTTTCACTTTCTGTTGTTTAAATGCCCAGGGTCTCTGCTTTCTGAGTAAGTGCTGTGCTTAGTCATGTCCGACTCTTTGTGACCCCATGGACTATAACCTGCCAGGCTCCTCTGTGCATGGGGATTCTCCAGGCAAGAATGCTCGAGTGGGTTGCCATGCCCTCCTCCAGGGGTTCTTCCTAATCCAAGGATCGAATCCAGGCCTCCCGCATTGCAGCTGGATTCTCTACCATGTGAGCCACCAGAGAAGCCCAAGAATACTGGTGTGGATAGCTATCCCTTTTCCAGGGGATCTTCCTGACCCAGGAATTGAACCAGGGTCTCCTGCATTGCAGGCCAATTCTTTACCAGCTGAGCTACCAGGGAAGCCCCTTTCTGACTATGCCTTGCTACCAAAAAAGAGAGAAAGGAAAGCAAGGATTGAAGGGAAGACATGCTCTCTTTCCAAGACATTGCTATGCCCAGCAAGCCCAGAAGACCTAAGTACACCCAGGGGAATGTCCTCAGTTGGCCACTGGCATACACGGCAAGGAGGGGCTTCTCAGTGTTTCTCCCACCGGAGTTGCCGGTACCTACAGTGCAGAGGCAGCGGTGATTGCTGGTCTAGGGCTCACAGGGACCGCACACAACTTCAGTTGTTTCTGTGTGTGACCTTAATTTTTGTTGCAGCTCACCATCTTTCTGAAGCTGGGTCCTCCAGTCTGGTTACCCAGGCTCCCTGTTGACGCACAGAGTTACCTTTATGCCTGCGATTCATTCTTTTCTGGTTCTGTTAGCCAAGCCCATTTCTTTCATTCCCAATAGTGGCCTTAGTGGACAAAGGGTGGCCCTGCCTGTGTGATAAACATGTTAGGATTGTGTAATTCAGAAGATTATTTGTGAATAACTAGACCCAAGTTCAGAGATTTGATAGCACAAGAACCTGCAAAGGAATCTGTGTGACCCGTCTCACAGACAGAAAATAAATGATGGCTAGAGTTCTGAAAAATTGGAGCTACAGAGTATTAATAACATATTTATTATCATTTTGGATCTAACTGTGCCCAGAGAATCAACTGTTCTGGTGAAACAATATTATAGTCTTAGACGAATCAAGTATCTTATACAGCAAAGTATAGGGTTGTAGCATTAGTTTTAACCCCATCTCATCTGAAATTATTCAATGTGTACTTTAAAGTCACAAAATCTTTAAGTACTATCTTTTGCTTGAATTGATTTCCCATGAATTAAGAACTTTTTTTTTTTGGATTTAGTATCCTTTTCATATTTCTTCAGAAATGTTACCATCTCAGAATCTCAATTACTTCATATGGACATCTGGATCAAGCCAATTGTTGTATCTTTCTCATCCAATACATGAGCAAGCATCCATAAAGGATAGCATCTGCTGTCTGGTTAATTGCACTAGTATCTGGGAGAATATGAAATAATTTCATGTTTTGTAAGTAGCGTAGCTCAAATAGAAGCCTGGAATCATCTTTCCCATCATCCTGTCCTGATTGTCTGTTTATAGTCCAAAGTAATTAAAGAACAAACTTTGGTATGATTGTTACTGATAGTACTTTTATAAAAATAATTATCTCACCATTTCACTTTCTGTTTACTTTCTTCTTCAAATGCCAGCTATCACCATTTGGCAGAAAGAATAATCTCACTCAGAAGATGGATTTTTCTCAAAGTTCAACAGATTTTGCTGGGAAGAGAAAAAATAATGAGTTGGAATTTATGATAAAATTGTAACAAAACATACATATAAAGTGACTTTTTGAAGTTAATATTAAACTAGTTTCTTTCAATTGCTTTACCTTCAGCCATAGTTGAGTGGGCTACAAACTAATACTTCAAAATTAACATAATTGATTTTTGATGAAAGGTTGTTTCCTGCAACAGGAAGGTAAATAGGAGGAAACCCTCTGAAGAGTCCTAAGTGGAAATTCTATATGAAACAATATCAATGGTGACTTCAAATCGCACTAGATACTCTGTTAGGGGAAAATGCTGAAATCACTGTCATGTTATTCAGATATCGTGGGCTCTGCAGAGGTACTCAGGACGACTAAAGGCAGAGTGGGAGGAAAAGTTCATCTCTAAACTGGCAGGGATACAGTCGTGTTATAAAGTTTTCATTTGTTTTCTCCTTTTCAAATATTAGTACAATTTGAAAATTACTGTCTTAAAAGTTGGCATGCAATTGTCTGTTTTTCTACTTTTAAAAAATGTATTTACTTTTAATTGGAGGATAATTGCTTTACACTATTCTTTTGGTTTCTGACATATATTAACACGAATCAGCCACAGATATATGTTTGTTCTCTCCCTCGTGAAACTCCCACCCACCTCCCACCCCAGCCCAGGCCTCTAGGACATCACAGAGCATGGGGTTTGAGCTCCCTGCATGTACAGCGGATTTCCACTGGCTATCAAGTTTTACATATGGTAATGCATATGCTTCAATGCCACTCTCTCAATTCATGCCACCCTTTCCTTCACCCCTGTGCCTACAATTCTGTTCTCTAGAAAGCTATATTTAATTAAAGTTCATCTTAAAGAAGTGAACTATTTGCTGCGTCATATTTAGGGAGTTCAGTGGCTTAGAATCAACTTAGAGGGTGACAGGCTCCTAGGGTGACGAAGTCGACCCACCAAGCAAGGTTTCTGCAGGACAGAGTTGCAGGCAAATATAGCATTTAGCCTGCTCAATTCACTGTAAATTAGAGCTCATTACTCTCCATGGTACATTTGATTGCTCTCAAATTCTCAGTAAATGCACCATGAGAGGAGCACTGCTATTCCTTTTGATCAGCGAGCAAAGCTTCTCTGGGAATACGTCGGAGACGTCACTCATCTACGGGCAGTGGAAAGAGTCAGAACAGGAGAGCTCTCGGAAGCTTCTGACCTCGAGAGAATGCAGAAAAGTCCAGGAGAAGCAGACACTCAGAAGTGGACAAACGATAAACAGAGTCTAAGGCCAGGAGTCCTCACTTTGAAAGTTCAGCACTTCAACTGACAAGATCCATTATTCACATCCCTCTTTTCCTTAAAGTTTCCTTCTTTTATGTTCACTAAAACAGGGCACAGACCTCCTCCATCCCAAGAATATGAACAATCAAACACAAAGACGTGTAATTATTTTCCACATTTAGACTGCCCCAGTCAGGTAGCTCTGCTGGAACTCGCTTTCTACTGCCACAATCCAACAGAAGCTGGGGAGAAATACGGAAAGGAGTGTCATGGATGAGTGGTGATGTTAATCTATTTCCAATATATGTGCATGCATAATCAGCATACTAAGTATTATATAAATGCACATATATAATCGGTATACAAAATATCAATAGTGAAAGTGTTAGTTGCTCAGTCATGTCTGAGACTCTCTGCTACCCCATGGACTGTAACCTGCCAGGTTCCTCTGTCCATGGAATTCTTCAGGCAGGAATACTGGAGTGGGTTGCCAATTCCTTCTCCAGATCAATAGTGAATCTTGTTGTTATTGTTCAGTCACTCAGTTGTGTCTGACTCTTTGAAACCCCATGGACTGCAGCACGCCAGCCTTCTTTGTCCATCACCATCTCCCAGAGCTTGCTCAAACTCATGTCCATTGAGTCAGTGATGCCATCCAACCATCTCATCCTCTGCCGTCCCCTTCTTCCACCTTCAATCTTTCCCAGCATCAGGGTCTTTCCCAATGAGTCAGTTCTTCACATCAGGTGGCCAAAGTATTAGAGCTTCAGCTTCAGCATCAGTCCTTCCAATGAATAGTCAGGATTGATTTCTTTTAGGATTGACTGGTTTGATCACCTTGTAGTCCAAGTGTATATAAAATTGATATTTTATACTGGTTATATAAAATATCAATCCTATACACACACAAATATAGTCAGTATACAAATTATCAATAGTATATACACACAAGTATAGTCATACAGAATATCAATGTTATATACACACATATATAATCAATATATAAAACATCAGTATTAAGACTCTCTGTGGGAAGTTATTACATGTAGTTCTTCCCAAACGTGTTAGGTCACAGACATATATATATATATTTTTGAAAGTCATTCTACAGAGAAAAATAACTTGGAAATGCTGCCTGAAGATGAAGAAGCTCAGACAGGGAAGGTGCTCTTGACATCTCTCCTTTCCCCCTTTCTTGTCACATCCATTTATTACAGAGTCATCAGCTCTATCATAAAAATGTGCCACGGACCCCGTGGGAGCGCTGCTGTGACAGGGGACGCAGGCAAAGGACCAGAGAGTAATAGTTTACTCTTTAAAGGGAGCCACTGACAGAGACAATTGAGTGCGTATGACTGCTTCCAATTAAACTTTATTTAGGAAACCAGACCACATATGGTCCAGGGGTCATACTTTGCTGGCCCCTGGTCTAGAGTTGGACAGCTAACATCCCGAGAAAACTGCTTTCTTTTCACAGCTCCAAGGTGTTTGTTTCCTTCCAAGAAAAATGAAAATAGGGAATCAGCTCACTTTATCTCAGGTTTCTATTGCAAAAATCATTCATTTTATTCATCCCCACCAACTAGTTGAGCATCTACTATGTGCCAGGCACAGACGTGTGGTCCCCGTTTGATGCTAGCTCCTGGTTCTTATTAAACTGTAGGAACTTCATCACATTTTCCTTGGTGCCTCGGATCTTGGTTTGGGGTAATGATAGAGTTTTTCAAGTGAGATTTGTATTAGGGATTTTAGCATCTGTTGCACTGGTCCCTCCTCTTCCATTTACAGCTAGTTCTCAGTTCTTTGTAACTAGAACCTAGGAAACAGATTATTTTTAAACTAAGTGGAGAGCTTTACACTTGTCAATGGCCCTTTCTTTTTTAAATTTTGGGCCAATATTTTTGTAAGTTTTCCCCATAGTTACCTATATACACTACCTAACTAAACTTATAAGAAGAAAATATCTGATACTTTCTAACACTCTTTATAACATCTTACATAGTTATTAATCCATAGTAGAGCTTAAATAAGTATTTGTTGAATGGATTAGTGTTATAGTATTTCAATCGATTCTTAGACTACTTTCATAAACATAATATGTTCTCATTTCTAAAGTGGTGTATTTATTCCCATATTTCTTTTGATTTGGTTCATTTCACGAAGGATATAGGGTGAAGAGAAGGCTGCAAAATGTTCTCTCAGCAGATAAGGATAGATATAAAGTAATAAATTGATTTTTTTCATTGAATCTCTACTAATACAGATAAAAGTCATTTACTGTCATTAAGTACTCAGAGGGAAATGAGAACTGAAAAAGTAAAAATTGGGCCTATTAAAGTAAGGAAAGTTATGATTCAGAAGATATAGAAAAGTTAATTTCATTTCAGTGTAGAGAATGTCTATGCTTCTGTCTAAAAATCCTTGCCATGGAGGTGTTCTTGATACGATATGATATAGGTTAAATTTGATATGATAAAGGGTGAATTTGGTTTTCTGTAGAGGTTGATCTCTTGCATTTTGTTTTCTAAAAAAAAAGAAACGTGAAATCTATTTAACCTTTAATGAAGGGAAGACTCCATCTCTATATTTTAACTGAGGGAAATTGTGCTCACATATGTGTGTGCTCAGTCGCTCAGTCGTGTTCAGCTCTTTGTGGCCCCATGCTCCGTTGCTGCCAGGCTCTTCCATCCATGGGGTTTCTCAGGCGACAATACTGGAGAGGTTGCCATTTCTTTCTCCAGGGGGTCTTCCTGACCCAGGGGTGGAACCCATGAATCTTGCTTCTCCTGCATTGGCAGGCAGGTTCTTTACCACTAGCACTACCTGGGAAGCATAATTTAAGATGAATTGTTAAAAGGAAGCTGTATGAAACGATAGAAGTGATCTAGCAATGGCAACCCACTCCAGTTCTCTTGCCTGGATAATCCCTTGGACGGAGGAGCCTGGGAGGCTGCAGTCCATGGGGTCGCAGAGTCGGACATGACTGAAGTGACTTAGCAGCGGCGGCAGCAGCAGCATGCAGTTACAAGCATAATGTAGATGGATCCTAAACTACATATTGTGTGCAATTCATAAATGAGATTGTGCTTACATAAAGAAATGATTCTCTTAAGTGTAGAATTAATGGACTTTTAGGAGAAGGCAATGGCAACCCACTCCAGTACTCTTGCCTGGAAAATCCCATGGACGGAGGAGCCTGGGAGGCTGCAGTCCACGGGGTCTCACAGAGTCAGACATGACTGAAGCGACTTAGCAGCAGCAGCAGTTACAGGGAAGTATACAGGTAGATGGTCCCATTACACTGTGAGAACACAGTCATCAACACGTTTGCACTCAGCTTCTCATTACTTCTCTCTTAGGCTGTGGATGTCAAGTTTATCTTTCACAAATCTCACCTGCGGTTGGGTTTAAGCAGGATTTAGTCTTTGTGAAGCAAACATTTTTTCATGGGTTTAAAAGAGCCTTCATTTCCTTTTTAGATTTCCACCAGTAATTTGGCAGAAATAACACATTCTTCTCATAATTATATTTATATCTTTGTATTTCCTAAGTGGTATTTATTATATTTCCTTCTCAGGAGGGAATTTCTTTTTTTTCCTTAAAATTCTTCAAACAATGGGTCAAAAGCTAAAAGCAACACTCAGCATAATTCCTTACAACAGTGCTTCACTTCTTTATTGCATTTAGGAGGATCTGATCATAGGGAAGCTGTTTATTGTCTTGCTTGAGAATTAAGGATGATTGTAACATGGTCCCCAGCAATATCTTGAGTAAAGTTCTGTATGGACATAAGTGTTTTAAAATCAATTTAAAAATAAAGGTTAGGATATTTTATTTCTCCCATTGCTCTACAATGTTTCATTTCCCCAAATGGTACCAAATTAGAGTGTGTACTAAATATGGTTCATTTCATTCAAAGTCATTAAAGTGGAGATGCTCTTAGGCACTCTTACATGTACAAACTTAGAGGGAAATTCAGGCAATTCATCCAAGGATAAGATAGGCATACTTTTTAACCTACAATTCCACCTCTAGGGATTAATCATACTGAAACTTAACTATAAAAGTCACAGTTTATATGTATATACACAGTCAAAGCTATGGTTTTTCCAGTAGTCATGTATGGATGTGAGAGTTGGACCATAAAGAAAGCTGAACACCAAAGAATTGATGCTTTTGAACTGTGATGTTGGAGAAGACTCTTGAAAGTTCCTTGGATGGCAAGGAGATCCAACCAGTCAATCCTAAAGAAATTAGTCCTGAATGTTCATTGGAAGGATGGTTGCTGAAGCTGAAGCTCCAATACTTTGGCCACCTGATGTGAAGAACTGATGCATTTGAAAAGACCTTGTTCCTGGGAAAGATAGAAGGCAGGAGGAGAAGGGGACAACAGAGGATGAGACGGTTGGATGGCATCACTTACTTGATGGACATGAGTTTGAGTAAGCTCTGGGAGTTGGTGATGGACACGGAAGCCTGGCATGCTGGAATCCCTGGGGTCACAAAGAGTCAGACATGGTTAAGCAACTGAACTGACTGATAAGGATAGTCATTAAAGCATTCCAATAAAAACTGGAAATAGCTGTTTTCATTAGAATTGAATGGTGTTCAGTAGCTCAATTTTATCTGACTCTTTGCAACCCCATGGACTGTAGCCTTTGGGGCTCCTGTTCCCATGGAATTTTCCAAACAAGAGTACTAGAGTGGGGTGCCATTCCCTCTTCCTGGAGATCTTCCTGACCCAGGGATTGAACCCACATCTCCTGTGTCTCCTGAATTGACAGGCAGATTCTTTACCACTAGTGCCACCTGGGAAGCTCCACTGAACGGTGGAGGTTACATAAACCCGGTAGGTTAATGGCAGGCTAAATAACTTTCCAGGCAAGAGTACTGGAGTGGGCTGCCATTTCCTTCTCCAGGGGATCTTCCCAACCCAGGCATCGAACCCGGGTCTCCTGCACTGCAGGCAGACGCTTTACTGTCTGAGCCTCCAGGGAAGCCCAAATAATGGTAGGTTTAATGGCAGGTTAAATAAATGATGATGTGTTGAGGGAAGATCAGGAAAGGTGGTCCCAATAGAATTTTAAGTGGAAAAAAAATACAATTAAAAAAATATATGTAGGTTGCAAACCCAAAAGATTTTTAAAATGTGCTTCTTTCTTCATGTAGCAAAGAATTACTAAGATGTAGTTACTCTTAAGAAGGATTTGTCTACATTAAGGATTAAATAGTTCCACAATTGTTTTCTGAATAGAACTAAGGGTTGGGGAGGGGTTATCACTCTTGATTTTCTCTCTAAGTAACTCATTTTGGTGATTATTTGGCCTTTTCAGACTTTAAGAGTTAACGTTTGGCTTTAATGGTGGGTAAAAATCAATGGAGTTGTCCACGGGGTCTCACAGAGTCAGACATGACTGAAGCGACTTAGCAGCAGCAGCAGTTACAGGGAAGTATACAGGTAGATGGTCCCATTACACTGTGAGAACACAGTCATCAACACGTTTGCACTCAGCTTCTCATTACTTCTCTCTTAGGCTGTGGATGTCAAGTTTATCTTTCACAAATCTCACCTGCGGTTGGGTTTAAGCAGGATTTAGTCTTTGTGAAGCAAACATTTTTTCATGGGTTTAAAAGAGCCTTCATTTCCTTTTTAGATTTCCACCAGTAATTTGGCAGAAATAACACATTCTTCTCATAATTATATTTATATCTTTGTATTTCCTAAGTGGTATTTATTATATTTCCTTCTCAGGAGGGAATTTCTTTTTTTTCCTTAAAATTCTTCAAACAATGGGTCAAAAGCTAAAAGCAACACTCAGCATAATTCCTTACAACAGTGCTTCACTTCTTTATTGCATTTAGGAGGATCTGATCATAGGGAAGCTGTTTATTGTCTTGCTTGAGAATTAAGGATGATTGTAACATGGTCCCCAGCAATATCTTGAGTAAAGTTCTGTATGGACATAAGTGTTTTAAAATCAATTTAAAAATAAAGGTTAGGATATTTTATTTCTCCCATTGCTCTACAATGTTTCATTTCCCCAAATGGTACCAAATTAGAGTGTGTACTAAATATGGTTCATTTCATTCAAAGTCATTAAAGTGGAGATGCTCTTAGGCACTCTTACATGTACAAACTTAGAGGGAAATTCAGGCAATTCATCCAAGGATAAGACAGGCATACTTTTTAACCTACAATTCCACCTCTAGGGATTAATCATACTGAAACTTAACTATAAAAGTCACAGTTTATATGTATATACACAGTCAAAGCTATGGTTTTTCCAGTAGTCATGTATGGATGTGAGAGTTGGACCATAAAGAAAGCTGAACACCAAAGAATTGATGCTTTTGAACTGTGATGTTGGAGAAGACTCTTGAAAGTTCCTTGGATGGCAAGGAGATCCAACCAGTCAATCCTAAAGAAATTAGTCCTGAATGTTCATTGGAAGGATGGTTGCTGAAGCTGAAGCTCCAATACTTTGGCCACCTGATGTGAAGAACTGATGCATTTGAAAAGACCTTGTTCCTGGGAAAGATAGAAGGCAGGAGGAGAAGGGGACAACAGAGGATGAGACGGTTGGATGGCATCACTTACTTGATGGACATGAGTTTGAGTAAGCTCTGGGAGTTGGTGATGGACACGGAAGCCTGGCATGCTGGAATCCCTGGGGTCACAAAGAGTCAGACATGGTTAAGCAACTGAACTGACTGATAAGGATAGTCATTAAAGCATTCCAATAAAAACTGGAAATAGCTGTTTTCATTAGAATTGAATGGTGTTCAGTAGCTCAATTTTATCTGACTCTTTGCAACCCCATGGACTGTAGCCTTTGGGGCTCCTGTTCCCATGGAATTTTCCAAACAAGAGTACTAGAGTGGGGTGCCATTCCCTCTTCCTGGAGATCTTCCTGACCCAGGGATTGAACCCACATCTCCTGTGTCTCCTGAATTGACAGGCAGATTCTTTACCACTAGTGCCACCTGGGAAGCTCCACTGAACGGTGGAGGTTACATAAACCCGGTAGGTTAATGGCAGGCTAAATAACTTTCCAGGCAAGAGTACTGGAGTGGGCTGCCATTTCCTTCTCCAGGGGATCTTCCCAACCCAGGCATCGAACCCGGGTCTCCTGCACTGCAGGCAGACGCTTTACTGTCTGAGCCTCCAGGGAAGCCCAAATAATGGTAGGTTTAATGGCAGGTTAAATAAATGATGATGTGTTGAGGGAAGATCAGGAAAGGTGGTCCCAATAGAATTTTAAGTGGAAAAAAAATACAATTAAAAAAATATATGTAGGTTGCAAACCCAAAAGATTTTTAAAATGTGCTTCTTTCTTCATGTAGCAAAGAATTACTAAGATGTAGTTACTCTTAAGAAGGATTTGTCTACATTAAGGATTAAATAGTTCCACAATTGTTTTCTGAATAGAACTAAGGGTTGGGGAGGGGTTATCACTCTTGATTTTCTCTCTAAGTAACTCATTTTGGTGATTATTTGGCCTTTTCAGACTTTAAGAGTTAACGTTTGGCTTTAATGGTGGGTAAAAATCAATGGAGTGCATATCACTCAAAATGTTTAAAACTTCAGTCATATCCTTTGCCACTTTTTTTTTCTTTCCTCATTAAAGAATCTGGTTCCCTTAAACGTTTCAATATTTAAGTGAGCTATCAAAATCAGAAAAAAAAAAAAAAGGAAGATGGAAGTCTTCTGGTATAAGGAAAAAAAAAATTGACTTTGAATATAGACTCTCAAATTAAGAACTGCATAGAATTCATTTCATTAGCCAGAATAAGAGAGCTTTTTACTACTACCTTCCTAAATACTGCCTTAACCCAGAAAAATCTCCCTGTGGATATTGCTTCCTGAAATATCACCAATATCTAATTCAAGGGAAAAAATAACATGAATGTTGTTTTCAAACCAGGACAAAGTGAGGGGGAGGAAGAACCAACTAACCAACCACATACACGAACACACACACACTCAGCCTCAAAACCAAAAACAAGCAGAAAGATTGAATGTAAGTGTCAATGAGATATTACACACATGAACACAGACACATTCAACCTCAAAACCAAAAACAAGCAGAAAGATTGAATGTAAGTGTCAATGAGGTATTCTAAAAGCAGCTACTGAAATTTGGACAAAGAGATGTTACATTATTGTATATCTTATATTACAGGATCTATCAGTTTACTTAAACTAGACGATCAGTACTTTTTCAAACACAAAATATCAACTATTCATTCACACTAAACCATGCTTTCGTGAAAGCTACAAAACAGTCAATATTTTCTCTGTCCCTTTAGGAAGCGCCTCAGTCCTCCAAGTAAGCCTTCTGCACACAAACAAAACAACAAAACCCAACAACAATGAAAACTGTAGGGCGGCCTGTTTGAGACCCTCCAGCTGTCTCTGCTCAAGGCCAGGCCAGCCTTTTGGAATCAATGCCATCATTTCTGGACCTCACTTCTATCTTCACTGTAGGAGTTTACTTTGCTGAGTTATGTTCCCTTAAAGCTTCCCTCTTAGGAGGCATGATTCAATCAGATTAAAAATAGCAACACTTTGAAACCAGGGCATCCTGGGATTAGACCCCAAATCCACCGCTTGGTGGGTATGTGGTCTAAAGAGACAAGACCCCTAATTGCTCTGACATCCAGTGTTGTCACCTGAAAAATTGGCGTAATAATTCCTCGATGAATTGCGAGATAATTTTAAGTGTTAGAAAAAATACACATTAAAAAGTCCCTGGCACATAGTAGTTTCTTAATATAGAATGAGTATTATTATGATTGTTCTTTTATTATTATTTAATTAGCTTAAACCATATTCAAGTTCCCTACTGGAAAAATATTGTCATCTAAAACACTATATAAATGTGTTTTAAAATGCCAGCTGCTAAGTATTTAAGGGCAGGTAGAGCTATTAACACACATAGCATGGCAGAGGTTCATTAAACTCAGACACTAGTTTGAAGTAGTCCAGAGAGACTGGAGTTTAAGAGGAGGAAAAAATCAGAGGACAGGACTATGCATGCTTTATAGCATCTTTATTATTATTTTTTTGATTATCCATTTTATTTTTTTATTATTATTTCTTTTTACTTTACAATACTGTATTGGTTTTGCCATACATTGACATGAATTCACCACAAGTGTACATGAGTTCCCAACCCTGAACCCCCCTTCCACCTCCCTCCCCATATCATCTCTCTGGGTTATCCCAGTGCACCAGCCCCAAGCATCCTATATCCTGTATTGAACTTAGACTAGCAAATCGTTTCTTACATGATAGTACACATGTTTCAATGCCATTCTCCCAAATCATCCCACCCTCTCCCTCTCCCTCCGAGTCCAAAAGTCCGTTTATACATCTGTGTGTTTTTTGCTGTCTCGCGTACAGAGTCATCATAACCATCTTTCTAAATTCCATATATATGTGTCAGTATACTGTATTGGTGTTTTTCTTTCTGGCTTACTTCACTCTGTATAATCGGCTCCAGTTTCATCCACCTCATTAGAACTGATTCAAATGAATTCTTTTTAATGGCTGAGTAATACTCCATTGTGTATATGTACCACAGCTTTCTTATCCATTCATCTGCTGATGGACATCTAGGTTGCTTCCATGTCCTGGCTATTATAAACAGTGCTGCAATGAACATTGGGGTACATGTGTCTCTTTCAATTCTGGTTTCCTCGGTGTGTATGCCCAGCAGTGGGATTGCTGGGTCATAAGGCAGTTCTATTTGCAGTTTTTTAAGGAATCTCCACACTGTTCTCCATAGTGGCTGTACTAGTTTGCATTCCCACCAGCAGTGTAAGAGGGTTCCCTTTTCTCCACACCCTCTCCAGCATTTATTGCTTGTAGACTTTTGGATCGCAGCCATTCTGACTGGTGTGAAATGGTACCTCATTGTGGTCTTGATTTGCATTTCTCTGATAATGAGTGATGTTGAGCATCTTTTCATGTGTTTGTTAGCCATCCGTATGTCTTCTTTGGAGAAATGTCTGTTTAGTTCTTTGGCCCATTTTTTGATTGGGTCGTTTATTTTTCTGGAATTGAGCTGCATGAGTTGCTTGTATATTTTTGAGATTAGTTGTTTGTCAGTTGCTTCATTTGCTATTGTTTTCTCCCATTCAGAAGGCTGTCTTTTTACCTTGCTTATAGTTTCCTTTGTTGTGCAGAAGCTTTTAATTTTAATTAGATCCCATTTGTTTATTTTTGCTTTTATTTCCAGTATTCTGGGAGGTGGATCATAGAGGATCCTGCTGTGATTTATGTCGGAAAGTGTTTTGCCTATGTTCTCCTCTAGGAGTTTTATAGTTTCTGGTCTTACGTTTAGATCTTTAATCCATTTTGAGTTTATTTTTGTGTGTGGTGTTAGAAAGTGATCTAGTTTCATTCTTCTACAAGTGGTTGACCAGTTTTCCCAGCACCACTTGTTAAAGAGATTGTCTTTACTCCATTGTATATTCTTGCCTCCTTTGTCGAAGATAAGGTGTCCATAGGTGTGTGGATTTATCTCTGGGCTTTCTATTTTGTTCCATTGATCTATATTTCTGTCTTTGTGCCAGTACCATACTGTCTTGATGACTGTGGCTTTGTAGTAGAGCCTGAAGTCAGGCAGGTTGATTCCTCCAGTTCCATTCTTCTTTCTCAAGATTGCTTTGGCTATTCGAGGTTTTTTGTATTTCCATACAAATCTTGAAATTATTTGTTCTAGTTCTGTGAAAAATACCGCTGGTAGCTTGATAGGGATTGCATTGAATCTATAGATTGCTTTGGGTAGTATACTCATTTTCACTATATTGATTCTTCCGATCCATGAACACGGTATATTTCTCCATCTATTAGTGTCCTCTTTGATTTCTTTCATCAGTGTTTTATAGTTTTCCATATATAGGTCTTTAGTTTCTTTAGGTAGATATATTCCTAAGTATTTTATTCTTTTCATTGCAATGGTGAATGGAATTGTTTCCTTAATTTCTTTTTCTACTTTTTCATTATTAGTGTATAGGAATGCAAGGGATTTCTGTGTGTTGATTTTATATCTCACAACTTTACTATATTCATTGATTAGCTCTAGTAATTTTCTGGTGGAGTCTTTAGGGTTTTCTATGTAGAGGATCATGTCATCTGCAAACAGTGAGAGTTTTACTTCTTTTCCAATTTGGATTCCTTTTATTTCTTTTTCTGCCCTGATTGCTGTGGCCAAAACTTCCAGAACTATGTTGAATAGTAGCGGTGAAAGTGGGCACCCTTGTCTTGTTCCTGACTTTAGGGGAAATGCTTTCAATTTTTCACCATTGAGGATAATGTTTGCTGTGGGTTTGTCAAGCATCTTTAAAACAACAGAAACAGTAAAAGATCACATGTAGCAGGCACTTTGCATCAGGCATCACTCTAATTGCATTGTGACCTTAGTTAACCATCCTAGAAATCCCATATTGTACTGTTAGTGTATTCATTTAATGGATGAGAAAACTGAGTCACAGTGAGGTTTATGTATCCATGTATAACAATGTAAAAGAAGAGTAAAGTCCTTAATCTCATGAAACTCACATTACATGTAGACATAAAGACAACAGACAAACAATAGCAACAACAAAAAATATGTAAATAAATATAATGCTGATATTATATATATATATATATCTTGAATTTTATTCAAGAACAAATTGAATAAAACTGTGCATATTTTGACAAAAAGTTTAGGTGGGGTATGGGAGAAATGGATGAACTGTTTTAATTTTTCTGTTTTTTTTTTTTTCTTTAGTTTACATTTAAAAAGAGGAGGTAGAGATAAACTGTAAAGATATAATCATTTGCTAGAGAAAAGTTTTTATTTTAACTTTTTATTTTGTATTGGGGTATAGCCAATTAAAAATGCTGTGATAGTTTCAGGTGAACTGTGAAGGGACTCAGCCATATACAGGCATGTATACATTCTCCCCCAAGCCCCTCTCCCAACCAGACTGACACATAATATTGAGCAGTGTTCCCAGTAGATCTTTGCTGGTTATTCATTTTAAATATAACCGTGTGTATGTGTCCACCCCAAATTCCCTACCTATTCCTTCCTCCAGCAGCCATCAGTCCATTTCTTAGTCTGTGAGTCTTTTTCTGTTTTGCAAACTCATTTGTAAGGGGAAAAAAAAAAAACCTAATAAATAAATCCACGCAGCAAATTATATGTTAAAAAGTAGATATTTTTTAATAAAGATAATGAAAAATGTCTCCTATATTATAAAGAGAGCGAACACAAGTAGAAAAACAGAAACGTATTAGGTAAAGCACAAAATGTCAAAACAAACAAGTGTCTGATCCCCTGAGCTGTGCAGGTGGCCCCAGCTACCTAGAGTAGGCAAGTCCCTAGGTGGGCCAGACCACTGGCTTCCCACAGCAAAAGTGACTCCAGTCTCTCTGGACAAAGTCAGAGACTCAACCACAAAGCAAGAGGCAGGAGTTAGAATCCAGAAAAATAAGCCCAGGAAGTTTTGTTCCACTGGGTACTAGAAGAGGCTTCTGGAAGACAATGTGAATAAGACATCCTTGTCCATAGCTGGACTTTGATAACAGAGCTTCCATGACATTATGAGAGTAGACCAGATTTGACTGGATTTATAGCTGAGAGCAGAAATAGGCATAACTCAAAAGAAAGCAGTGTACCCGATAAATTATTATTTTAAAAGTTCAATATCACTGTTAGATGACTAGAAGCATCATTGACTCGATCAACAAGAATCTAAGCAAACTCTGGGAGATAGTTGGAGGACAGGGGAGGCTGGAGTTGCTGTAGTACATGGATCACAAAGAGTCAGATATGACTTAACAACTGAAGAACAAAAACAGCAATTAATTAAAGAGAAACAAAATAGAAGATCCATTTGCTCATTCATTCCTTAAAAACATATTTTTGAAAGTTGCCTACTTGCATGCACTGGGAATATAGCAATGAATGAAATAGACAAAAATCCCTGTCTTCATCTAGCCCATGTTTTTGGTGGGGATAATGAAAATTATAGAAAATAAATCATATATAATTTGACATTAGCATGAAGTGCAAGAGAAAAAGCATAGGAGAATTTGGAGGGATCGTCACGGCCAGCAAGATGGCAGAGTAACAGGTCTAAGTCAGACACAAAGAGAAGGCGAAGGCCGCAGAAGAGCAAATCCCTGTGATCATTATTTTATTGCAAAACGTTGGTGGAAAATGCAACCAGCACTGGGCTTTGTGCCTAACTGTCTGTGTGTGAGTCCTTCCCCACTGGGGGACTGTGTTGTAGTTTTCTCGTTTGCAAATCAGTGGTGGTGGTGATGCCAGCTCCGGGACTGTCGTGAGGATTAAGTGAGGTAATAAAGAAAAACAGCTCAGGGTGACTCATGCAGCAAGCACTCGAGGTTAGTTTCCATCATATCCGTTGGTCAATTACTACAGCAAACTTTTTTTCATTGCAGTGTTCCTTGCTAATGAGGATAGGACGATTTATCTTGGTAAGGACAGGGCATAGTTGATATTAAGGGGGAAATGTGCTTTAGTTCGGGTGTTTTCAGGTTCATGCAACTTAAGTATGCGTGTGCGTATGTACGTTCAGTTGTGTCTCTGTGCGATCCCATGGACTGTAGCCCACCAGGCTCCTCGGTCCATGGAATTTTCCAGGCAAGAATGCTGGAGTGGGTCGCCATTTTCTACTCCAGCTTAAGTATATAGACCTTTAAAAACACTTGTCCGGGCTTCTGAAGTTAGAGTGCACGTGAGGGCTTGTGGAATTAGAGGATCAGTGAAGCTCCTGGCGGTCTTCCTTGCTCCTTTATGCCATCCGCGGTGGTTTCTTCTCTGCAGCTTGCAGCACCACAGGGCCCTGTTTCCAGGCATGATGCTGTCTGGAATGACGTGCTTCAATGCAATAGGCTAGGCACATGCAGCTACTCACATTCCATCTAATAAACTTAAACACAATTTCAAGTTCATTCCACATATTGCTGATAGGGTAATAGAATCATAATCATTTTTTAAAATTTTCATGTTTTCTGTTATTAAAATTTTTTTAATTTATGCTATTTTTTGCAGAGAAATAATCATTAAGAAATACACACCCACAAATCTATGTATCGTACGTATGTATTAGATACAGTTAGCTAGCATATACCTACCTACCTAGCTAACTTGAGGTCGCAAAACAGTCAGACACAACTGAAGTGACTTAGCAAAGCACAGCACACATATACATGCATATCTATATCTTGTTGAAATGTCTTCTTGACTAATATGATATAGAAAAACTATTCTTAATATGTATAGAAGGAATATTGCATGTTTAATACCATTGCAACTGAGAAAAATAGAGGCAGAGAACGAGATTGGAATGGAATATATAGAAATTTTGGCAGATATTATTAAGAAAATTATAAGTGAAAAACTTTCCTACCTTTCTAGATTTTATTAATTATATATTATCTTTATCTTGGAAGTTTAAAAAAGTACTTATTTTAGGAATACTGTAGTTTACAAATCTGGGTTCATATCCAATTATTTCACAATAAGGTCAAGTCAGTTCTTTTAGTGTGAAAATAAAAGCAAGGACAGACATTACTCCCTTAAATATTGAATATGTTGATTAGTTTTTAACTTTTGCATGCTATAAAAACATTGCATATATATTAACTAAAGACTTAATAGCTTACGAAAACAAATGAGGAAGAAAGAAATGATGTTTATTTTAGGAATACTGTAGTTTACAAATCTGGGTTCATATCCAATTATTTCACAATAAGGTCAAGTCAGTTCTTTCAGTGTGAAAATAAAAGCAAGGACAGACATTACTCCCTTAAATATTGAATATGTTGATTAGTTTTTAACTTTTGCATGCTATAAAAACATTGCATATATATTAACTAAAGACTTAATAGACTTAATATCTTACAAAACAGTTTTATTTATAGCTTTGCATTTTAGCAAGGTACAGATTTACACATAGAAATGAGTTTTTCAAGCTGAGGTCAGTGGAAATCTGGAGTTAGATAGGAAGGCTCTGACCAGCAGAAGTGACCAATCAGGGAAGTGGAGAGAAAAAGAGATACTTTGACACTCTGACCACTGCCTTTCCTTAGAGAAGCCTGACTTTGATCTGCTGTCTTTTACAGTGAATTGCTATGTACACTTTTATTTAGGAGAAAATCAAGTCTCAGTAACGGAAGGACTCACTGCTTTAAGTGGTGGAGATGCTGTCCACTGGTCTCATTTCTGCCCTGCAGGAGAGCAGTTGAGGGAAATATTAGAAGGAACTCTACATTTATATTCAGAGTTATACATAGCCTTCTCTGACGAACTAAACTTTCCACCTCTAGTTGCTTGATGTACTAACTACAGTCACAGGGCAATCTGCCTCTTAGAACCCAGTGATGAAAATGCCGTGAAGGACAGCACCTGCTCCGGTTTTTTTAGTGAATACATACTGTGCTGTGTGTGTGCCTGCGTGCACATGCATGCTCTGTTGGATCCAACTCTTTGCAGCCCCATGGAAAGCAGCCTGCCAGACTGCTCTGTTCATGGGATTCTCCAGGCAAGGATACTAGAGTGGGTTGCCATTTCCTCCTCATGGGGATCTTCCCCATCCTAGGATGGAACCCGAGTCTTCTGTGTCTCCTGCATTGCAGGTGGATGTTTTTACCCATGGAGCCGTCTGGGAAGTTACATGCAGTGTGGGTGCTCCCTACTGCAGTCATGCGGGATACCCAGAGGAAGACTGAGGCATGACTCTCACTATGAAATAGCTACACTCGAGTCAGAGTGAGGGTGGGGAATACAGGGAGTTCTAAAATTAGCTGTGATGTTTTAAATGCATGAAATAGAAACCAAAATCTCAGCAAGGAAGAACTTTATAAATATCTAACAAAGAAGCAGAATTAAGGTAGCCGCCCAGCTGGTTTATTCAGAAACTCAGTGCAGCAGGAAGGCTCTTTTCCACTGCTCCCCGTGACATCTGTTACAATGCTGTCTTCTTTTGTAGACTTGCAGTATATCAGTGACCTTATATCTGGAATGACATTATCTAGAAGTTCTTCAATACGGTAGCCACAAGCCATGTGCAAGTATTTAATGAAAATTATATAAAACTCAAAGTTCAGTTCTCTGTGGCCACATTTCAAAGCTCAAGACTCACGTGTGGCTGGTAGCCATCCTGTAGGGTAGCACGGGTATAGAATTCTACACCCACCTTTCCAGGGATCTTAAGAGAGAAGACACCTTCCTGTAAACATCTAAGTAATTTTACCCAGATGGATTCCCATGTTCGTTTGGATCAAAACCCTGACAAGGCATGGAATGACTGCCGGACCCATTGCTGCTGCTGCTGCTAAGTCGCTTCAGTCGTGTCCAACTCTGTGCGACCCCATAGACCCATTAACCAACCACAGATGGAGACACCATCCCTGCAACCCGAGCCTGTTCTTCAGGCGAAAGGCTCTAGAAAGAAGCCGCGAGGGTCTCCTGTGATAAATTCTGGACAACCTCGCAGCTGCCGGGAGGAACGCTCAGCCTAGAGGTGGTGTCACGGAACGGCGGGTTTGGCTCACTGTGGACGTGGACCTGGGCAGATGTGGACCGCAGCAAAGGCGGGCCTCCTCTGGAGATGCTCTCAAACCCTCATCCCCAGTCTGAGCATGCGCAGTCTCTCTTTCGAGCAAACCCTGGCAAGTCCTGGCTTTCCCCAGCTCCCCGGCCTCCTGGCTGGCTCCCCGAGAGGCACCCCTGCGTTGGGACTCTGGGGGTGCTATGGTGGGGTGTCCACAAGGGCTGGGGTTTGCCAGACTCCTTGCAGACATGTGTGGGATGAGGGCCTCTGGTACCCCGGCAATGGCACCTCTCTTATCCCAGGACCCCAGGACCTAGAACTCCAGAGACCCCAGACAGCGCAGGAGCTCTGGGTCCCTTCCGGAAGTCAGGGCCCAGCACCCTGGGGCTGATGCAGGCAGGGCCTGGCTGCCTCGGTCACCCAGCGCCTGCCAGCCCATCGGCTCCTGCCTCTCCATCAGGACCCCGCTTACTCGCTTCGCTCACATCCCAGGCCACGTGGTGCTTCATGCCCCCCCGTTCCTCCCGGTCTGCTTTCTGGGGATCTTCATGCTCCACCCATCGGGACTGGGCTCCCACCTTGGCCTGGAGCATCCTTTCCGCTGCTGGGAAGAACACGGATGCAGGCGAAGGTGGGGATATGCAGCCAACGGACTCTGTTAAGTAGAAGGGGCGCTGGGCCCATGCAAAAGCAGCTGCATGACCCTGACTCTTGGAGCTGCTTGCAGTCCAAGGAAGGCCAGTCCCAAAGCTCTAGAATTATCAGGTGAGCTTCCAATCAAGAAAGTTTGATTTGAGCAGAATTTGAAGTAAAAAAAAAAAAAGGGCTAGGTCTCTGGAGAGTGAGTGTGAGGATATTTCAAGCGTGTTTTCTGTTTTGTCGTGTTTGGTCGCTTCGGTCGTGTCTGACTCTTTGCAACCCCATGGACTGTAGCCCACCAGGTTCCTTTGTCTATGGGATTCTCCAAGCTTTGTCCATGGGATTCTCCAGGCAAGAATACTGGAGTGAGTTGCCATTTTCTTTCTCAGCAGATCTCCCTGAGTCAGGGTTCAAATGGGTGTCTCCTGCCTTGGCAGGTGGATTCTTTACCACCAAGCCACCTGGGAAGCTCTTTCTACTTTTTTCTGATCTGTTATATATTTAGTTCTTAGCTTTACATCTATCCTGGTTTTCTAATTAAAATAGAAATCATGACTCAATTTGAAAAAAAAGGAGACATAAATGAGTTCTTAATTGGAGAGCCTGGCCTTTTAGAATGGCCGTTCTGGAGAGAAGAGCTGGCCTGCACCCTGGAGTGTCTAGAAGGAAAGTCACAGATGTATTTTACATGAGTCTATTTCAAAACGCTGATGACAGTGATAAACACTGGGCTGTCCCTTTGACATATGCTTTCAATCTTAAGTTTCCTATCAAAATGACTTTTTAAAATCTTTAAATTATTTTTTTAATGTTTTTGACTTTTAATTTTATATTGGAGTACAGTTGATTAACAATGTTGTGATAGGTTCAGGTGTACAGACAGGTGAATCAGTTATACATATACACATATCTATTCTTTTCCAAATTCTTTCCTCATTTAGGTTATTATATAATATCCCATTTCCCAGAGTAATGGAAATTTAAAATATAAACAAACAGAGCTTTTAAAAAAATAAATATCCTTAGATAGATATGAAACATGTCATGGATATTTTTATTAGGTTTTACAAAGGATTCTATTGCTATGTCATTATCTCCAAATAGGCCTGTTGCTTAAATAAAAGAAATCTTCTTTTGCTTCCCATGGCTTTCAGAGTTAAGGTGAAGTTCCTTGGAATTGCATCAGGGTCCTGCAGGATTCACACTGTCTACCTCTTCTGTCTTGTTCCTAACTCCTCTTTCTGCTCTCTGCAGTAAAACTGCAACACCAGCGATTTCTGGGAGGGAAATGCCCTATCCTTCACTGCCTCCCTCGTTGCTGTCTCTTTTAAAGACCTCGCCCTGGCTGAGCATCCTCTGGGAAGCTGTAGTTGTTGGGATTGCTGTTAGTCAAGATCTAGTTCTCCTGTTAAGTTCTCTTTCTTCCAGAAAGACTTTCCTTTGTCATGTTGTTGAATTCAGGCACCACAAGACTGTGTGACTTTGACCAAGAACTTGTGGGTGGGAGTGATGTATGCCATTTCCCAACACAAGACAGTGCAACCAGTGTGTGTGAGATGCTGCTCCTTGTTTCCAGTGCCAAGGTTACAGCAGAATTCCAGGTAGCAGCTGCTCCATCAGCCCCTCCTATCTGATGACCGCATGGAACAGAGCCCCTGGCACCGCTGATAGACATTAGCATGAACAAGAAATGAACAATTTTAAATCACTTTAAGTTTTATAACCTCATTGAGGCTTCTTTGTTACTTCAGTATAATCTAGTCCATCTTGACTGATAGAAAAATATTCCAAGATTCTTTTAGTCAAGGTTTGATATTGAGTATCAAGTTTAACCAGTGTCTTAAACCACGGCTCAGCAAACTTTTTCTGTAAAGGGCTAGATGGTAAGTATTTTGGACTTGTGAGCCTTGCAGTCTCTGTTAAAACTACTCAGCTCCATGTAGCACAGAACCAGTCACAGATAAAAAATGAAGGAATGAGTGTGATTCTGTGCCAATAAAACTATTTATATGAACAGGCACTGAGTTGGATTTGGTCTTCAGGCTGTAGCTTGATGACTGCTGTTTGAATTCATGAGTCTGGAATCTGTAGCAAAAGTCTTTGACTTGCTTTTTAAGGATCAATTAAAATTTTCTTCTCATGTCTCTATCTTGTTTTACTTACTGATCTGATTTGGGGCTATGATTCTTAGTAAGAAAGTCAGGATAGATTTGAACTCAAGATATAAGGATTTGTGAAATTATACTAGGGGTTTGGAGAGAGTATTTGAAAATTAACTCCTAAGGAGTAATGAAAGAAATGCATTTATAAGCATGGATTTGAAAAGAAACAGTCTATAAATTATTTTACCTGCCACTTCTAAATAACTGATATTAGGAAAAGCCATATGAAATTGCTCTTCTGTAGAGAAGTATTGGGGCTTCCCTGGTGGCTCAGTGCTAAAGAATCTGCCTGCTAATACTGGAGATGCAGATTTGATCCCTGGTCAGGAAGGTCCCCTGGAGAAGGAAATGACAGCCCACTCCAGTATTCTTGCCTGGAGAACCCCATGGATAGAGGAGCCTGGCAGGCTACAGTCCGTGGCGTTGTGAAGAGTCAGAGTGACTAAACAACAAGAGAGAAATACTGACAAGATCATATGCCCAAACATCACTAACAGTCATACACTGGGATTTTTAAAATGATAGTTTCTATATGCAAGAACTTCGAGCAACTCGGCTTCTGAGGAGGTAGCTGGCCTGGTTCACAGTTGGCCCACACTGGCGGGCAGGAGTGTACGTGATTTTACTGCATCTGTGAACTTTAGTGCCAGTCACTGTCTTACAGTCTTTAAGAGACATTTTTAAAGGTCCTATTAAAAAAATAATAACAAAACCAGCCCAGTCTGTGCGCTCATTTCTGTCTTTCTTGGTCTGTTTTCACAGGAGGGTTTTGTGAAGGGACTCTTCATGGGCACCATGCGGTGAACACTTTCATCCTTTAGTGAGACTGATGGAAGGGCCATCTCGAGAGGTTCCCAGGGCTGGACAAGGAAGGAAGGATGGTGCTTTCATACATTCTCCACACAGTTTTCAGCCAAAGGGACTCTTTCTTTTTCAGTGATTTCTAAAAATAAAAGTTAAAAAAAAAATGGTGAAGCATCTCTAAAATCACATCACATTGCAAATCATGACATAATATAATACAAGATAGCTCATATTTTCTGTGGGGCAGAATGTTTATACCATGTTGCTTTCCCAGGATATTTATAGGTTTCCTGAGAATGACTAATTGTTCTCTAAACCTATATTTTTAGTTGCCTTCTCTCCATCCTCAGGCTCTAGGAAATGTTAGACTGAAAAAGCTGAGGCCTGTTGGTGGACTTCCATCTGTTGTTAGTGGTTTCATTACAAAAATGTGTGTAGCTCTAGAAGAAATTTTTTTAGAAAGAAGTCATTTCAGCTGCATGTCAATTGATAGCTTTGCAAGTTCCCCGTCATAATTTATTTTATGTGAGTATATACCTTTCTAGGGAAAAAAAATCCCTTAGGCACTCTTACAAAACCTGTGTTAGGATATTATATGTATAAGAAGACTCTAAGAAAACAAACCTATGGACTGGAGCTAATGAATTATCTATGGGTTCAAGTTCAGATTTCCTAGGTTTACTTAAGAAGATGAATATATTCAGAGAAATAAATGCCATTACTGTTCCTTTGTCTGTTAACAAATGATATTACCAATAGATTTTATTTTATAAGATGTGCATATTGCTTTACCTAGGGTAGCTCAGGAACTATTAATAGTCAGAAATAATGTAAATTCCAGTAATGTATTTATGAAATATATTGATGCCGTCAGTCTTTATTTATTATACTGTGCCACGAAGTCTAGACAGAATAATAGTGCATTCTTTGTAGAGGCATGCATTTCAAAAATCATTGAATTTGCTGTAATGCCAGTCCCTGAGTCTCATTCATGAATTTTTTACAGTTGGTTTTACATTCCGTCTATAGAGAAAAATAATTAGCAGCGCTTTTCCCCCCAATTCGACTAGAACTTTGCCTTTGCTCTGAACAAGCAACCTTTAATTTGACCATGGAGCTTTGTCTTTTCCCCTCTTGCCTATTCCACACAATCCAACTTATCATGCAAATGTAAGCAATTTCAAATATTTTCCTCCTCAGCACACTTCATAGTGATACAGCTTGTATCATTATCCAAACATCCATTTTAAAAATTCTAATTTGTTGCAGACCCTCATTTAGCCCCTGAATAAAAGCAGTACCTCTAACCCTGAAGTTTTATTGTTCATTAGCTTAAATTCGACCTGCTTTTCTTTCTTTTTTTATCCCCAAAGCCAGAGCTAAATAACCTAAATGTAAGGAAAATTAGAGCTGAGTCTTGACAAAAACCTAAAAGGACCAACTGCCATAGAATGAGGAGTCTATTAAATCTTCAAAGATCGAGTTATATGCAGCCCGACCTCCTTTGCCCCAGGCAACTCCAAATATTCAGCATCAGTTGTGGGTCCGGTCCCCTTAGGCCTTCGTCCTCCCCTTGGCCTCCCAAAAGGCAGCCTGATGTTCCTTATCATCAGCCCTGGGACTAATTCAGTGCACACCAGCACTCGGCAGGAGAATCTGTATTTAAATTATGGACTCTCCAGTACTTTAAGCACGTTTATTTGCCCTGTGCCTTGCTCTTGATCTTGTCCGCAGGAAATTGATTTTTACCTGACAGACATATATATATATATATAGTGCTTTGTACAAGCTTATCTTCTTCGCTGATGGCCTTATTTTCTTGGTGCTCTGTTTGTCTGCCCTGATATTTTTCTGTATGATTAGAAGGTTATCTGCCAAATGGCCCTAGAATAGAATAGACCTCCTTCCAGTCCCGGCAGCTACTCTGTTTTAGGTGATCATCTTTATCATGTTAGCTTTCCCAAAGAAAAAAAGCCATAGATGTCCATTAAATGGAATTGTTTTGAAGTGTGTTTATTCAAATATGCAATCAGAACTACAGCCTTCCATCTCTGGGAAGAGGAATAACTCCTTGAAGAAAAGCCCTAAGTTTTTCTGGTGAGGTATGCTTTTGAGGCTGGGTGGCTGCTCTCAGTCCCATCTCCATAGCTTACCAGCTCTGGGCTTTGGGCAGGACGTTTCCTGCATCCTCACTTCTCAGCCACAGGGCAGACATAAACACTGCCTTCTTTGCAGTATTGTATCGAGGATTAAATAAGTAAATAGGAGTGAAACTCTGAGTTCTCTGCCTGGCCCCTGTTTATGCATTAGTGACTCTGTCTTGGTGCTCTTTCAGCTCAGTTCAGTTCAGTTCAGTCGCTCAGTCGTGAGCATGCCAGTCCTCCCTGTGCATCACCAACTCTCAGAGTTCACTCAAACTCACGTCCATCCAGCCATCTCATCCTCTGTTGTCCCCTTCTCCTCTTGCCCCCAATCCCTTCCAGCATCAGGGTTTTTTCCAATGAGTCAACTCTTCGCATGAGGTGGCCAAAGTATTGGAGCTTCAGCTTCAACATCAGTCCTTCCAATGAATACTCAGGATTGATCTCCTTTAGGATGGATTGGTTGGATCTCCTTGCAGTCAAAGGGTCTCATAAGAGTCTTCTCCAACACCACACTTCAAAAGCATCAATTCTTTAGCGCTCAACCTTCTTCACAGTCCAACTCTCACATCCATACTGGAAAAACCATAGCCTTGACTAGATGGACCTTTGTTGGCAAAGTAATATCTCTGCTTTTCAATATGCTATCTAGGTTGGTCATAACTTTTCTCCCAAGGAGTAGGCGTCTTTTAATTTCATGGCTACAGTCACCATCTGCAGTGATTTTGGAGCCCCCAAAAATAAAGTCTGACACTGTTTCCACTGTTTCCCCATCTATTTCCCACGAAGTGATGGGACCAGATGCCATGATCTTTGTTTTCTGAATGTTGAGCTTTAAGCCAACTTTTTCACTCTCCTCTTTCACTTTCATCAAGAGGCTTTTTAGTTCCTCTTCACTTTCTGCCATAAGGGTGGTGTCATCTGCATATCTGAGGTGATTGATATTTCTCCCNGTTTCCCCATCTATTTGCCATGAAGTGATGGGACCAGATGCCATGATCTTTGCTTTCTGAATGTTGAGCTTTAAGCCAACTTTTTCACTCTCCTCTTTCACTTTCATCAAGAGGCTTTTTAGTTCCTCTTCACTTTCTGTCATAAGGGTGGTGTCATCTGCATATCTGAGGTGATTGATATTTTTCCCAGCAATCTTGATTCCAGCTTGTGTTTCTTCCAGCCCAGCGTTTCTTATGTTGTACTCTGCATATAAGTTAAATAAGCAGGGTGACAATATACAGCCTTGATGTACTCCTTTTCCTATTTGGAACCAGTCTGTTGTTCCATGTCCAGTTCTAACTGTTGCTTCCTGACCTGCATACAGGTTTCTCAAGAGGCAGGTCAGGTGGTCTGGTATTCCCAACTCTTTCAGAATTTTCCACAGTTTATTGTGATCCACACAGTCAAAGGCTTGGCATAGTCAATAAAGCAGAAATAGATATTTTTCTGGAACTCTCTTGCTTTTTTGATGATCCAGTGGATGTTGGCAATTTGATCTCTGGTTCCTCTGCCTTTTAAAACCAGCTAGAACATCTGGAAGTTCATGGTTCACGTATTGCTGAAGCCTGGCTTGGAGAATTTTGAGCATTCCTTTACTAGCATGTGAGATGAGTGCAATTGTGCGGTAGTTTGAGCATTCTTTGGCATTGCCTTTCTTTGGGATTGGAATGAAAACTGACCTTTTCCAGTCCTGTGGCCACTGCTGAGTTTTCCAAATTTGCTGGCGTATTGAGTGTAGCACTTTCACAGCATCATCTTTCAGGATTTGAAATAGCTCAACTGGAATGCCATCACCTCCACTAGCTTTGTTCGTAGTGATGCTTTCTAAGGCCCACTTGACTTCACATTCCACGATGTCTGGTTCTAGGTGAGTGATCATACCATCGTGATTATCTTCGTCATGAAGATCTTTTTTGTACAGTTCTTCTGTGTATTCTTGCCACCTCTTCTTAATATTTTCTGCTTCTGTTAGGTCCATACCATTCTGTCCTTTATCGAGCCCATCCTTGCATGAAATGTTCCTTTAGTATCTCTAATTTGGCTTCATCTAAATCTAATTACCTTCTTACCCGTCTCCAAATTCATCTCCATTACATTCAGGATTAGAGCTTCAGTATACCAGGGCTTTTCTGGTGGCTCAGCTGGTAAAGAATCTGCCTGCAATGCATGAGACCTGGGTCTGATCCCTGGATTGGGAAGATCTCCTGGAGAAAGGAACAGCTACTCACTCCAGTATTCTGACCTGGAGAAGTCCATGGACTGTATGATCCATGGAGTCGCAAAGAATTGGACACGACTGAGCAACTTTCACTTTCATATGAATTTTCAGGGAACACAATTTGGTTCATAGCAGAAATATATATCTTGCTAGGACGTACTTTTCCAAACTCATCAAAAGCTCAGTTGTGTCTTGACTCTTTGTGACCCCATGGACTGTAGCTTACCATGCTCCATCCATGGGATTTTCCAGGCAAGAGTACTGGAGTTGGTTGCCATTTCCTTCTGCAGAGGATCTTCCCAACCCAGGGATTGAACCTGGGTCTGCCACATTTTAGGCAGATGGTTTACCAGCTGAGCCACCAGGGAAGCATACACTTAATATATATGTACTTAACCAATAATAAACTTCAATATGACAAAATTATGTATTCAACATTCATATATATGCGTTCACAATTATATGTGCATATATATACATTCCAAATTACACATTCAACATTAACTTTCTGTAAAATATATGTATTCAGCATCCACATAAGATATAGTCAATGAATAAACAGAATAAAACTCTATAGCCTAAAAATTGTCACTTATCTTTATTTGAAAGAAAAAACAACAAAACACCAAATGTAAACAGAATGGGCTAAATTGGCTTATACATCTACATGTATTTTGACCACAAAATTATAAGGGCAGGGAGACGATTCTAAAAGTTCCCAAAGAAAATCAGATTGACATCAGACATCATATTGACAATGCTGCTGCTGCTGCTGCTGCTAAGTCACTTCAGTCGTGTCCGACTCTGTGCGACCCCATAGACGGCATCCCACCGTCCCTGGGATTCTCCAGGCAAGAACACTGGAGTGGGTTGCCATTTCCTTCTCCAATGCATGAAAGTGAAAAGTGAAAGTAAAGTCGTTCAGTCGTGTCCTACTCTTAGCGACCCCATGGACTGCAGCCTACCAGGCTCTTCCACCCATGGGATTTTCCAAGCAAGAGTACTGGAGTGGGGTGCCATTGCCTTCTCTGATTGACAATGCTAGATAGTGGTAAAGCTAGAATTCTAATCCTAGACAAACTAACATTCAAGTGTGTATGAAGAATAAAAATTCTCTTGAGATGTCCAAGGATTTGTAAATTTTACCATCCACAAACTAATTCTAAAAGGATTACTCAGGATAATCTGCTGCACAAAAGTAAACACATTAATAGCAACAACAACAAAAAGCACACAAAAAGCCAAGACCTAGAAAGGCTTCTTAGAAAGTGTAAGGAGAAAAGTAAAACCCAGAAATACTTGTTCATGTAGGTGGTTGGTTGTATATCTGGAAAATCAAAGGAAGTCCATAAGAGCATTCAATATAAGGCTGATAAAAATGTCAATATCCAACAAACCCAATGCTTTTCTTATATATCAGCAATAACCACCTAGAAAACAAAATGAAGAATACCCTTTTTACAATGATAACAGCAAATACATAGAAATAAACTTAAAACATTTACAGAGATTATATATGAGGAAAACTGTAATGCAACTGAGGATCATCAATAATAATTTGAATAAATAGAAACACCATTTTCTTATATAAGAAGAATCAACATTATCAGAATGCAATTGTACCCTAAATTAACCAATAAGTTCTACAATTTTAAAATAAAAATCCCAGTGGCATAATGTTTTGGAAACTTGACTAATTTGTCCTGATACTCATATGGTAAAATAAGCATAGACGGTGTAGAAAAATTCTTCAGAAGAATAAGTTAGCAAAATGACTTACCCCATCAAACATTAGAATAAAAAACTATAGTCTTTGAAAGAGTGTACTTTTGCTAAGGAGATAGGCATGCTAGTCAAAGGAACAAGACTTGTTTATTATAAATTGTTTGATGTCATGAATTTTGTGCCCCCAGAAAATTCATATGTTGAAATATTTACTACCCTCCAGTACCTCAGAAGGTGACCTTATTTGGAAATAGGGTCATTGCATATATAATTATTTAAGGTGAGGTCATATTGCAGAGGTGCACACATGGATTTATATACAGGATATTTGTTTCTAATTTTGAAAATTAGGAATCACCAGAGAAAGGAACAACATTTATTGCATTAAAATATGCTATATCCAAGTGGCAAAATACTTTGCAGCCAAAAATATAATATAGAAAATAGTATATACTAAATGATTGCAGTTTGTGGGAAAACATATATACATGTACAAATACTTAGAAAAATTGACAAGCAAATAACAGAATGTTATGCTTTTATTTCTGAAATATAGAGTCACATTATTGATATTTATAATTCTTTATAATTTTTATATAATACAATTAAAAATATATAGTATGGGCAGACTTTTGCTATTGTTCCCAGTGCTACTATATATATATATATATTCAAACAGTCACACATACAATCTATATATATTATGGAAAAACACAAATTTGAGATAAAATTTTCTTTTTCCTTCCCTTGTCAAACCCATCTTCCTTTTGCCACGTTGCTCATCTTGAAGCAGTCCTTTCTGATGCTCCTATACCCAGAGCTCAGTAAGAAGGCTCTGTACACAACAGGAATCAAAGTGTACCGTTCAGGAGACAGATAACCCTTTCTGAGAAAAGCTCTATTTTCATGCTTCCTTGCCCCTCCCCCTGCTCTTGTTCTGATACTTTCGGAGATTAGAGATTTTAACTGTATGACTTGTGAAATGCCATTTTTCTTCCAACAGCTGTGTTTATGATATATAATCTATTAGCTGCCCATATGCCAGCATTTAAAAGCATTCTGATGGATAATACTCAGCAAGGGATTAATCTTTTCCAGCATCACCCTCTTGACCTGCAAATGTACATTAGTGGGGGGTAAAATGCCTGCTCTGACATTTGTTTGCAATGTATCCAAATACATTCTGGAATGCACATTCAGGTTTCCTGGCATTGAGACAGACAGGCGAGTCAGCACTGAGACATATAGTTCCCATATGCCAGGGTTAAGGGAACTAGAACTTGTTGAGTCTTTTCACTGAGCTTTGCACGGTGTACTTTCATGGCGTCCTCCCTTAAGTTTTACTCTGCTGCACATCAACCATGCCAGCTAAAGTACAATGAGGTCATGTGGCAAAAAAGATGCATTACTGGCCTTCTTATGTGTTCTCTGTGGATCATTTGATCAGGAAACCCTACTATATAGGCCTTTGGAGACCTCCCTACTTTTCCACTCTCCAGCTTCTCTTGGGAGATCTGAAATTCAGTTTCACATCCTGGTTTTGCCACCTGCTATCTGTGTGAACTTGAGTAGATTACTTAGTGTTTCAAGGCTCTGTAATGGGAATAATATTATCTATATCACAGAAGTTGGGAGAAAATAGAATAAATCATGTAGATGAACCAGTGTAGACCTGGAACATATGAATTATGTATTACATGTTTGTGAAAACAAAATAACATTTTATGTTTTAAGACTGACTGTTTTGAGTCATAAAGTAATATGTTGTTGTTCATGATTCTTCTATTGAGATAAAACTCTTTTTAGGAGAAGTAGTACTATATGCTGGAAATAGTTAACAATTCAGGTTAATTGACAGCTTCTTGAAACTAATAAGACCCACTGAGGAAGGATCACAAAATTAATTTTGAGGGGATCAAAGGAGCAAAGTCTTTAGTTAGTGGATCTGGTCCTCTGCCATCAGTTAATATCTTTATCTTGAGTAATTTCTGTACTAATGTTTCTGCTATATATAAGCAATGAGTTTTCTCTGAAAAAACAGTTTATATAATCTTATTTACATGGATCTAGTATTACATCTTGAGTATTTTTCACTTCCTTTTATTAAACAATTCAAAAGAAGATCATTTTGAATATTATTAATATTAAAATATTATAATATTCAAATGTAAATATTAATAAAATTTTAGGTTAAGCCATAATAATATTTCCTACTCTTAGTCAGATTTGAAGTTTGAACTTGACTTTCCTAGTTATGAAACAGAAAAGAAGAATAGAACTATCATAAACCTTGAGATTATTCATTATATTGGGTGATAATTTGGGGCAAACTGCCTGATTTCTCCAGTCTCAATTTCCCTGTTAAGTGGGATAATAATGTCTATTTTGGAAGGTTGTAATAAGGGTTTGATGAGATAAGATATAGGGAAACACATCTATCACAGAGTTTGATGTGTTGGCAAACAAAAATGGTAGCATCATAATTATTTTATTATTTTTGCTAGCTACTGTCACATTGTTCATATTCTCAACTGAAATGCTTTGAGAGGGACAAGAGACCAATATGGGTTAGAGTGTGAGGTCAACTCTGAAATTGTGGTCTGTTTCTAAGATTTAATTGGTTTACTGGATGGACTAAAATGAGATTACAATTGTAAATAATTACAAATGGTTTAAATAAATATTATTTTTCTGGTTAGGGAGAATTTCAAGTTTTGATTCATTTTTGAGAGGGACCATTAAACCCAATTACTGCAATATGTCAATTCCCTCAAGCCAAGGAGTAGAAGCACACCTCTAATTAAACATGGTTCAGTTTATTGGCTTATTACAGTGAGGGAGAACACACTATGGACCTCTAAGAATGAAGGTATTAGGCATGACTTCTGGGATTTTCCTGGAGAAGGAAATGGCAACCCATTCCGGTACTCTTGTCTGGAAAATCCCACGGACGGAGAAGCCTGGTAGGCTATATAGTCCATGGGGTCGCAAAGAGTCGGAACAGGACTGAGAGACTTCACTTTCACTTTCACTTTCTGGGCTTTAAGCTTGTGGTAGACCTGGGACAGGCTTAAGGAAGTGAAGCTTTGCATGGGATTGAATGCTCTTAGGAAGTAGGGATAAATCTATGCTGGAGTATTTTCATAAATCTTAGCTAGATGATGGACAGAATAAAGTGAGGCTGAAGGAACAGTCACTCACATCAGCCAGAATGGGGATATTCTTGGTCATTTTTGTGGGTTTAGTCTTTTGTCTTGATCCAGTGTGGTCACAGAATGGCCTGCCTTTTCCCATGCTGGTATTTTGTGAAATTGTTTATGTTCAACTTCTGTTTATACCACTGCCTGCCTAAGAGTGCCAGGCCAGTTCCCAGCTTTCAGTTCCTTTCTAAGTTCCTATTTTCAAAGAATAACATTTACAGGTCAAGGAGGCATCCCTATTTATTTTGAGTTTAAGTTCTGACAAAAATGAACCAACACCAATGTTTCCCCAGTTTCATCCAGTAACATTATATAATTATCACTCAGTATTGTTAACCAGTTCCATTGCAAATTAAATGAATATTTTACAAAGAAACTTTATGCCATTTCTGTAAATAGGCATTAATATTTAGTGACTCATAATAAGAGCTAAATATAAAAGAAAATACAATGTAATAAATTCTAGCTGGATGATTTTTCCTGCTAAAGGTTTTGAGGCTAAAGCCTGCTCTCATTTCATTAAAAAAATTTTTTTTGAACTTGAAGAGAGGTTTAAAATTATCAGCATATTGAGATTTTTCACTTGTTGTGATTGTAAGAATTGAAAAATAAGCACAAATTAAACTTATTACTATGATCACCATCAGTATTTGATACCAAGTTTGAATGCTATCTAAAACAATCATACCCCTATGTTTGTATGCCTCTCACGAATTGAAGAAACACTCACCTATACATTCTATATATATGTTTAGCTTTCTGAGTCTGAAATATCCAGAAGATAATTTTTGCATTTGGTGATCTATTACAGCTGTTTTATTGAAAACAGGGTGCTTCCATAAGAAAGAAAATTGCTCTAATTCATTTTATTAACTCTTTGACATAGGTTGTTTTGCCCGTAGAAGGAAAGTCTTTGTACACTGCATAGGGATTTACATAAAATCTAATTTCCAGTACACACCATCTGCAAGTGCTCTTTCTTTGTTTACAATTATTCTCACTTCCATTAATTTTTAAGCAGTGAGATGAAATAGCACATAAGAAAGAAAACTAAGGCAAACCACAGGACTCTTGGGCCTCCTTCTTTCAAAGCTATCGCTATAACATTGGGCATATACTTGCCATCATTTTTCTCATCCCTGAAGTCTTAACCCAATTCATGTATTTGTTGTAAGAATGAAATGAAGTGATAAGCTGAATGATAATATTATTATTTACTAATAAGAAGCAAAATTCTTCTACTTAGGCAGCTTGTGTTGTACTCATAGGTTTATAGCCTTATCAAGCTTTCTTTCAATGAAAGACTTCACATAGCAGTTTTGATCACAGAGAGTTAATCTTAAGCCTGTAACTTTTCATGATCATCTAAACTTTAGTTGTGGATTGAATGCTAAGTTGTTTTCCTTTCTTTTGAACTTTGAAGGCCTTCTTCCAGATGGTGTCATGTGGCACAGTGTTTGTGTTGTAGTTCCTGATGACTTTGAAAGCTCATTCCATCAGAGATGCCTCACCACCTCACTGGGGACCCAGAATAGCCAGCCTTACCATATGTTTCTCCATCCCTGCCCTCCAAGTTCTTTTGCTGCTTTGCCTGCATAACAAATATAAATATGGTTCTGGACCTAGATTTCTCCCAGATGAGCAGACTTCAAAGTAAGTGTGAGGTCTCCAGGAGAAGACTTTTCCTTTGTCCATCTGTGTGCCCATTGCCAACTACGTGTCTGGTTTTCTTAGCAATAGAGTGATTAAAGGAGGTGACAAAAGTAGGGAGACAGGAGAGAGCCCAAAGTGGTTTGTGATTATCCAGAGCTGGAAGTGAATGGGGGAAATCAGATAAAATTAAATTTTCCATCTGGAACAACACATTACATTGAGAATGACAAATTTAGTGCAAGTAGCCGTTAGCAGTGACATGACATCAACATATACACTGTAACTTTGCTTGTCATTATTTAACATGCTAATATATCACTATTATATGCTCATTACTGGCAGCAGCATCATGCTGCACAAGAGATCATTATTTACTCGAGGGCCATGTCAGTGACTGATGAGGATCGTATAATGCAGCAGCTACCCTAGGTTTTTCATAATGGAAATGAAAGAAGACTTGTAGGTAAGTCGAACTACAGATATGGTGGAGTGAAGTAGATGGCCTTCCAGTTCTTTCTGGGGACTTGACTATCATTCCCAATCTGAGTATATAACGTTCATCTGCAAACTCTTACACTAACACTTTTTCTTTCTGCTTTCTTTTCTTTATCTTTCTCTTCTTTTCAAAGTGTTTTCCATGTTTTGCTTTCTTGCTTCTTTTTCTTTTGTAGTCTCTTCCTCTTGGGCCAAGGAATATTTCCCTATAAATGCTGTATTTCTTTCTATTCTTAAACAACGTACAAGTATTTACAGAGTAGGCTCTCAGTGCTTCCCAGTTGTGAGGTTCTATTCATGGTTGTTGAACCTCACTTCCTTCCTCTCAGAGCACTGCATATTATGAAATCATAGAATGCCTGAAGGTGAAGTCGCTCAGTCATGTCCAACTCTTTGCGACCCCGTGGACTGTAACCTACTAGGCTTCTCCATCCATGGGATTCTCCAGGCAAGAATACTGGAGTGGATTGCCATTTCCTTCTCCAGGGGATCTTCCCAACCCAGGGATCGAACCTGGGTCTCCCACGTTGGAGGCAGATGCTTTAACCTCTGAGCCACCAGCCTGCTTGCTTTAATATAATGGTGCCTCTTGGCAGGAGGTATGACAAAGGCCAAAACGTTGGTGCCAGTAGAAGAGAATGTTCATCAGACTATGAACTTACATGCATGGGACATTAGCTNGAGGCAGATGCTTTAACCTCTGAGCCACCAGCCTGCTTGCTTTAATATAATGGTGCCTCTTGGCAGGAGGTATGACAAAGGCCAAAACGTTGGTGCCAGTAGAAGAGAATGTTCATCAGACTATGAACTTACATGCATGGGACATTAGCTCTTTCATATTGTACCGTGTTGTGGGCAAGATGCCTGACATATTGGAAATACTCAGTAAATAATACTTTCAGAAAAAGAGACATTTACCTTCATGGTGGATGTTGACTAACGTTTTACAGAATGAATAGATGAATAGAGTGAGTAAATGAATGCTGTTTATTCAGTTTTATTTTCCTACCCTTGTTTAAATCTAGATAGCTTTTTCATCACATTAGGTAAATGTGAAAAGAGTTAAAGAAATTTGGCATTAGTTATTTCAATGCATTTTTCTCTTACTACTAAAAGAGAAATTTTCTCTTACTAAAAGAGCCTTATGGGGCTCTTTTATCACGTTTGAGGAGTGAAATGACTAAAGATAATATTTGAGTAATAATTTAATTATCACCACAATCTTGGGAAATTTCATCATCCCCTTTTTCATTCTTCATCTTTAAAAAATTATTTTTAAATTTTTTTATATGCAATATTGCTCGTTACAGCATTGGCTTGCTTCTATCACCAGTCACATCCACAACTGGGTATTGTTTTTGCTTTGGCTCCATCCCTTCATTCTTTCTGGAGTTATTTCTCCACTGATCTCCAGTAGCATATTGGGTACCTACTGACCTGGGGAGTTCCTCATTCAGCATCCTATCATTTTGCCTTTTCATACCATCCATGGGGTTCTCAAGGCAAGAATACTGAAGTGGTTTGCCATTCCCTTCTCCAGTGGACCACATTCTGTCAGACCTCTCCACCATGACCCGCCTGTCTTGGAGAGATACCCCATGTCCAAGGTAAGAGAAGCTCAATTAGACAGTAGGTGTTGCAAGAGGGCATCAGAAGGCAGACACACTGAAACCATAATCACAGAAAACTAGTGAATCTAATCACACTAGGACCACAGCCTTGTCTAACTCAATGAAAACAACTCTGCTGCTGCTGCTGCTAAGTCACTTCAGTCGTGTCCGACTCTGTGCAACCCCAGAGACAGCAGCCCACCAGGCTCCCCCGTCCCTGGGATTCTCCAGGCAAGAACACTGGAATGGGTTGCCATTTCCTTCTTCACGAAAACAACTCTAGACAAATGGAAATCCAGCCTTATCCACCATTTCTTAAAAATAAGATCTAGATTTGAAAATAGGTTATGTTATTTATGTCATAGAGCTGTGTGTGTTCTTCAACCCTGGCGTTCCTTGGCAGATGGTGAAAACTATAGCTGATCTCCTGTATGAGTTCACTCAGGCTGCCACGATCAAGTACCACACACTGGGTGGCTTCCACAGCAGACATTTATCTTCTCTCAGTTCTGGAGGTTAGAGGTCCAGGATGAAGCTGTTGGCAGGTTTAGCGTCTTTCAGGGTCTCTCTCCTTGGATTGCAGGTGGAGCTTTCTTCCTGTGTCTTCATTTTATTCTTCCTAATCTGTGTTGTCTGTGTCCTAATCTCCTGTTCTTATAACAACACCAATCATATTGGATTAAGCCTCATCCATGTTGCCTCATTTTTCTTTTATCACCTCTTTAAGGTCCTGCCTCCACATTCTGATGTACTGGGGGCTAGGGCTTGAACATTTGAAATTCAGGAGAATCCAATTTGGCCCATAACACCACCTATCCACGTAAGAGACTTCACATCAGTTCAAAGACCTGAGTTCAGGGAGAGTGTGGTGGGCAGACTGAGTGGGTCTTTAAGGTCCTGCCTCCACATTCTGATGTACTGGGGGCTAGGGCTTGAACATGTGAAATTCAGGAGAATCCAATTTGGCCCATAACACCACCTATCCACGTAAGAGACTTCACATCAGTTCAAAGACCTGAGTTCAGGGAGAGTGTGGTGGGCAGACTGAGTGGGATTTGGGTTGGGAGAAGACAAGAAGAGCAAGGAGTTTGGGGATCCTAGGCTGCTAGCCTTCTATACACTAGAGAGATGAGGTAATTTAATCATCTGCTCGAAGTTCTAAATATATGTCAAAACTAATTTCATCAAGTTGACTTTATTGCTAACCTTTTGTGCTTTTTAAAAGGAAACCCTTGTGTATGAGACTGTATTTGATGGAGAAGCTGTTGATCCAGGTATGGTGCTTGAGTTATCTTTTGAGTGTAGCTCATTTTGTCTATTTGGATGCAAAACTGTGTGAACGGATTACTTATTCATTAGGCTTTGCATAATGGGACTCTGTCCTAAAGCAAATCATTCAAGGGCCAGGCAGGTAAAATAAATGACTTAAAGGGGCCTCCTAAGACAGTAAGTTCAATCATCAATAGCAACTGATTCTTGGGGGACATGGTTATTACCACTCCATCAAAGTAGCGTATCTATTTTATGCACATTGAAACAGAGGCTCAGAGAGGTTAGGGAATATGTTAAGGTTCACACAGCTTTCTTTCCTTTCAGAGAAAGGAAGGAGAAAAGTTGGTGGAGCTTTTGGAACACAGACTGAATCTTAACTTTGGTAAAACAGAGGCAGATGGATGGAGACAGGTGGGTACTTGGCTACAAGAACAGTGGAAAGACTGGCATGTGCCCACAGTGGGTGGAGGGTTGTGTACCAGACCTCTAGGTGCAAGAATGTCAGAGTGGTCTGCAGCAGACCTCTGGGCTCTTTTTCTGTTCCTTTTATTATTATCACTAAAAATAATAAAAAATTACTATATGCCATTTCTTCTACCTAAAATCTTTTAAAATGGTATTATTATTTAACAAACACCTATTTTAGCACTTTCAGTGTATCAGGCTTGTTTCTTAAGAACTTTGTAATTATTAAGCTACCTATTTTTTATTCCATCAAATATACATAAAATTTTCTATTTTAAGTGCACATGTCTGTGGTATTAAGTACATTCACACTGTTGTGCAGTCAACACCACTATCCATATCCAGAATTTTTTTTTCATCTTTCCCAACTGAAATTCATGAAACACTAGCTATTTTTTATCTCTCTGAGTATAGTTCTATGACATTTAATCACCAATATAGATTTAACTAACTATGACCATAGTCAAGATAAAGAATTGTTCTTCACCATACAAGTGCTCTCTTGCACAAAAGAGGCAATGTTTAATGCATATGGAATCACATGCTGCTTCACGTTTTCCTTCTAATTCTCCTTTTGGTAACAAAGCAAAACTTGAGAAGATGAGCAACTCATCACTAGGTTGGCTATAGAGCAAAAGCTCAGTAAAGACTTTGTGGGATGAATAAATGCTTTGCGAGTTCATTATCATTCACTTTATCTGTTTGCAGTCCTTCTCCCCACAGCTTCTGGGAATGTGTATGAGAATAACAGCAGAACAGGTGTGAGAAAGCAGAAGAAGCCTCCCCAGGCACCAGGAGGGGGCCTTGGCAAACACATACTGCCTCCCAGAGGGCCATCCTTCTGAGGAGTCTTCATTCTTAAATATTCCTATGCAAGGGCAGCATTCTCCTGCGTCTCTGAATGACTGCTTTTTTGGTGTCTGTGTTTATAACCCTCTGTACTCTTCCAGTTCAGTGCTGACTGAGGGCAGCAGCAGGGGTGGGGTGGGGTGGTGTCAACCTTAAGTCTCTGAGTATGTTTTGCTGAAATTAGAGACTAAACTGACATGTTCGTTGTCTGACTTTGCCCAGTGGAAGATACGCTTGTTATGACTAAAGACTTTGTTTTGCTCACTGCTTAGCTCCAGCATATGCTTGGCACACAGTGGGGCCTCTATGAATACATGGTGAATAAATACATTAGAATATATAAATTCAGATCTCTTGTGTTTAACTCACATTACTTGTTTCTCCTATGACTATGGAAAAGAAATGGGAATTATCTTTAGAAAAGAACTTTCTTGGTTTCTGAAGTCATAAAAAATGCAGGATTTTTCTCAGCATTTTTAAAAAGCACAATTGATCTTGCTTTTAATTTTCTTTTTATAGCACTCTGGAGAAGGACCATCTGAAAACTTTACTTATTAATAACTTGCCAAAGAACTGTTGGCATCCAAGCATTTGAGAGCTATGCACTTAGACCGGTAGTTCTTAAATACTAGGAACTCTCTGATGATCCTCCTCAGTTGTAGAAGACACAATGACAAGAGAAAAGATTGTTGATGGTAGAGGGTAAGTCCACACTTAACCCGAAATAGAGTTCAAGTTGGGATAACTGTTTTAAAACAAATCTTACTGCACACCAAGAGCAAAAGAAAGTGAAAGTGTTAGTCACTCAGTCATGTCCAGTTCTTTGAGACCCCATGGACTGTAGCTTGCCAGGCTCCTCTGTCCATGGAATTCTCCAGACAAGAATACTGGATTGGGTAGCCAGTCCCTTCTCTGGGGATGTTCCTCACCTAGGGATCAAACCTGGATCTCCTGCATTAAGATGGGCTCTTTACCATCTGAGCCACCAGAGAAGACACCATGAGCAAAGAATTAATACATATTTGAGTCAGAGGATAACGGATGCTTGAATGATCAGAAATATCAGCCTTCATATGTACTTATGCCCCTTTGCATGTGTCCACACATAAGATTTCTTTTCAGTACAAGAATACCTCACTTCCCAACAAGAGAGAGCACCTGAAGATAAACAGGCTCATAAATTACTTACGTAGCTCAAATGGGTTGATCCTCAGGAGATGCTGCTGTGGAAAACTCCAGCGGATGTGGAGTCTGGAGCTTGGACAAGTCCCATCTCCTCTTACAAATTTGCTTTTCTTCTTTTAGAAAATGTAAACTGTCATTCCTGGCCCACTTCAATCTCATAGTTCTGTTGTGAGAAACAACATATAACAGTTGAGATTCTACATTTGGCAGCTCTTTTTGAACTGTAAACACTATTTAAGTATAAAATAGCAATCGTTTCATTAAGTCAAAATTGCCTGCTCAGAGATCAGTGACTTGGAATACAGAGATGGTCATGGCATGTTTCTAAGCCAGTCTATGTTGGAATTGGTTGATAATTAGCTCCACAACTTCTGTGAAAGGAATATATTGCCTTGTTCCAGATGGCATGATAATTCTTCACCAGGGGAGAGACCAAAGATTGCCTAGGAAAATGCCATCCCCTCTCCAGCAAGGCTCTCACTGGATCAACTGTGCTCAGATGGAAGTAGATATGTGAGTCCCTATCTGCCATCACCTGCATTTTTGAAGAGAAAAAGAAGAAGCATTTATAAACTTCCTTTTCAAAGTCTGGAATGGATCAATTAGTACCTAATCTGTCTCTGCCCAAACCAAGAAAAACTGGAACATGGCAAGCTGAGTCTTTCTTCTGTTGAGCTGTTTTGGGTTTCAGTTTTAGACTGGTAGCTGTTGTTTGGTCACTAAGTTGTGTCTGACTCTTCGACAACCCCATGGACTGTAGCCTGCCAGGCTCCTTTGTCCATGGGATTCTCCAGACAAGAATACTCGAGTGGGTTGCCATTTCCTTCTCCTGGGGTTCTTCCCAACCCAGGGATCGAACCCAGGTCTCCTGCACTGTAGGCAAATTGTTTACCACTCAGACATGGCCAAGAAAGAATGTCCGAGTTGGTGACCATAAGATGAGGGTTGTTTGGGAGGAAGCTAAAGAGGGCTGCTTTCAGGGGGCACGACTCCAGAACCTGATCTCTCTACTGGGTCAAGATCAACTGGCTTCCAAACTTGGAGATGTTCTTTTCTCCTGTGGTTTAATAATGATTATATTAGTTTGCTGAAGGCTGCCATAGCAAATCGCCAATAAGCGGTGGCTTGAAACAACAGAACTTGATTCTCTCACAATTCTGGAAGCTAAAATTCTAAAATTGAAGTGCCGGCGGTGCCCTCTTCCCTCTGGAGGCTCCAGAGGAACATTCTTTTCTTGCCTGTTCCAGCTTCTGAGGGCTGCCCTGGCCTTGCTGGGGTTGTGGCTGCAGCTCTCTCCTCTCTAAGCCTGCCTTCATATTGCTTTTTCTTCTAGTTATCTATCAAATTTCCTTCTGCCTCACTTTTTTTTTTTTTTAAATTGGAGGATAATCGCTTTACACTGTTGTGTTTTTTCTGCTGTACAGCAATGTGAACCCAGCTCTACGCATACATATATCCCCTCCCTTGTGAGCCTCCCTCCCATACCGCCCACATGCCACCCTTCCAAGTCATCACAGAGCACCGAGCTGAACTCCCTGTGCCATATAGCAGCTTCCTACTAGCTAGCTATTTTACACATGGTAGTAACATATGTTAGTGCTACTCTGTCCAGACTCACTGTTCTGAGCACATTTGTTATTGGATATAGGGCCTAGCCAGATAATCCAGGCTGATCTCCTCATCTCTAGATCCTTAACTTGCTCACATCTGGAAAGACTTTTTTCTAATAAGGTCATCTTCAAAGGTTCTGAAGATTAAAACATGGACAAATGTCTTTGAGGGCTATCATTTTACAAAAGACAATAATTTGAAAAGTCTTTAATACAGTGTATAGGTTAAAGCATCTGCCTCCAATGCAGGAGACCCGGGTTCGATCCCTGGGTCGGGAAGATCCCCTGGAGAAGGAAATGGCAATCCACTCCAGTATTCATGCCTGGAGAATCCCATGGACGGAGAAGCCTAGTAGGTTACAGTCCACAGGGTCGCAAAGAGTCGGACACGACTGAGCGACTTCACCTTCACCTTCACCTTCACCTTCTGGTGAACAGTATGACTACTGTACTTTAAAAAATATTTGAGTACCTACTGTGTGCCAGGATTGTTTCAAAGCCTTTAATCAATAAAAATGCAGATGCCTTTGACCTGGTAGTTTTTACTGACTGGAATTACTTAAAAAGATCTACGAAAAAGTTTTTTTGAGATGGCAGCTGGTGGTAGCATTGTGGGTAAGATAAATGCAAATAATATCAAAGTGTCCATTCAAAAGGCATTGGTTGGGAAAACCATGTTGTATTCAAATTCATATTACAGAATGTATGTTGTGGCTGTTAAAAAGAAATGGGCCTATACTGATATGGAAGATACATAAAGTGATAAAGTTGGGCAAATTACAGAATTCTTATTAACATACATAAATAAAAAATAAGCATCTGTATAGATACATATGTTGGTGGGCTGCCACTTTCTACTCCAGGGGATCTTCCTGCTTCAAGGATCAAACCTGTGCCTCTTGCATCTCCTGCACTGGCAGGCAGATTCTTTACCACTAGCAGCACCCGGGAAGCCCCAAAACTTTAGGGGGCAGTGACAAATCACAGGGAACTCTAGCATTTGTTTGGTTGGTTTTTTAGAGAAAGTCTGGGGGAAGGAAATGCAGAGGATGAAGGAAATATCTTAGTTTTATAGTTTTATGAACCACTGAATTTTCTAACCTTCTACATGTTATTTTTATTTTTTTTAATAATGTAAGCAGGTATTATCTGGTGGTGAGAATTTAGGACGTTCATTTCATTTTTTAATACTTTATTCTGGAGTTTTATAAGAAGTCTGAGGCTTTTCTTTCCAATCAACTTGAAACTAGGCTTGGGTCTTTCTTATTACCTGGGATATTTTCTTCCTTGATTTGTATAATTATTGTTGCTCTTCTGTCTGCCTTTTTCTACTTGTAAAATTGATTATTCTTCTGTTAGGTTTCCAGGATTTAGCAGCTAATCTCTTCTTTTCTGCTCATGATTTCTAACACATTGAATTATTGCTCTGCTGTTTCAGAGATTTTTTTTCGCTTGATCTTCTGGGTCACTTGGGTCTCACCAGTGACCACTCAGTTTCAGCTAATCTACTGAATTGTAAAAGTTTCAAAATCATATTTTTAGTTCCAGAAAGGTGTGTGTGTGTGTAGGGCAGCTGTGCATACATGCACATTATTCATGGAACCCAGTCAGTCAGTTCAGTCGCTCAGTCGTGTCCGACTCTTTGCGACCCCATGAATCGCAGCACGCCAGGCCTCCCTGTTCATCACCATCTCTTGGAGATCACTCAGACTCACATCCATCGAGTCAGTGATGCCATCCAGCCATCTCATCCTCGGTCGTCCCCTTCTCCTCCTGCCCCCAATCCCTCCCAGCATCAGAGTCTTTTCCAATGAGTCAACTCTTCACGTGAGGTGGCCAAAGTACTGGAGTTTCAGCTTTAGCATCATCCCTTCCAAAGAAATCCCAGGGTTGATCTCCTTCAGAATGGACTGGTTGGATCTCCTTGCAGTCCAAGGGACTCTCAAGAGTCTTCTCCAACACCACAGTTCAAAAGCATCAATTCTTCGGCGCTCAGCCTTCCTCACAGTCCAACTCTCACATCCATACATGACCACAGGAAAAACCATAGCCTTGACTAAACGGACCTTAGTCGGCAAAGTAATGTCTCTGCTTTTGAAAATGCTATCTAGGTTGGACATAACTTTTCTTCCAAGGAGTAAGCGTCTTCTAATTTCATGGCTGCAGTCACCATCAGCAGTGATTTTGGAGCCTAAAAAAATAAAGTCTGGCACTGTTTCCACTGTTTCCCCATCTATTTCCCATGAAGTGATGGGACCAGATGCCATGATCTTCGTTTTCTGAATGTTGAGCTTTAAGCCAACTTTTTCGCTCTCCTCTTTCACTTTCATCAAGAGGCTTTTTTTCACAGTCCAACTCTCACATCCATACATGACCACAGGAAAAACCATAGCCTTGACTAGACGGACCTTAGTCGGCAAAGTAATGTCTCTGCTTTTGAAAATGCTATCTAGGTTGGACATAACTTTTCTTCCAAGGAGTAATCGTCTTCTAATTTCATGGCTGCAGTCACCATCAGCAGTGATTTTGGAGCCTAAAAAAATAAAGTCTGGCACTGTTTCCACTGTTTCCCCATCTATTTCCCATGAAGTGATGGGACCAGATGCCATGATCTTCGTTTTCTGAATGTTGAGCTTTAAGCCAACTTTCTCGCTCTCCTCTTTCACTTTCATCAAGAGGCTTTTTAGCTCCTCTTCACTTTCTGCCATAAGGGTGGTGTCATCTGCATATCTGAGGTTATTGATATTTCTCCCGACATACAACACTATTTAGTCCCTCCCTGGTACACAACATAGTGTTTCTGTATTTCTATACATTTCGGTATGATCAGCATGACCTTTCTACCATATGGGGACACAGTGAACCAGAAAACAGACTCTCAGCAGACAGTGAAACTTCTGGTATCTTGATCTTGGACTTAGCCTCTAGAACTTGAGTAACACGTTTCTGTGGCCTTCTGGGAAGGCCAGCCAGGTGGGCTTCCCTCGTGGCTCAGCTGGTAAAGAATCCACCTGCAGTGCAGGAGACCTGAGTTTGATCCCTGGGTTGGGAAGATCCCCTGGAGAAGGGACAGGCTACCCACTCCAGTATTCTGGCCTGAAGAATTCAGTCAGTTGGATATGACTGAGCGACTTTCACTTTGACTACTTTCAGTTTATGGTATTTTGTTATAATGACCCAAACAAACTACTGGGATTTCAGTTTTTTTGTAATTGTTGAAACTTGCCTGTGATCTAACGCTAAATGCTGAGGATGAGTATATTCAGTTGCTCAGCTGCAGCCCACCCGGCTCCTCTGTCTATGGGATTCTCCAGGCAAGAATACTGGAGTGGGCTGTTTCTTTCTCCAGGGGATCCGGTGATCAAACTCACTTCTCTTGTGTCTCCTGTATTGGCAGGTAAATTCTTTACCACTAAGACACCTGGGAAGACCACTTGATGATTTTTAGTGATGTTCAGTATATGCTTGAAAAGAATGTGTAATACTGCTTTTTTCAGTACAAATTTATATATAAAGATGCATACACAAGTAATCTATTACATATAATAGATCACATAATTATGCATTAAAATACTAGATTACATTATTTACAATATATGTTGTATGAAATATGTTATATATTACATATAATATGCTGAAAATGATCACCACATTAAACTTAGTTAACACCTGTTACTATACACAGATATTACATAATTATCAACCATATTTCTCACACTGTAAATTTCATACCCAAGACTTATTTTGTAAGTGGAAGTTTGCACCTCTTAATCTCCCTCATATATTTCTTTCCTCTCCTCAATCCTGCCATTGTACAATCGAACTTTGATTTTTATAAATATAGATGGAGTCATGGGTATCTTATTCCTTGTTGCATCCTCAGCATTTAGCCTCTGCCTAGGTCAGAGTAGGCTGTATAGGACTTTGTTGTTTGTTTTTAATGGATGAATGATTATGGAATTGATAAATAAATTTTTTGCATTTAAGTTAAGGCAAAGAACAACAAAGAAAATTCTAAATAAGGTTATTTTTCTGTTTCAGTTTTCTTTCTCTCTTATCCAATTTATTTTCTTATTCCAATTATGCTTTTCTCTCACTCTTTGAGTCACCAACTTTTTTCCCGTAAAGTGATTGCCTTCCTTCACCTTTTATGGAATTGATAAATAAATTTTTTGCATTTAAGTTAAGGCAAAGAACAACAAAGAAAATTCTAAATAAGGTTATTTTTCTGTTTCAGTTTTCTTTCTCTCTTATCCAATTTATTTTCTTATTCCAATTATGCTTTTCTCTCACTCTTTGAGTCACCAACTTTTTTCCCGTAAAGTGATTGCCTTCCTTCACCTATTCATTTTACACTCCAGAAGTCTGGCTGAATTCATTCTTTACAGTAGAAAAGAATGCTAACTGTAGGGAGACTTCCCAGAGTCTTTCTCAGATGCCCCTTTCATTCTGTGGAAGTGAAAAGAGTGTCTGCCCTGGGTAATAGAGGGAAATTGGATAGGATAAACTGTTTCCTTTTCAATTTATTTTCCACAAAAGAAATCCTGCTTTAAAGGGAAACTTATTTATAGATAGGATAAGTGAATTTGATTCTTCTTTGGGTTAGCCACAGTGTTGACACAAAAGGGAGAAAAACACCGGAACTGTTACACTTACCCCATTGGTTGTTTCTGATGGCCAGTTCCTTTACCAGAAACTGAAGGTCTTTCACAACTGACTTTGGGTATCACGGATGAAAGAAAACATTGCATAGTATCAGCCAGCCTACAGGACAAAGACCCTAAATTCATAGACACTCCTAAACTGAAAGTGACAGAAATGTAACACAAACTAGTAAAGCAATAAAGAAAATTTGTTTGCATTACTATAAAGTCCAGGGATGGTCATTATTTCAGGTAGGACTAGATCTAAGGACTGAGAGGACATTAGGATTCTGACTATGTTTACCTCTAAGAGTCACATAGTAGGCAGGGTGAGAATTCCAGAGTTTCTGCACTGGAAATTTGCCCTCCCTCCGTTTTTAGTAACCCTGATAGAAAGAGAATGTTTTCTTGATAGTTCCTGTAGAAAAGTCTCAGAGAAGGTTCTGATGAGTCTAGCTTGAGAGAGGTGCCTCAAATCAGCACTGTAGCCATGGAGATAGTATTCCAATTAATCAAGGATAGGATCCAGCTTCATACCTGTAACTGAGGGGTGGGGAGGCTGATGGCTAAGGGGTGGGGTCGGTCCCAAATCATACTACACAGAATGGGTCCCTTTCGAAAAAGGCATTCTAGAAGTTTTCAAAGCAAAGATTTGCCGGGGTGGGGTGGGGTGGGGGTGGGGGGCAGTGTTGCCACTCATTTTTCCTGGGAAGCTATTGATTCAATAAACCTTCTAAAGTACGTGATGGATTTCCTTTCACTGAATGAATATTCAGAGCCAAAAGAGGATGGAGCTACCCCAAGATGAACTTGGAAACCTAAGAGGAAAAACACTAGGGAAATTCCATCATGGAGAATGTTCCTAAGGAGTTTCCCATATATTTATTGTACCTAGAGTCAAGAGGGAGCAGAATAGCCCAGCTCTTGACTCAGTTTCTCTCAAGTCACTCAGTCAGTAACAAGGTGCAGGGGATGGTGGCTATTGTACCTCCAGGGGTCCTTATATTTCATTTTCAGAGATCACAGAGGAACATATTGAAATAGATTCCAAGACTTTTAAAAACTCTACAGAGCGTTTTCTTCACTTTATCGTCAGTGATTTACATGCATTTACATGCTATAGCTTTAAAATTATAGATACCATGTAAGAAGAGTCTGTGTTTTGAAAGTCACATATTGGAGAGAACATTTAAAAATTTTGTTGACAATTGTGCCCATGCTAATGGTGTTCCTCCATATCTCCTATAAGAAAGAGAGGAACACAGATGTGGAAGTGCCAGTTAGCAAAACTGGGCCACCCATAACTGGAGCCCAGAGAATATTTGTCAATTCACATATATGATTTGAGTAAGGAGTAAGTGGTCAGTTCTCCAGCAATTAGTTCTATGGTCAGAAATGGCAACCCACTCCAGTATTCTTGCCTGGAGAATCCCAGGGACACAGGAGCCTAGTGGGCTGCCGTCTATGGGGTCGCACAGAGTCGGACACGACTGAAGCGACTTAGCAGCAGCAGCAGCAGCAGACAGTAAAGAATTTGCCTGCAATGCAGGAGACCTGGGTTTGATCCCTGGGTCAGGAAGATCCCCTGGAGGAGGAAATGGCTACCCACTCCAGTATTCTTGCCTGGAGAGTTCCATGGATAGAGGAGCCTGGCAGGCTACAGTCCATGGGATAGCAAAGGGTTGGACACGACTGAGTGACTAATACTGTCACAACTGAAAAACTCATCAAAAGGAGAAAATACATGGTAAATTTAAATTTATAATCATGAATTGAGTGAAACTTAACAGGAGCAGGAACCTTTTCTAGGGAAAGGTAGGTTAGAAAAGAGGCTCAAAAATAATGACCATCCTTATTGTGTTAAAATAAACAGATCATAAAGACTAGATATCAAATGTTATGCTAATCCTTAAAAATGAACCATAGACAAAGGAAGAATTTTTTAAATGTGGGAAGTTTTGAACATATAGAATAAAAAAGGGCTATAAAGTTTAGCTTTACATATACAATGATACAAAGACATACTAAGAACAAATCCTTGAAAGGAATACATTAATAAAACTTAAGAGCCATTATTTCTGAGTGGTGGACTACAGGTAATTTTTATTTCTTTATACTCTTCTGTATCTGTCAAACGTTCTGCATGTACAACTTTTGTACTTAAAAATTGTTATTGGTGGTGATTTAGACGCTATGTCGTGTCCGACTTTAGTGACCCCATGGACTGTAGCCTGCAAGGCTCCTCTGTCTATGGGATTCTCCAGGAAAGAATACTGGAGTGGGTTATCATTTCCTTCTCCAGAGGATCTTCCCAACGCAGGGACTTAATCCGGGTCTCCTGCATTGCAGGCAGATTCTTTACCAACTCAGCTACAAGGGAAGCCCACAAGTATAATAGCATGTGGCAAAAACAAAGAATAAGGCAGGGAAGCCATGCATTTAACAAATATTTATGCTGTGGCCAAAACTATACTAGTTGCTATGAATAAATATGAAAAACATAATTGCTGCTTTCAGGGACCTTTGAGTTCCGTGGTAGAGACAAGTAAGGAAATCAGCAACTGTAATTACATGTAGAGGGATGATAAGGAATTTCCTAGACACTTTCCAGGATCAAGGTAGAGGTAAAAATGGGTAATCATAGATATGAACACAGGATTGCATAATGGGAACACAGAAAAGGAACACTGGATATAGTTTGGAAAGATTCAAGGTTTCCTACAGAAATAGTTTGCTTCCCAACTGCTTTAGATTTTTGGCAATTAAGTTTTAAACATCAAATTATTGTAAAATAGTATATTCAAATAGCACAGAAGTGAATAAAACAAAAAAATCTTGATCTGATGAACCGTCAAGTTATTCTTTCATTATTGCTATATAAATATACATACTTTAAAAAACAGATTCTGATGTGCTATATATATAGTTTTGTCACATACTTTTACCTCTTAACATATTGAATATCTTTGCATATATATTGGCTTACCTTATTCTTTACAGCTATAGTCTACTATATGGATGCACATTAATTTTTTAACCAGTTCTTGGCTGGTAGGGGTTTCCCAAGTGGCACAGTAGTGAAGACTCCTTCTGCCAATGCAGGAGATGCAAGAGAGGCAGGTTCATCCCCGAGTTGGGAAGATACCCTGAAGTAGGAATGGCAACCTGCTCCAATATTCTTGCCTAGAAAATCCCATGAACAAAGGAGCCTGGTAGGCTTCAGTCCCTGGGGTCGCAAAGAATTGGATACCACTGAGCATGCACTCACACACACACTTGGTTGGCAGACATTTAGGTTTTCTGGTTTTCACTACTACATGTAAAGTGAAATGAATACCTTCATTTACACATCATGTATACTCGAGCTAACATTATTTTGAAGCAAGTTACTTAATCTCTTTATGACTAATATTTATAAAATCACTGAAAGAGTTGTCAAATTTATCACTATTTCTTATATAAAGTGAAGCGTGTGTGCATGCTCAGTTGTGTCCAACTCTTTGCAATGCCATGGACTGTATCCTGGCAGGCTCTCCTGTCCGTGGAATTTTCCAGGGAAGGGTATTAGAATGGGTTAAAATTTCCTACTCCAGGGTAATCTTCCTTACCCAAGGATTGAACCTGCATCACTTTCATCTCCTGCATAGGCAGGCAGATTCTTTACCACTGAGTTACCTGGGAAGCCCTTATTTCTTATACAGTGCTTGGTTAAAAAAGCATTTTTCTAACTATTATAATGTTATGCTAACTAATAAAATAATCTATTATGTGATAAATCTTTTGTTTACATTTGTGATTTACTTATTTTATTACCTTTGGTATAATGACCAACTTCTGTTCTAAGAACATAAAAAAAATCAATCGAACAAAAAATTACTAATCTTCTCATTGTGTCGGGGAATTGTTTATATTTCTAAGAGATGGACCTTTATTTGTAACCATTGTAAAACTATAGATAAGTCAGTCTGAATTAGAAAACTACATTTCAAAAAGATCCACTGTCTTTTACCTGTCAGGACATTGACTGACTGAAAAGTCATTACAGACGACACTTGTAGAAAAGTACAATAGTAAAAAATGTTTCTTCATATAGTAGTAAAATTTACCGACAACATTAATATTCGTTAAATAGTTACCTATAGAAATATTTAACAACCTGTGGAAAGGATAATAAAATGATTATTTTTAAGAGTCTACATCTTATCGACAACTATGTGTAATGCCTATTTCTTACACCTTCATCTAGTTTTTATTCTTTTTAAATCTTTGCCAGTCTGCTAGGTGAAATGTAGTACAGTATGTCACTATTAGTTTTATTTTCATTTTTGCTGATTTTTAGTGAGGTAGAACATCTTTTCATATAATTACTGACACATATATGACTGGCTTCTTCATGTACTTTGACCTTTTAAAAGAGTATAGTTGCCTGTTCCTTAATAATTTGTAAGAGCTCTTAATGTATTTATTACATAAACATTATTAGATATTTCGGATGGTAACCAACTGTATATAATTAAATATTAGCACTTTTCTCATCCATGTTACAACTGTTTCTCCATTCACTATCGGGTTTTCAGCTTTATATCTTTTGCCATATGAAAGGTACAATTCGTGTTTTCAAAGCATCAATATTTTCTTTTGTTTGTTGAATTGACACCATTCTTAGAAATAGAAGCAGCAGCACGTCTTGTCCCAATACGTGTTATTTCTATGGAAGCAATGTGGTGTGGTGTAAAGAATGTGAATTAAGACCCAAACACATTTGAGTTAAAGTCTGGTATAGCCAAGTGGTGGCACCCACATTCTATGTTGTGTAACCTGAACCAGTTTCCTCATCTGCAAAAGGACAAAAACAACACCACTTCAGAGACTAGTATAAGAATTAAGTGCTTGGCACAGACAAGGAATCCAGCAAGTGTTAATTCTCATTTCTTTGCACTCAGCGAGGCATTATTAACTGCCAAGTGTCCATCTCCCCTACGAAAACGAAAAGATTGGGAGGTGTAATTTTTGGTGAGTTTATATTCAAACATTCTTTCAGGTAGCTTTTAGAAGCAGTTCATTAAACTATAAACCCATAATGCACATAAAAGAACCATAAAGTTTCCGTGTATGAAATCTTCATGGCTTGGAGGAGGGCGAAGAGTCAATTTTTTCTTCTCTGGTTTTTCCCTCGTTAAGACACCCTTCCCCCACATATTTCTTACTTTGTGATACCCCTTGAAAGGCTGATTTCACAGGTTTCAACGTTTCAGTTTCAAGGCAAAAAGGTACCGAGAGAAGAAAACGGTGACGCCTACAAAATTCTTTATAACGAATCTTACGAGCTGTGAGGGACCGAGACACTGCTGAAATAATCCTACCGTGCTGTAGATTTAATATAATAAAGAGAAAAACGATAATTAGCACGGTTATATCCAGTAGCCACTTTTATCCCTGAGAATCTGGGCTTCGTTCCCAACCAGCGAGTCTCGTCTCCCGTCACTGGCCTCGCGTATATTTTGTCCGACACTCTCGTATTTGCAAACGACAGTGGATCCACTGCTTCACGGCGTCGGATTAGCCCTGCGCCAACTCCGCCGGCTTCCGCCCGCGCAAGGCTGTGTACCGGCGAGCATGTGATCTCTCAGACTCCCAGGCCTGAGCGAGGTATCCGGCGCATCGCGCCCGCCGCAGCTCCTCAGAACATCCAGCCAGGGTGGACGCCGCGGCGCGAGCCACTCGAGCCGGCACAGCCGCCTCTCGAATCGGCGTTCCTCTCTCGCCCTCCCGCAGCCCCACCATCCCAGGCTCCGGGGCGGCCGCGGATGGGGGGAAGGGCGGGAGGAGGGGCTCCTCAGGGAGCAGCGGGGAATTCCCCCTTCCACCGAACGTTCCCGATTGTTCACCATCCTCACGTCAGCAGCAGGGGGTAATCCCCGACTCCAGCTGCTCCTGACGTCACCGCGCGGAGCCACCGCCCCCCGCGCGCCCCTGTCTCGTATTTGCAAACGACAGTGGATCCACTGCTTCACGGCGTCGGATTAGCCCTGCGCCAACTCCGCCGGCTTCCGCCCGCGCAAGGCTGTGTACCGGCGAGCATGTGATCTCTCAGACTCCCAGGCCTGAGCGAGGTATCCGGCGCATCGCGCCCGCCGCAGCTCCTCAGAACATCCAGCCAGGGTGGACGCCGCGGCGCGAGCCACTCGAGCCGGCACAGCCGCCTCTCGAATCGGCGTTCCTCTCTCGCCCTCCCGCAGCCCCACCATCCCAGGCTCCGGGGCGGCCGCGGATGGGGGGAAGGGCGGGAGGAGGGGCTCCTCAGGGAGCAGCGGGGAATTCCCCCTTCCACCGAACGTTCCCGATTGTTCACCATCCTCACGTCAGCAGCAGGGGGTAATCCCCGACTCCAGCTGCTCCTGACGTCACCGCGCGGAGCCACCGCCCCCCGCGCGCCCCTGCCTCCGGGACCTCCTCGAAGCCCCGCCCCTAGGCATAACCACGCCCTCTTCCCCTCCCCCAGCCGCTCGACGTAGAGGGCGGGGCTTCTTTGACCGGGGCGTGAGCGGTTGCTTGGGCCAGAAGGTTCTCTGGTGGAGACGCTCCTCCTGCTGCCCCGCCCAATAGGTTCGTTCGCACCGCTTCTTCCACACCCTATCTCCCTCCTCCTTCTCCTCGCCCCGCCTTTCCCCTCCCTTCTCCTCAGCCCCTTTAGTTTCTTCCCCGCCTCGCCACCTTCCACGATCTCGCGAGACTTGGCCCAGAACATTGCGGATCGGGTCGGCGCCATTTTGGGACTGAGACTGGTTGTGGGGGAGGGAAAAGCGGCAAAAGGGGATTATTCAAAGTACCGAAAACCTCCTCCCGGGATCGAGCGCAGCGGCACCCCTAGGCCAGGGGCACCTCTGGTGTGGCAGAAGGTAATAGCGTTCTCTGCGCTCGGCGCCAGGGTCTAGGGATGGGAGGGGGTACCCGTGTCGGCGTTGAGGTTTGAGGGGTCGGGAGCGGCGTTGGCGGCGTGAGGTGTGAAGCTGCCCGATGACGGGGGGAGGGTGGCGGGAGAGCGAGGACAGAGAGGGAAGGACGGCGCGGCGAGGCCCCTCTCGGCGTTGACTTGGTCCGGGTGGAGCGGAGGTGGCGGTTGTGGAGGGGGTGGGTGGCTTAGCCTGGGCGGCTTAAGGGGGGGGTGTTGTTTGGCGGAGGCTGGGAATGGGTCCGACGCCTTTCGTGCTCGGTCTTCCTCGCTCCGGCCTCTCGCAGGCGCCCGCCTCCTTTTGCACCGCTGCCACTGTCGGAGGGTTCAGAGAGTCGAGGCCGAGTTGTGGCCTTTGGTTGTTTCTCCGCGCACCCGCTCAGCCCGCCTCTCCAGGTCCGTGGCTGTGGACCGAGGCGAGCGCAGCCTTGCCCCTCTGAGTCCTGGAGGTCTGAGGGGACTCGGTCTGGTTGGGGAGAAAAGCACTCTTAACGTGGTATACGAGAAGGGCTCAGTACCTTCCACCCCCTCAATGTTGAGAGAAACCTGTTTTCTTAATTCAAGGAAATGGGAACCCTCACATCTCGTGGCTGCCGGGTAAGTCTCACCCTGGGGCGAATTTAAGGAATGTTCGTGTCCCACTTCCCGGCCACTTACCTTCCTACTCTGAATGGGGAAAATGTGCCCCTTTCCTTTGGACATTCGGATTTGGAGGGAGCGTCTTTCTCTTGATATCCCTCATTCGCTAAGTTGCATTTAGTAATGCTCGGTGGCAGCACACCTGTCTTTGCGTTTTCTTTTGGTAGATTTGAATAGAAAATACGGAAGATCTCTTAGAAGATTGTTTGCTCGTTTGTAACATTTACTCAAAGTATAAGAAGGTTTGCTTATATAATCCCTCTACCTTATATTCGCACACCCTTCCCAGTTGGAATCAGCACTTGTCTTCCATAATACCATCTCCCACCGTTTTTTCTCCCCCTCAACATATTTTGAAGTCCTTTTCATACAGTAGACCTTCTTTGGGTGCGGAAGTGCATTTCTCTCCAGAGGTTGACTGTTGAGGATGGGGATTAATTTTTAGTTCAAAATTAAAATTCAGTGTGTAATTTGAATTTTTTTTATAACTTTTACAGGTGATTGAATTACTCAGATATGAAGATCATCTTCTAGGTTTTGTGTAAAAGGCCCCGGATATTTCAAGTGGCCATTTTGGAATTACAATGTTTTTGGATAATTTTACCCCAGAAGTTTATTAAAATTGGCAAGAATCATCTCTGAAGTGAATTGATAGTAGTGAACAATTCTGCAAGCTACTTAAAAAGAGATCCAGGCATTTCTTCAGTATTTTGGTTCAAACGGATTATATAACTGGTTTAAAGTGTTTCAGCTGGTGGTATTTTTGCCTTCCTCCCAACCCCTCCCCTGTGTTCTTCAGCCAAAACTGTAAGATATGTTTGATTTGTGTACTGAGTAGTTTCGGCAGTTTCGAATTACTGTTTAAATATTGCTGAAGTTTCATGGCAGTTTATTTTTACCTTTATTAAAAGTTTTAGGAATTTTTGACCTCAGCCCTTTTCATGTCACAATGGGACAGCTTTTCTAAATGAAGACATTGAATGAATACAGAGTTTTTTTGCTTTTATCTTTTATTTACGTGGAAATTTAAGATGTGGCAGTTTCCCAGCAGCATGGTAGTATTGAGATAGCTGTGTCTCTCTTGTTTATGCTGATGTTTAGGAATGCTCTTCAGATGTGAAATTTTCTTTTTGTTTTTTCTTTTTGACTCATAAATTGGATTATTTCATCTGGAGTGGATAACAGTGACAAGTACATGGAATAATAAAGAAGACTTTAAAATCTTAAAATCCAAGGAACTTGGCTAATTCTGGCGATAGCCATATGAAAACTTTAAAACAGAAGTATGGGTAGCTGACTGAAGTAACTCTATGTCAAATAGCCATAGGTTAAGTGTCTTCAAAGAACTTGGATATTATTTCAGAGGATACAAAATAAAAAAACAAACTGGAAAACATAAAGATTACAGAGACAAACCCAACACCTTCCTGTGCAGTCCTGTTGGAATTTGTAAGTACTATGTGGTGAGCAAATCAAATGTTCATTTGTAAACTGTAATGAGTCAACTTTATCCTATGTTATTCTTTGGAAGCCTTTCAATTTCTTGCAGTAAGATTCCTTGGCTTCAGTTTCCTGGGCAGTCTGAAAAGAACTGTTAAGTAAATTGAAATGCAGAAAGAATTGTTAAGAATATTTCAGATGAAACTGTTCACATTTGAAGTTTTTGTGCTTCTGAAGTAGACAAATCCATACGGTCAGTATGGCTTTATGGATTAATAGAAAGGTAGGAAAAAACAAATAGCCAATTTGCTTCCTAAATATGAGTTTAGATTACATTCTGAATGCAGTTTAGTGTTCCAGTGTAGAATTAGGTAGTTGTTTAAACAAATTACAGGGCTTGACTTTTAATCTGGTCTTTTATGAAGTAAATTGTTTTAAGGTATAACAGTTCCTATCCATTACAGAAATTTTTTGAAACAAATTTTGAAGTGGCTTTGTATTTCACATTGTTCGTTAAGTTCCAGAAAGTTTCAAAAAGTCATTACTAGGAACAGAAACTGAGAGGAAGAGAAGGTACACTAAGAACCTTTAACTTAAAAAAAAAATGAGTTTACATTTTCTGCCTCCAGAAGGTAATGTTGCCTTAAGTTATAAAGAAATCTTGGTTAAAAAAAAATTGTGAATATTAATTGCTGTAATAAAAATCCTTTGATGAAAGAGTATCATCTTTTAATTGTTTATTTGAGGATTGACTGGTATATGATTTGTTACTGCATTTAATTTTTTTTTAGTGAGTCATAGGCATTCAGTAGAAGAGTTTGTTTTTAAAGAATTGACTAAAACTTATTTTTGAAGCAGTTTATATTAACAGACAAATGTAGCTAAAGTTAAAGAGGGTTATTTTTTTTCACTTAATTATCTCTCTGAGATTAAAAAATACTGTAATATTTGCACACTTTGCCAGGATAGCCTAATAACTGGTCATTTGGCTCATTTATTGTTTTGTTATTGTTATGCTGTTGAATCCTGTTAGCTCCCTTAGAGCAGGAGAGGTAGGAGAGTCCAAAAGATGGTAGGTATTTAAACATACGTGGTATTTTATTTTCTGATACAAAATTGGGGTTAGAGTTAAATAAATCTGTCAGAAAAGAATAGGATATTTCTTGTGTTCTCTCTCAGAGCTTTGTGTAGTACTTCTAATTGAGTTTCCACCTTGATTTATATAAACCTGTGATAAGAACAACCCCCCTTCTGCCCTTTTCTTTGCTTCAGAGAGCCTGTATTTTATATATTCCTTAAACTTAGTGGGTTTTCAATTTACTTATCTAAGAACATGCATTTTGAATGTGATTAGGAATTTGAACTGGAAGTGAATGGCCTTTTTTTATAGAAAAGAACCACATAAGATTTACTGTTTGTGATTATTTTTCTTTAAATTTCTCCTGTTGCTCCAAGTAGTAGTATCAGGATAAAGATGACTCTAATGACCAGGGTTTTTAACCATTAACTTTAATCCTTGAATAGTAATATTTGCTTACAGTAATTGTTCAAGGGCAGCTTTATTCAACTTGAGTGTTTTCAGAAATATTTCATTATTTTCTTGGCATTGAAATATACAGTGCCAGAGTAATTGAAATAATGGCTGGGTTCTCCCTACCCCCCAAAATACCTCTATTTCCCTTTCTCCCATTTTTTTCCCCACTTCTGTGCCTGAACAATATGTAGGTCTAAAATAACAAAATGATTAACATTTATAGATGATGATTGTGTGGTACATAGTTGCATATCGTAGAGAAAACTACTATTAGTTGTATGCTGCTAAGTCGCGTCAGTTGTGTCTGACTCTGTGCGACCCCATAGACGGCAGCCCACCAGGCTCCCCCGTCCTTGGGATTCTCCAGGCAAGAACACTGGAGTGTGTTGCCATTTCCTTCTCTAATGCATGAAAGTGAAAGATGAAAGTGAAGTCGCTCAGTCGTGTCTGACTCTTAGTGACCCCATGGACTGCAGCCTACCAGACTCCTCGTCCATGGGATTTTCCAGGCAAGAGTATTGGAGTGGGGTGCCATTGCCTTCTCCAATTAGTTGTATAGGTGAGAAATTAAAAATTTTAGGGAGACTGAGACTGATGTAGGAGTCTTGACCAAGTCTCCAAGTCGGACTAGAGAGACCCAAACTTAATCACTAGCTATGTTTAATACTGTCTTCATGTGGATTTTACGTTTATTAATTCAGTTTGAACATTATCACTGATATTTTTTTCTTCTCATTTACTGCTTTTCTTTGGTTGATAATGATTACTAGTGGAGCTTGGAGACCAGCTAAAAGAAGGAAAACCACTGTTTTACTGTTTGTTAGTAGCTATTTGAGTGCTAACTTTGGTTAGCTAAAAATTAAAGTATGGTTTCAGATGATGAACAGAAAAGAGAAGAAAATAAAATTCAACAAGGGAAGGGAATAAGGATGGAAACCTTTAATCTGAAAGTAAAATTTACAAGTGAGGATAGAACCTAAACAGGCCAGATTATCTGTCTTTGACTCAACCACTTTTTAATAAAACCGTTTAGATAACAATTTAGATCCAGTTAGGGGTAGTGATGTAGAAAAAGGGTAGTTTTGGGGAGTTAGGGGATTTTTGGTCTAGGATTTGGAATATTAGAAAAGGGTCTTTGTGACCTTGCATATTTACTTAAGGGCTTCCCAGGTGATGCTAGTGGTAAAGAACCTGCTTGTCAGTGCAGGAGACCTAAGAGATGGGGAGTTCGATTCCTAGACGGGAAAGATTCCCTAGAGGAGGACATGACGATCCACTCCAGCATTCTTGCCTGGAGAATCCCATGGACAGAGGAGCCTGGCAGGCTATAATCCTTTGGGTTGCAAAGAGTCAGACATGACTGAAGCGACTTAGCACGCACGCACATATTTACTTAACCTCTTTTGGCTTTACTTACTTCATAAAAATGATGGAAATAATGTATATGAAGGCTTTTTTTGTTAATTGTGAGGTGTAATATATAGGTAAAGTTTTACTGTATTTGTTAAATTTTAAAATTCTGTTTAATATATTTTACATGTTAAACTAATGTTATGGTCTCTGAAATTATTTCTGTCTCTTGTTTCTATTAACGCCATTACCTGCATCCTAGTCACGCTTTCCTCCTCATTTCCAGTTTAATCTATCGTCCTAGCTTGATCTTTGGCTCAGGAAATACCCTACTTTAGCTGAGTTTGTGTGTGTGTGCTTAGTCGCTCAGTTGTGTCCGACTGTTTTCAAACCCATGGACTGTAGCCCACAAGGCTCCTTTGTCCATGGGGATTATCCAGGCAAGAATGCTGGAGTGGGTTGCCATACCCTCTTCCAGAGAATCTTACCAACCTAGGTGTCGAATCCGGGTCTCCCCCCATTGCAGGCAGATTTTTTACGGTCTCAGCCACCAAGGAGGTCCTTAGTTGAGTGTACGACTCTACAAAGTCTTTTCCTGTGGCCAGAGAAATCTGCCTAAATTACAGTTCTTGGTTTTGTTACTTTAGCAGCTCATGTCTTTGGAATATTTTGGAAAGAGCAAGTTGCAAAGAGATGTTATCTTATGTCCTCCCCTCTTTTAATGCTTCATTAAAAACATTAGGGGGCTCCTAACTTGAATTCTTTTTGGCTATGTGGATGGGAGACTGATTTGAGAAATCTCTGAAATAGATGTATTTGAAGGTGCTTACATGTATTTTTTTGGAGAACAGTTTCAACAGCAGTATCACGAGACACAAAATGTTGTAATTACTGATAAGACCTTTTAGGATTGGACCTCCTTTTTAGTTTTACTTGCCTGCTTTTCCCCTTTTGTTAGCTGTCCCACCCAGCAGAATACTTACAAGCTTTTGTGCTGTATCTCTTAAAGTAATTGCTGTTTTCTGCATCTTTTAACATAAGAGATGATACTCAGTTTCTTTTTAAAAAATTTATTTATTTTTGACTGTGCTGGTCTTAGTTGCTGTGTGCAGATTTTTTCTAGTTGTGTTGCTTGGACTCCAGAGCACTGGTTCAGTAGCTGCGCTCCTGCTGTGAGGCATGTGTGATCCTCCCAGGCCAGGGATCAAACCCATGTCCCGTGCATTGGCAGGTGGACTTCCAGCCACTGGACCACCAGGGAAGCCTGTTTCTTTAGTCATCTTTCTGTTCACAACTTGGGCAGTGCATTGTTTTCATCTTCATTTCCTACCTGTTAATTCAGTTTCCAGGTTATGTATTTTTAAAACCATATTTAGAAGTTGTTCCATACTTAAGTTTTTTTTTTTTTTTTAAGCAAGAATCTTAAAAATTCTGGTTAAATGGATTGTTTTGGTTGCACCTCGCAGATACCTTTAGAAAATTATTTAACTGAAAAATTGTCATTTTTTATCTTTACGTATGTATGTATACTAGTAAAAACAAGTTAGCTTTCAGTGAACATAAATAACACAGTTAACTCTTGAATGACACAGGGATTATAGGCACCTACCTTTGAATTGGAAGATTTGCATATAGTAGGCCAGACGTCTATATCTGAGGTTTCTTGGTATCTGCAGTTTTGCATGCACAAATTCAACCAGTTTTGGATAGTGTAGTAGTCTAGTATTTAATATTGATAAAAATCCACATGTAAGTGGGCCTGCACAGTTCTAATGACTATGTTGTTTAAGGGTCAACTGTATGTTCTTGTTTTTTTCTTTCTAGTGGCAAAACATTTTTTTTTTTTTTTTCTTAAAACTGTGTATTCTTTAAACAGGGGAGTTAAAAGAATACTATTGCACATGGATTTTCTGTGGGTCAGAAATTTGGTAGCAGAAATTTGGTTCTGGCTTCTTCTGTCTTTCATAAAAATCTCAGAGGTTGCTGTCATTTGAAGGCTTGACTAGTGCCTAGAGGATCTCCTTCTAAGAAGGTGTTCTCTTTGGGCTAGCAGGTTGCTGCTGGCTGTTGTCTAGAGGGCTCAATTTCCTTAGCATATGTAGATCTTCAGCTGTTTGCATGGCAGCTGCATTTCCAGAGGAAGTGATCTGAGAAGAAAGGTAGGTAGAAGTGTGCAGTGCCTTTTATGACCTAGTCTCAGAAGTTACTTTTGCCACATTCTTTTCATTAGAAGCAAGCTATTAAGTCTAGCCCACAGTCAAGGAGTGAGAAGTTAGGCTCCACCTTTTGTCAAAAGATTTTGTGGACATAGTTAAAAAAAACTAGGGGGTAATTCTTAACAACCTGTTGTTATCAATATGGGGGCTTCCCAGGAGGCTCAGTGGTAAAGAAATCTGCCTGCCAATGCAAGAGGTGGGGGTGGGTTGGTTGATCCTTGCGTTGGGAAGATTCCCCTGGAGTAGGAAATGGCAGTCCACTCCAGCATTCTTGCCTGGAAAATTCCATGAACCGAGAAGTCTGCAGTCCATGGGGTTGCAAAGAGTTGGACACTACTGAGTGACCGAGGACACCCACACTTTGTCAATATAATTAGCTAAAGTCTTCACCCCCGCAAATAGGTTGTTTTAAGTTTAGAGAAGAAAATAGATTCTAAATTTGTATCAGTTTAGCAGATATAAGTCTTTTCTGCCTTTTTAGCCACTGTATGAGATAGAGAAGTAAAATCTTCGGCCCCCTTTGCACTAATCTCCCAATCTGTGTAATGAGGAACTTTTCTATTATGGTAAACATAAAATTTACCATTTTAGCCATTTTTGAGTGTACAATTCAGTGACCTTGAGTCCCTTCACATTGTGCAATTATCACCACCATCCATCTCCAGAACCGTTGTTTTATCTTCTCAAATTGAAACGCTACCCATTAACTCTCCATTTTCCCTTCTCCCAAGCCCCTGGCAAGCACTGTTGTATTTCCTGTGAATTTGACTACTCTGGGTACCTCTTACCTATTGATATTGTACTCTTTGAAACACTTCTTAAATATTTTGAAGGATATCTTCGAGGAAATTAGATATGTTTATACTAAAATAGACTTTTTGGTTCTAATTAATAATTTGTGGCAAAATATGCATAACATGAAATTCAGCATTTCAGTTATTTTTAAGTGTATAGTTGTGTAGCATTTCTGTACATTGATGTTGTTATGCAATCATTACCAGCACTCACCTCCAGAGCTTTTCATTTTGTAAAACTGAACCTCTGTACCCATTAAACCATAACTATTCCTTGCTCCTCCCAACCCTCGGAAATCATCACTCTCCTTATGTTTCTATGAACTTAACTGCTTTAGGTATCTCATATAGGTGGAATCATGCAGATTTATCCAAAGGCTTATTTCCTTTGAACATCTTTGCGGTTCATCCATGTTGTATCATGGGTCAATCAGAATACCCTTTTTTTTTAAGACACAGTAAATAATCCTTTATATGTGTATGTACCACATTTTGTTTATCCATTCGTCCGTTAATGGACAAAACTTGGGTTGTTTCCACCTTTTGACTGTTGTAAATAATGCTGTGTGAACATGAAGTACAAATATTTGTCTGCATCTTTGCTTTCGATTCTTTTGGATAGATACCCAGAAGTGGAACTGCTGATCATAGGGTAATTCTATTTTTAATTGAGGAACCACCATATTGTTTTCCATAGTGACTGCACCGTTTCTTATTTCTACCAGCAATGCACAGGGGTCCCAATTTCTTCAAATTTTTCTCAGCATTTGTTGTTTTCTGTGTATTGTGTTCTAATGGTTGTGAAGTGGTATTGTTATGGTTTTGGCTTGGATTTCCCTAATAATTAGTAATGTGATAAGTGATGTCTGGTGTGCTTATTGGTTATTTGTATGCTTTGGAGAAGCACCTATTCAAGCCTTTAGCCCATTTTTAAACTAGATTGTTTTTGTTGTTGAGTTATAGGAGTTCTTTATTTTTGATATCAACATCTACCATAATGAGTGGGTTAATCCATGTTAATGCTTACCGTGTTTCAAGCAGTAATTAAGGTTTTTAACTGTATTAACTAATTTGATCCTCATAGGTGCAGCTTGTGGGAAGGTTCTATTCTCAATTTATAGAAATGAGAGTCAGAGGTTTTAAATTGCTTATTAAGGTTACACAGCCAATAAGTGGGATTTCTGAATCCATACATTCTGCATCCAGAATCCAGAACTCCCAACCATTATGGCTCATAGTTTTAGGATGACAGTAGGAAGAAAGTCAAATTCTATTCTATTTCAGGAATTTAGAAACTTTATTCTTAACCAGCAACTAAATTTTATTTTCCTTAATGTGATACAGTTGTGACTTGTTAATGAAATGCTCACATAAGTTATTTTTCAGGAATATTTTCCTTTAGAATCACCTCATTACTAATGTTTATATAGCAATTTAATTTAGAAAGTGTTTTCCCCAATTATCATGTAAAATAAATGCTATTTCTGTTCAGTGGTTTAAGAAAGTCAGTCTGAAGTTAAATAATTTATGCAAGCTTCTCAGTAAGTGAGGGAACCTTAATTTGGATTATTTGCATTCTTCTGTTTAACAATTAGCTTCCTTAGCATTCCAAGGTTCTCAGTAGTAGGTCTTAAGCAGTGCTATCCAACAGAACTTTGTGAAAAGGTGTAACTCTGTGTCTATTCTTTCAGTATAATAATCACTAGCTATATGTCTTTGGAGAAGGAAATGGCAACCCACTCCAGTAATCCTTGTCTGGAAAGTCAAATGGACAGAGGAGCCTGGTGGGTTGCAGTCCATGGGGTCGCAAAGAGTTGGGCACGACTGAGCGACTAACACTTCAAGACTTAATATGTCATTATGGAGATTTGAAATGCATCTAGTGCAGATGTGGATTTGAATTTTAAGATTTAATTTTTTTTAAATTACAGCCTATGGCCACTAGCTGCCCTATTGGACAGCACCACTCTAGAGTAATGGTACAGAATTCTGTCAGATTCCTAACCGTTTGTGACAAATACTTTTTAAAGTGCTCCATACTATCCTGAAATAAAAGAGCCTATGAATATAGTAAGATCACAGTGTTATACAGCTGTAATAAGAAAATAGACATTTATAATAATATATTTGAATATGTAATAGCATAAGTATGATCAGATACCCTCTTCTCTGCCCCCTAATTTCCAGGTTATTTGCCCTTCTTAAAAAGAAGCAGATGATCTAATAAATACTCTTGTCCTTTAAGGAGGAAAAGTTCCTCAAGTTGATTAATTTTTCCTTGACTAGTATTTACTGCTAGGGTAGTTGAGTGGGCAGTTAGCCAGCATTAAAGCTATCATACAGTGTAGTGACATGATAAGTATCTTTTAATGTGCTTTGGTGAAGTGTCTATTCAAGTCTTTGATCCATTAAAAGATTAGCTTGTTTTATTGTTAGAATTCTTTATTTTGGCTATAAGTGTATTAGATCATGTATTTTGCAAATTTCTCCCATCTCTGGTTTGTCTTCATTTTCTTAACTGTGTTTTGGAGATCAGACATTTTAAAACTTGTAGTAAAATTGGTTATTTTTCTTTCATGATTTGTGCTTTTTTGTGTCATAAGAAATTTTTCCTTAAGCCGAATTCATGGGATTTTCTCCTGATTTTTAGCTTTCTTCTGAAAGTTTTGTAGTTTATATTTTTATATCTGTGATCCATTTGGAGTGCTTTTTTTTTTTTTTTTTTTTTTTTTGTGTT
>SJYT01061343.1:11653-30946 GCA_006410635.1 Cephalophus harveyi | reverse complement strand
TTTTTTTTTTTTTTTTTTTTTTGCGTGTGAAAGGGTTGAGGTTCATTTCTTTCTTGTATAAATATAGATGTCCTACTCTCCTAATTCTGTTTGTTGAAAATACTTTGTTTCCCACTGAATGATGTTGATTGAAATACCTCTGTTAAATGTTAATTGACCTTATACATGTGGAACTATTTGTGGCTGCTTTGATATATGTCAGTTCCACAAAGCAGTAGTTGATAAATACAAATGGTAGCTTTTGACTTTTTCTTTCTGCTTTATTTTAAAACCTGATTGACATCTTTTATAGGAAATTTGGATTAAAAGGGAAAATTGTTTTTGTGGGGATATGAAATATGACCTCTTGCAAAATAATGCCATCTTGAATTCATGGAGCAATTATTTTTTGAATGGCTTGTGATGTTAGATATTATCTAATTTATACCTAAGGGTACTTGAAAAATAAATGACAACATTTTTATGTTGCAAATGCGAAAGTAAGATACAGGCATATCATCTTATTTATGGTAAAATATTGACCCAACAGTGGATCTGGGATTTTTATTTCTTGAGTATTAGTCTGTGCTAGAGATGTTTATTGCCTGGTAGATGTTTGTCTGTTATGTGTCTGTACTTTGATTGGTGCTGGGCATTTAGTAGCAAACAAGGTAATAATATAAGATTCCTAAACTCATGTAGTTTGTCTTTCTGAATTTCTGTGAATATAGAGTAAACACAGTCCTTAAATTTGAATGCTGATTTCATATTATCTAGTGAATAATAGCTATTTAATGTTGGCCAGGCCAGCCTTTTTAAGACTTTATTTTCTGCTCAGGTAAAACTAGTTTTTTTTCCTGCTTCACAGAGTTATCATTACAATCAAGTGAAATAATGAATGTTAAATGCTTTGAAATTGTAAAATGATAGCAACAGTAGTAGTAGTATTGTTGTGGCTGGGCCATATAGATAGTAGCATTTGAGGATCATGTGATCAGCCAGGAGGGAGATTTTAGATAAGGGAAAGTAGGGAACTGAGCAGAAACCAGGTATATTTAGATTGCATTTATGACCTGTTTAAAATTGTTGAGCCATAGTCGGACACTCTTCTGAGGTAATTGCTTAACTTGCAATATGGTACCATAATTTTAAATGGCATCTTTATGCAAAAGATCTCAAATTTAAATCTCCAGTCCAGGCCTCCTCCCCATATTCTAGGCTTGTAATTTAACCGACCTTGACTTCTTTATTTCATTTACAAATTTAACATATCCCAAACTGAATTTGTCTTTGAGTCTTTCCCAGCCTCTTTGTCCCTGCTTCCATTGCTCAATAAATGGATACGGTATCTGCCTATTCAGACTAAATAATCAAGTCTCATTTTTGATTTCTTCTTTTCCTCCCATCTAGTCAGTTAGTAAGTCTCTTTGCTCTCCCAAATATATCCATTTCTGCTCCACTGTCAGCCCTGATTTTCTCTTACTTGAACTACTTGTTGTAGCCTTTTAACTTTGTAATTGTGTCATTCTTGCATTCTTATAGTTCATTATTCCAGGAGCATGGTCTTTTCATTGGACCTAAGAATAACATGCAGACTCTGTAGCCTACAAACAACTTCATTGTCCCTTCTCTTTCTCTGCAACATTGGTTACTGTCATCCTAGACCATTGACTTTCGGCGTTTTCTTCCTTAAATACACCAGGCATTTTCTTTCCTGTCTTTGGGCCTTTATGCTCTGCCTCTTTTTCCTTTTTTAGCTCAGTTTTGGCTCATATGTTACATTCTGAATGACTTTCTCTAATCATTCTGTGTGAAGTGGACAACCCCCTTCGTATAATCTTTGATTTCTTTTGTTACTGTATTACGTTCAGATCAGTCTTACTTATCTCCTCTCACTTATCTTTATTGCATAAACTTCTGAGGACAGGTATCTTGTCTCATTTGTTTATTGTTATATGCTCCGTGCGTTAATGTAGAGCAAAGACATCTTAGATAATGTAATCCATCCCCCACCTGCACCACCACCCTCGGTATTTTATTGTAGAACTTCTATTTAACTGCCTGGGAGCTAGGTAAAATTTGTTAGGGGATTATTTACAGGTGAATTTCTTTGTTGTCTGACCATTTAGAAGCGGTTTTATCTGCCTGAGAGTGTTAGTTGCTTAGTGGTGTCTGACTCTGCAACCCTGTGGTCTATATATATAGCCCGCCAGGCTACTCTGTCCCTGGAATTCTCCAGGCAAGAATACCAGAGTGGGTTGCCATTTCCTTCTGCAGGGGATCTTCTGGACCGATGAATCAAACCCAGGTCTCCTGCAATGCAGGCAGATTCTTTATGGTCTGAGCCACCAGCAAAGTTCTTTATCTGCCTAGACTTAAATAATTGTTACATGAACTTCTAGTCTGTTTGCTAGATTCAAGGCTAACTTTGGGTTTGCTGTCACCTTTCTGAAGGGACTGCTTGATAAAGACTTCTTTTTATTATAATTCTGGCCTTTTAAAAAATTTCCATAGTTTTGAAATGTTCAGTCAGAGGGATTGAAATCTAGTGGAATTAGCCTCTCAGGCTTAAAAAGATAAAACACATTACATTTCAAGGAGTGACCCTGAAATATGTGGGTGGCCGATTTTAGGCTCATTTTCAAAAATCAGGAAAGCCATGACAATTCATTTATATTAACTGATGTCTTTATTTAAGGAGGAAACTAATCTTTTTACATTTCCTCCTCAGAGATGGCAAATGCAGATTTATGTCCATAGAGCTTTAATTATTTTTGGTATTGCAGATTTTCTCAGTTTGGTTTTGGCTTTGAATCTTTCAGATCCCTTCCAAGGAGGCTTATTTAATAAAACTCTGGTAGGATGGTAAACTTAAGGCTGCTGTAGCAGGTATCATTTGGTGAGCAATGAAATCATTGCTTCATGAACACTAGCTAGGTTGAAAACTACTTGATTATCAAGATGTCTTAAGGACTTTTCCTATGCAAGCTTAGTTGCCTTAGGTTTTTTTTTTTAACTCATGGTTTAGATTTTTCACATTATGTACTCTTTGATCTACATCTAAAATGAGTTCCTTTTATAGGCACTTTGTGGAAATGGGGAAAAGTGAGTAAAAATGTTTTCACCTTAGTACTTTAAATTAGGGCCTTCCAAGGATTGAATTTGATGAGAGAACGAGTCTTATTTGAAGATAAAATTGTCTAGGTTAGTGGAAAACTGCACTTTGTGGAAATGGGGAAAAGTGAGTAAAAATGTTTTCACCTTAGTACTTTAAATTAGGGCCTTCCAAGGATTGAATTTGATGAGAGAACGAGTCTTATTTGAAGATAAAATTGTCTAGGTTAGTGGAAAACAAGTTGTGACTGTTGTGGAAGTTCAGACTACTTGTCTTCTTTCTGCCACCTAAAAGACTTCTTGTCTCGGAAATTGAGATTGAGATCTGTATTTTCTATGGTTTGATATAAAGCTGTAAACTCAAGATGGTGCCTGACAGGTAAGGCAGAAGCTTAAAACTCAGAAAATAGAGACTGACTTACTTACATGTTAAAGTTAAAGCTAATATTTTATATAACACATGGTCTCTACCTAATGTACCCTGGGTTATTTACAGTATGTGTAATGGTTCCAAATGGAAAAAGGAGTACGTCAAGGCTGTATATTGTCACCCTGCTTATTTAACTTATATGCAGAGTACATCATGAGAAACGCTGGGCTGGAAGAAGCACAAGCTGGAATCAAGATTGTCGGGAGAAATACCAATAACCTCAGATGGACACGACTGAGCGACTGAACTGAACTGAGGGTGTGTATAGAGGTTAAGAATTTGAGCTACCACTGATTAGTACTGTGACCTTGGGAACTTCAAAATGTACTTCACATCTAAAAACCTGTTGTTCTTGTTTGAAGAAAAGATTATATCAACCTCCTGGGGATAGTGAGAACTAAATGAGATAATACTTGTAAAATCCTAAGCAGACTGCCTAACGAATAGTGTGTGTGTGCGCGCGTGAATATATATATTCATTGTATATTTTGTCTTCATAACCAGTTAGTTCCTTTAAAAAGTTCCCATAATTATTTTCTAAAAACTTACTTTAATTTTTTTACTTTTAGCCATGTTGTGTGGCCTGAGGGGTCTTGGTTCCCTAAGATTGCCCTCAGCAGTGGAAGCAGAGTCCTAACCACTAGACTGCCAGGGAGTTCCCCAAATTTTTAAATTAAAGATGGATTATGTTTAAGTGTTTGGGGAATCAAGAATTGGTAAAGCTGAGTCAGACTTAAGAGTATTTAAAATTATTTTGAATACATGCACCTAGTGCAAATTGCAAATAGTACACGGGTTTTTTTTTTTTTTTAAATAGAAAAGTCACCTCCTTTTGTCCAACTATAGCTCTTGTCTGAAGAAACTGTTTTCTATGAATTTTTCTAGAGATCTTATGGGTATATAAGCACGTGATATTTTTCTTTCTAATACAAGTAGTAACATGATGTCCACTTTGCTCTTTTTTTTTTTTTGGTCTGAGTTGCCTTTCATTGTGGTGTGCATGTTTAGTTGTGCTGCAACATGTGGGATCTTAGTTCCTAGACCAGGGATTGCACCTGTGTCTCCTGCATTGCAAGATGGATTCTTAACCATTGGACCACTAGGGACAGTCCCTCCATCATCGTATCTAACCTTTTTTACTTAAAGAATTATCTTGAAAGATTATTCGTATTAATACCAGTAGACCACGAGAAAACTCCTGAGAATGAAAATTTTATATATAAGATCTTTTTCTGTGAACTCTTTATATCCTTTTCTCATTTTTTCTCTCTTTTCTATGAGTTCTTTTTCTGTTGATTTATAGGAACATTTGTGCATGAAGGTAAAAGACCTTTATATATGCTTTGTGTGACAAGCATTCCCTGCCCTCTCCCAGTATAATGATGTTTTATTTGACATTGATTGTGATTTTCATCAAATAGAATGCTTTCTGAGTTTATATGTAAATATGTTTTTTATTCTCTTCTTGTGTGTCATACTTAGAAAGGCCTTCCTTCTGTTTTCTGAGATAATAAAAATTTCTCTTACTTTTTCTGTAATGGCTTTGACTTTTTTCTCCTTTAAATCGTTAATCTGTTTGATTATTTTGAGTAAACTTTGAAGTAGAGTTGTCCAGACTTCCTCTTATACTAAATTTCTGTATGTGTTGTCTATGTGGACTTTTCTTTCTTTCACTGAGGTTTCTTTCTGTTCACATATTAATGTTATGGTGCCTTAAAGTCACTGTGACTTTTAAAGTTGAGTTATGTTAAATAAAAAAGGAGTTAAAAAGCCATTTAGTCTGTAATTGAGGAACTACATATTTCATGTTTAATTTATTATTTCTTAATTCTAGAAAAATGATTTGCCTTTGAAATGCAAATTATCAGGCCCATTATTCTCTAAACAGGACATGAATTCTTCCCTCCCTCTCTCCTGTTCTCCATCCAGTTCTTTATTCATTCCGTACTAATATGTGTTCTTTTGAAGGATGTTCTTTAAAGTGTTGGTTTGGAGTTTTGACTCCCTAGATTTCATTTTTGTTATACAGAAAACAAATATGTCAGATATTTCTTTATGGGAAGCTTAATTGTTTAATAGAATAGCATATATTTATGCTGAATCTTTTGATAAATAACTTGTGAAATGATTAAGGTTTTTCTTATGAAAAATTTTTATGCCTTTAATCTTTTTTAAGTTTTGAGATATAAATTGACATATATAATTTGTGTAAGTTCAAAGTGTACAACAGGGTTTCACTTAACATATATTGTGAAATGATTACCACAGTAAGTTTAGTTAGCATCCATTTTCTCATGCTGTCCATAACATCCTGAGTACTTATCTGGTAACTGGGAGTTTGTACCTTTTGATTATGCTTCTCCATTGGGTTCCTCACTCCAGTTCTGGAACTACAAATCTGATCTCTTCCTAGTTTTTTTTTTTTTTTCCTTTCTTTTTTTAACAGATTCCACATAAAAGTAAGATCATATAGTGTATGTCTTTCCTTGACTTATTTCACTTAGCATAATGCCCTCAAGGTCTACTCTTTTCTTGTCACAAATGGCAGGATTTCCTTTTTTTTTTTTTGTACCACAGCTGCTTTATCCATTCATCCGTGAATGGAAGAGTTTCTTCGAGATAATAGTTGTTTATCACATTGAGTTAAATTTTGAATACTTGATATTTAAAGCACAATTTAAATTATAAACCAGTCTTAATGTATATTTATTTACTTTGCAGTACTGTCGAGTTCATATTGATACTTCCAGTTCAAGTTTAGGTCCACTGGGTTTTTGTTGATTACCTTCTGTCTTACATGTGTATTTTCCTTTTTTCAACGTTTAGAATCTTGGTTCTCAAAGACACTTCAGTCTGGATTTTTTTTTAGGGGGGGTAATGGGATGCTTTCATGGTAATTTGTTTAGATTTTCTCTTTACTGAGGATATTTTTAGTAAAGTGTCTTTTTCTAAAAATCGTCCATTTCTATATTTTCAGCTTTAATTACATAGAGTTGTTCAGATGGTTTATGATTTTAAATGTTGTCATTTTTTATTTTATATATTTGTGCTAGTAGCTTCTCTACTGATCTGTCCCTTCCCCCACCCCACAGCAGTTTTGGATTTATAGTTCTTCAGCTTTTCCAATTTATTAACTATTGGTTTTGTGACTTTGCTTCTTTTCATTTATTTTGTTTTAAAATTGCATGTGGAAGAGGCTTGGTTTTGTTATTTTTAGTTTAATTGAATTGTGGTCAGGTAATGTCATTTGTAGGTATGTTTGACAATTATTAAAGATTTCTTGGTGGCCTGAGATGGGTGCTTGAAAAGAAGATATACTTTCTGTGTTTAGGGGTTTAGCATTTGATACATAAAATCTGTTAAAATTTAAATGAGTATGGTTTAAATCTTCTATATGCTTACTAATTTTTTATCCACTAGGTTTGTTGGAGTGAGCAAGATGTGTTCAAGTATTGTGTGTTTTTCTTGTATCACCTGTATTTTATGCTTTATGAAAGTGTATCACTGTTACTGGGATCATAACTATTAGAATTACCTTGTTATTATACATTTCAGTTATAAAGTCTGTCTTTGTCTACTTTAATACGTTCTAGTTTGAATGCTACCCTGTTAGTACACTTACTGATCATTTTCTTGTGCGTTATCTAATCTGCTGTTAATCCTGTCCAGTGTTTTTCACTTCAGATATTACATTTTTTATTTCTAGAAGTATTATTTTATGTTCTCCATTTTTCCTTTATGTTCCTGTTTTCCCTGTCCTTAAACATTTTTATAATAGTTGGTTTAATGTTCTTGTCTGCTAATGCTGTCATATCCATCATTTCTGGCTATCTCTTTAGATTCTTCCTCTTGTTATTGGTAGTATTTTCCTGTGGGGGAGCCCTCCCCTTTTTTTGCATGAGAGATACTTTTAATTATTTTTGTTTTGTTTATTTGGTTTCTCTGGGTCTTCGTTGCTGCAAGCAGGCTTCTGGTTGTGGAGAGCTGGGGCTAGTCTGGTTGCAGTGCGTTGGTGTTTCATCACGGTGGCTTCTCCTGTTGTGGAACACAGGCTGTAGGTGTGCAGGTTTCAGTAACTGCAGCATGTGGGCTCCAGAGTGCAGTCTCAGTAGCTGTGGTGCACAGGTTCAGTTGCCCCACAGCATATGAAATCTCGGATCAGGGAGCAAACCTGTGTCCCCTGCATTGGCAGGCAGATTCTTTACTACTGGACCACCAGGGAAGTCTTGCGTGACTGATAATTTTTGATTGAATGCTAAAGATTATGAATTTCATATTGTTAAGTGTTAGGTTTTGTCATTGGACTTTGCTTTGAGAAACAAGCTGGAATTGGATCCTTTTAAGAAAAGTTATATGAGAAAATTTATACAAGTAAAACTTTAAATTTCGTGAAAATTCTGTAATAGTAAAATTGAATTGGCATGCAGTTTTTAAATTCTGGCTATGACAGAGTTAACAGGCAACCAGATAACCAGATTTACCCACTCATCTTAGAAATTTAAGAAGCCAGACAAAACATGTGTCACAGGCTTTTAGACATTGGATAATAGGAGGTGAAGGTGAAGGTGAAGTCGCTCAGTCGTGTCCGACTCTTTGCGACCCCGTGGACTGTAGCCTACCAGGCTCCTCCGTCCATGGGATTCTCCAGGCAAGAATACTGGAGTGGGTTGCCATTTCCTTCTCCAGGGGATCTTCCCGACCCAGGGATCAAACCCAGGTCTCCCGCATTGGAGGCAGACGCTTTTCAGTCTTATAAAAGCCCTCATTGTTTGAAGAAAAGTAATAGGTTATAGCCCAGGGCGGGGGAGTGGTGGGGTGAATTCAAACAGTCTGGTGGTCTTACTAAAAGTTGAGACAGCTGAAAATTTGGCAAGGTCAAAGTAGATAGAATTTGTGGGGCAAAGTAATAGGAAACTGTTGAGTGAAGAGAGAACTCAGAAGAATCTACTCAAGGCTTGTGACTTACAACTGGACCTGCACGTGCATGTTTGGAAGTGACTGAAGCCAGGGAATAGAACCACCAGAAAGGAGTAGGTGAACTAATTCCAAAAATTTACGTAGGGTCAGGAAAAGTTTTTGTTTACATCAGCTTCAGTGGAAAACCCACCTAAGATTTGGAGCATAGGCAGTAAGTAGAATATAGGCAAAATCTTCAAAAGGATTAGCTCCAGTTAGTAGGGCAAAATTAACTCTAGATCACAAGCTTTTTTTGACCCACCATAACAGAGTTTTGTTAAGTTTGGTAGCTGAGTAGTTTCAGTATTTTGTTATGAAAATAGTTGAACATTTTTCCCGTCTAATACTTTTTTCTTTTTTAATTTGCCTCGGGTTTTTAATTGTAACATGCAGGATCTTTGTTGCATTGTATGTGATTTTTGTTGTTGTGGTGCCTGGGTTTTCTAGTTGTATGTGGCTCGAGGCTTCCAGGAGTTTTGAGCCACTCTCAGTCTTTAGAAGTTGTGGCACTTGGGCGCTCTAGTTGTGGCACACGGGCTCCATAGTGGACCAGCTCCGTAGTTGTGGTGCCTGGGAGCTTAGTTGCTCCACAGCATGTGGGATCTTAGTTTCCTGACCAGGGATTGAACCTGCATCCCCTGCATTTCCAGACAAATTTCTTAACCACTGTACCACCAGAGAAGCCCCTAATAGTTAATTTTTTTTAATGAACTGTCCATAAAGTGACTAGAAAATGTTGGTCACTGGTCTTAGTCTTTTTTTCTTTCGGCTGCGCCACACTGCATGTGGGGTCTTAGTTCTATCAGGGATCAAACCTGCACCCCCTGCAGTTGGAACCTTGGAGTCTTAACCACTGGATAGCCAGGGAAGTCCCATGCTTCTTTTTCTTTCCTCCTGGTTGTTAGGAATTGGTCGTCTAAGAATGTGTTTATCTGCTTCACTTTTGATACTTTGAGTATAGCTTTCATGATTCAAAATACTTTTTCCCTCAGCACCTTGACTGCTATTTTGTTGTCTTATAGCATGAGATGTTTAAGAAATTTGATGCAGTATGATTTTTTTCCCCCTTTATGTGAAGATGTTTTGTTTTTCTCTCTCAAGAAGTTCTGTATTTTTGGGGTTCTGAAAATTCCATTTTGCTAGTTATTTCTTGAATTATGTTTCCTTTGTGTTCATGGTTTTTAGTGGTCTCTTTACTGTTGCCACTTTCCTTAAAATGTTTGGTTATTACTTCACATTTAAAAATGATTAAAAAGCTCTTTGGGACTTTATGTGTGAGCAGTGCTTTTTGAATGGCTGTTATGTTGAAGGACTCTGAAAAGCCAAATATCTGTGGTGTTAGTGCCCATTTTAGCTCTTTATTTGGAGAATCTACCCCAACTCCATTCTTTTCAAGTACTGCTAGATACTCTGTGTACATTCATATACCAAGCAGCAAGCAGTTCTCCAGTTTTTTTTGTGGATACTCAATTGGGTTTTCTACAATTGAATTCAGTTCGGATTTTCTGACACTTATTACCTGGAGTTAGTTTAGACTGTACAGGTTAAGGACTCAGTCCCATAGGACTGCCCTTCTGGTCCTACTTCAGATACGAATCTCAAGTAGTAGATTTTCAGGTTACCCACACTTCTGTCTGATTTGGCTTTAAATTAGAGATGCCCATGGACACCCCTCCCACCACCACCAGTTCCCCCCTGTCATCTCCAAGGTTCCATATTTTTCTGTAATGGTTCATGGAATGCAACAAAACACTACTGTTACTGGTTTATTGTAAAGGATATTCTAGAAGACCCAACTGAACAGCCAAATGAAGCAGTACATAGGGTGCTATCTGGAATAGTCCCTTTGGAGTTTGGGGTATACCACTCCCTCAGCAAGTAGGCACATTCAGCAACCTGGAAGCTCTGCAAACCCATTCTTTTAGGGTTTTTACAGAGGGTTCTAGTACCTAGGAGTGAGTGATTAAATCACCGACCTTTAGTGATTTGCTGCAAGTTACCCAGCAGTTCTTGAAAATTCGGTTTCTGGTTTTCTGTCAGTAAAAAGTTTTCATTTGTGACACATGTGCACTAATGGACACTGCACACAAATTTTAAGTATGCAGTGTGTTCACAAAGTGAACACCCCATATTAACACCGTTTACTAGCACCCCCAGATATTTGTGTCCTTCTCATTTTCTAACTTTGAAATGTTTTTCATCTTCCGTTTCTGTCTCCTTACCTCTTCACATCCAGTCCTTTGCAGTCACCCACCTGTAGATTGTTTCTGCAGTCTCCCTGTCTCCCCTCCTCCACGTCATTTCCATCGTTACTACCCCCTTAATATTTTCTTTTTTTGTTGTTTTTTTCTTTACTTGAAGTATAGTTGGTTTACATCCTTGTTGTTCATTTTATGTATGGTGGTGTGCATCTTTTAATACCATAATCCCAGTTTATGCCTCCCATTCACCTTTGATCACTGTAAGTTTTATGAGTCTTTTTTGTAGTAAATTCATTTCTACTACTGTTTTTAGATTTTTCATATAAATGATATATAATAATTGTCTTTCTCTCACTTGTGTCACTTAGTTTGATAATGTCTGGGTCCATCCATATTGCTGCAAATGGTATTTCATTCATTCTTATGGTTGAGTAATATTCCTATGTGTGTGTGTGTACATGTTCTTTATCCTTTCATCTGTATGGATAAATGTCCATGGTTGCTTCCATGTCTTGGCTATTGTAAATAATCCTTCTATGGACATTAGAGTGCATGTGTCTTTTGGAATTACAGTTTTTGTGTTTTCCAGATGGATGCCCAGGAGAGGGATTTGCTGGTCATACAGTTAACTCTCTTTTAGTTTTTAAAGGAGCATCCATACTGTTTTCCACAGTGGCTGCACCAATTTGTATTCCCAGCAACAGTGTAGGAAGGTTTACTTTTCTCCACAACCTCTCCAGCATTTGTTATTTCTAGACTCTCTGGTGATGGCCATTCTGACCAAGTGAGGTTGATAACTCGTTGCTTTGGTTTGCATTTCTCTAAGAATTACTGATATTGGGCATCTGTTGATGTGCTTTTTGGCCATTTGTATATCTTCTTTTGAGAAGAATATCTCCAGATATGGAGGACAAATATCTATTTAGGTCTTCTGCCCATTTTTTGTTTGGGTTTGTTTTATGTTACTGAGTTGTATAAGATGTTTGTGTATTTTGGAAATTAAACTCTTGTTGGTCACATTGTTTGCAAATACTTTCTCCCAGTCTATAGGTTGTCTTTATGGTTTCCTTTGCTGTGTAGAAGCTTATAAGTTTTATCAGGTCCCTTTTGTTTGTTTTTGCTTTTATTTCTATTGTTTTGGGAGACTGGCCTAAGAAAACACTGGTACAATTTATGTCAGAATGTTTTTGTCAAAGTCAAAACTTTTCTAGGAGTTTTATGGTATCCTGTATTCTATTTGTCTATAAGCTATTTTGAGTTTGTTATTGTGTGTAGTATGAGAGAGTGTTCTGACTTCATTTATTTGCATGTGCTACTGCTGCTAAGTCACTTGGGTCGTGTCCGACTCTGTGCTACCCCAGAGATGGCAGCCCACCAGGCTTCCCCGTCCCTGGGATTTTCCAGGCAAGAACATTGGAGTGGGTTACCATTTCCTTCTCCAGTGCATGAAAGTGACAAGTGAAAGTGAAGTCGCTCAGTCGTGTCCGACCCTCAGCGACCCCATGGACTGCAGCCTTCCAGGCTCCTTCGTCCATGGGATTTTCCAGGCAAGAGTACTGGAGTGGGGTGCCATTGCCTTCTCCGTTATTTGCATGTACTATCTCCTTATTCTTGATCTCTTTACTTCCATTCTTTATAAGAGAGCTTTGAGTTTGGCTTTTATATTACAGTTTTTAGAAAATTGAAGGAAGCTAGCTCTTTTCCACTGAAATTGGAATTTTTAAAGTAATACAACTTTTGAAAACTTCTGTTGTGAGTGAGTGGTAATGGGAACCAGTACCTTTCCTCTCAAGATGATTTTCTGAATCCTCCCTGCCCCCTTTATTTTACAACAAACTATACCAGATTTATTTTTTCTAAGCACATTTCCAGACATACAGTTGTGACTTTAAAACTTCTGGGTGCTTCCCTTGCCTGCTGAATTTAGTTCCGATTTCTCATTCCTGTGTGCTGTTCAAGGCAGTACGTAGTGTCCCCAGAGTACTTTCTCTACTTGGTTTTAGATATACTGGCATGTTGAGTCGTGTTGGTTGACATATTCATTACTGGGTTGATGCATTGAGAGTCTATTGGCTAGATTCATTAGTTTAAAGAAGTTTGTAACAGAATGACTTAGTACCATTGAGAAAGGAAACCCCCAGTAGTAGTAGTTGTTTTTTAAATTACTTATTTTTGGTTATGCTGAATCTTCATTGCTGCTCGTGAGCTTTTGCTAGTTGTGGCGAGCCAGGGGCAACTCTTTGTTGCACTGCTCAGGCTTCTCATTGTGGTAGATTCTCTTGTTGAGGAGCACAGGCTCTGGCATGTGGCCTTCAGTAGTTTCAGCACTCGGTCTCAGTGGTTGTGGCCCCACAGGGTTAGTTGCCTGCATCATGTGGAATCTTCCTGGACCAGGGATCAAACTCATGTCCCCTGCAGTGGCAGGCAGATTCCTATCCACTGTACCACCAGGGAAGTCCCCCAGTGGTTTTAAGAGACCTGTTTATAAATATTCTGTGCTTATTCTAAATTATTCACACAAAATGATTCCTTCAGGTTTTTTATTTTTTGAAATTATGTTACTGGCCAAGGTGTGGGGACAGACAAGGAGAAACAGTGATAAATTCCAGTTCCTTTCTGTGTCAGTGCCAGAGAGTGTAATTTTGCTTTCTGCTTAATTGAAACAAGACATTAAACATTATGGTTTTGTGTCTTGGGCTACATAAGTTTGAACATTTTAAATAACAACATCTTTAAATCTTTAAGGGATGGTAATTTAGAAGCTTCTTGGTAATTATTCTAATTTATAATACCTTTTTTTAAAAAAACATTCTATATTATATGAAACATTGTCAGTTGTATCTAAGATATATATATACACATATATTTAACCAGAGTCATACATCTTTCTGTTTTTTCCCTCATGTTTATATTCCAGTTGAACTAAGTCATCTCTGGGATTTTACCTTGTTATAGCAGTGTTTTCTCAAACACACGGTTTAAGAAACCTTAAGGTAAACCAATCACCTCTGATCCAAGGTTATTTTACTTGAATAAGTAACTTAAAAATTTTTATATTGAAACATATATAAAGTACAGTGCAGAAATTTTATGAGTTTGTACAATAGGACTCGAGGATGAGTTGTTTTGGTTACTTTCTGAAAATACATTTTGGAGGGGGCAGGTTTGTTAACTTTGTAAGTAACTTCTGTGGGAAAAAGTTTGAGAAATATACTGATAATGAACAATGAGCATCATTTTGAGGCAGGAAGATTTGAGTTCATATCATAACAGGCTCTGTAGTTTTGTTGTTGTTGTTTAATTGCTAAATTGTGCCTGACTCTGTGACCCCATGGACTGTAGCCTGCCAGACTCCTCTGTCCGTTGGATTTCCCAGGCAAGAATACTGGAGTGGGTTGCCATTTCCTTCTCCAGTGGTTCTTCTGACCCCCAGGGATCAAGCCTGCTTTCTCCTGCATTGGCAAACGGATTCTTTACCACTGAACCACCTGGGAAGGGCCTAGTCTGGGGGTAAATTATCTGTTCCTATTCTGTGCCCCACCCCACCCCTTTCAGAGAACTTATATAAGCTGATGCCACATTTATTTTTTAAAGTGTATATGTTTACTTTGTTTAAACTCTTGATAATATTGGCATTTTCTTAATGGCAAAACATTTTTTTTTTCTTTTTCTTAAACTGTATATTCTTTTAACAAGGGAGTTAAAATACTTTTGCACATGGATTTTCTGTGGGCCAGAAATTTGGTAGCAGTTTAGCTGAGTGGTTCTGACTTTTTCCATGTCTTTCATAAAAATCTCAAAGATTGCTGTCATTTGAAGACTTGACTGGTGCCTAGAGGATCTCCTTTTAAGAACGTGTTCCTCTTTGGGCTAATAGGTTGCTGCTGGCTGTTGTCTAGAGGACTCGATTTCCTTAGCATATGTAGATCTCCAGCTGTTTGCATGGCAGCTGCGTTTCCAGAGGAAGTGATCTGAGAAGAAAAGTAGGTAGAAGTGTGCAGTGCCTTTTATGACCTAGTCTCAGAAGTCACTTCTGCCACATTCTTTTCATTAGAAGCAAGCTAGTAAGACTAGTCCACAGTCAAGGGGTGACCTGGGTTGGGAAGATTCCCCTGGAATAGAAAATGGTAACCCACTCCAGTATTCTTGCCTGGAAAATTCCGTGCTACAATCAGTGGAGTTGCAGAGTTGGATGGGGCTGAGTGACTGTTGCAGGGGTTGTGCTTTTTTTTGGTTAAATACTTCAGATGGATAATTTGTTTATACCTTCACTTATGAAGGATATGAGGCAGCAACTTTGTTTCCATTTGTTAGCTTGTTAGCTGTTAAAAGAGGGAAGACTGCCCTTTTAAATCTAGTACCTTCAGCAGTGTTTAGTGCTGTTTGTTTTTGCTTACATTGGCTGTTTAGTAAATGAGCTGATTTGAACTAAATTTTATCCAATGTAGACCAAATTGTTTGCAATATAGTTCTAAATTAAAATGTATCTTTACCAGCCCTTAAAAAGATCTCATTCAAGGATGACTTAAACTGTTTAGTATTGTGAGCTTGAAGGAGAAGCTCAGTGAGTAAAAATTTGTTTATAGGGTAAGGGTTGTTTTTTTTGTAGTGGTGCATTTTGTATGAAAATTGTTAGCTCATTATAAGTTTTGGAGTACTTCAGTTATATTTTGTGTATTAAGCCTTTAGTAATCTAAAATCTCGAGAATTGAAAGCATGCTGTTTGCAGTAAAATTTTTTTTCTCCTTAAATAGACTTCTTTTTGTAGGGGTGAAAGTAGCAATTTTCGCATGTAGCAATTTAACAAATAACAATTCTCATAAAATTCCTCTTCTATTTTTTATTTTTATATGTAAGTAAAATAGAAAGGTTCTGAACAACTTAATAAGAGATAAGCTGAGGGGGGTAGGGGACCTAACAAAATTCAAGGTTAAGCAAGCTAATCATATGAAACTTTTTAAAGAATGGAAATTTCTAATACTCTAGATTTCTTGTGAAATTTGCTGATGTTTTATATTTGAGAGTCTAATCTGTAATTGAGAGTTTGATAACTAAAAAAAGATATTAGACACTTTGTTTCATAACTGAAACTGCAGAAAAACAGTAGAGCAGTAGATTGTTTTCCTATGTTTAGAGGCCATGTTCCTTAGGCAAGAATTTTTTTCTTAGTAAATATTACAGTATTTACCATCTTTTCTTGATTATCATTCCTTTAAGTGCTCATTTAAGAATAGAATTCTCAGTCTTAAGACCCGTTGAGTCAGAATCTATAGCTGAAGGACCTTTTACTTTTTATTAGGGAAATCTGGAAATCACCTAGGGCTTACTAAATGTTAATCAGACTTCATTAGTGGTATTGCAGTAGTAAAGCAGACACAACGGTGGAATAAAATGTTAGAGTATACTTTTCAAAAGTTAAAAACATGAAACTTCCCTGGTGGTCCAGTGGTTAAGACTTCACCTTCCAAAGAAGGGGGGGGTTCAGGTTCCATCCCTGGTTGGGGAGCTAAGATCCCACATGCCTTAGGGCCAAAAAGCCAAAACGTGAAACAGAAACAATATTGTGACATTCAATAAAGATTCTAAGACTGGTCCACATCCAAAAAGAAAAAACTTTAAAAAATGTTAAAAACATGACTCAAAAATATAGAATAAACATATCACAGCCTCATCATTTTAAAAAAATGATTAAAAAAAAAAACTTGATTCTTGAAGATTTTGATCTAGTTGTTAGAGTACATATAATGTGTCTCATATAATGTTAGCAGCTCCAGGAGTTGGTGATGGACAGGGAAGCCTGGCATGCTGCAGTCCGTGGGGTCTCAGAGAGTCGGACATGACTTAGCAACTGAACTGAATGTGTCTCAGGTTAGTGCCTCTCCTGTTGAAGACAGGCTGTGCTTTGGTTAGGATATTACAGAAGTGAAATGGTGCCCTGTCTTGCTCATTGGCACACAATTTCAGTTTGTTCTTTTACTGATGATACTCACTTTGATCTGTTGATTAACGATTTCCCAGGCTATGTGCCAGGCCATTTCATTGCAAAACTGTAGTAACTTTTTTTTTTTTGAGTTCTTAGAAATTGTATAAATAACCTCTTCTAAAATTTTTCAGTTGTATATATATTTATCTGGATTCATAGTGTTTTATTCATGGGGTTATAATATAGCACATTTATTTATTTTTATGGGGTGAAAGCCACGTTACATGAAATTAACCATTTAAAAATGTATAATTCAGTGTCATTTAGTACATTCACAATGATGTGAAACCAAGTTCCAGAACATTTTCATTACCCTCTAAAAAAAATCTGAATCCATTTAGCAGCCAGTCCCATTCCTCCTTCCCAGCAGTCCCTGGTTAGATGTCTGCTTTTCATCTCTGGATTTGTCTGTTCTGGACATTTCATAAAAATTGAGATTGTACAGCTTGTGATCTGGCTTCTGGATGTGTTTGGCAGCTTAGCATATTTTCATGGTTAATATTAATAGAATATATCTTCTTCTGAATACATACACGGTTGGTTTTTTATTGATTTATCTATAGGTGGACATTGAGATGTTTCCACCTCTTGGCTGTTGTGAATAGATTTGCTGTGTACATCAGCATTCAAGTATTTAAGTATCCATTTTCAATTATTTTGAATGCAGTGGTATTGCTGAGTCATATGCTATGTGTTTTTAGCTTTCTGAGGAATTATCAAACTCTTTTCCCCAGCAGTTGGATCAGTTTACCTTCCCATTAACAATGTACCAGGGTACTAGTTTCTTCATACATTTGACAACACTTGTTATTTTTTTATATACTTTTAAATCTCATTTTAATATTATATATATTTAAATTTATTTAAATTGGAGGCTAATTACAATATTGTAGTGGTTTTTGCCTTACATTGACATGAATCAGTCATGGGTGTACAGACACTTGTTATTTTATTTTTTTTTAATTAATTTTTGGCTGTGCTGGGTCTTTTCTGCACTTGGGCTTTCTGTAGCTGCTGCGAGGTGGGGCTACTCTTGCTGCAGTGGGCAGGCTTCTCATTGCAGTGACTTCTCTTGCGTTGTGGAGCACAGGCTGTAGGCATGCAGGTTTCAATAGTTATGGCGCATGAGCCTAGTTGTCCTGTGGCATGTGAAATCTTCCTGGACCAGGGATCAAACCCATGTCCCCTGCATTGGCAAGAGGATTATTAACCACTGGACCACCAGGGTTGTCTAACACTGTTTTACTCTTTCGTTTTCTTTCCCCTTTCTTGGAGGGAGGCTGAGAAATGTCTGTTCAAGTCCTTTGCCCATTTTTACATTGTCTTCAAGAATTCTTTATTCTGAACATTGGACACCTGTTAGATTAAATTTGCAAATACTTTCTTCCATTCTGTTGTCTTTCCGCTTTCTAGATGATATCCTTTGTATAGAAGTTTTAAATTTTAGTAAAATCCAAAGGTACTATATCTAAAATTCCATTGCCAAATCCAAATTAGTGAAACTTTACTTCTGTTTTCTTCTGCTGGTTTATAGTTTTAGCTTTTGTAGGTCTTTGATCCATTTTGAGTTATAGATATCAATAGGAGTTTTTTGGGTATCCACTTGTTGAAGTCCATTTGTTGTGGTCTTAGCAGTTTGGTTAAAAAAAAAAGTCAATTGGCCATACATGTATGACTTTTTCTGGATTCTCAGTTCTGTTCCATTGGTTTATATATCTAACCTTACATTATACCAGTAAGAAATTGTTTTGATCATTATAGCTTTGTAGTAAGTTTCAAAATAGGGATACGTGAGTCCTGTAACTGTGTTCCCCTTTTACAGTAGTGTTTTGGCTGTTTGGGGTTCCTTGCAGTTCCAAATGAATTGAGAATGGCTTTTCTGTTCCTGAAAAAAGGGTTGTTGGAATTTTAATAGAGGTTATGTTGAATCTGTTATTACTATCTTAACAATATTTAAGTTTCCCAGTCCTTGGAACAAGGCATGTCTTTATATTAATTTAGATCTTTAAAATTTTCCTGTAGCAATAGTTTGTAGTTTTTAGTGAACAAATCTTAAACCTTCTTGGTTAAATTTATTTCTGGATAATTTTTGAATAGACTTGTTTATTAATTTCCTTTTGGATTGTTATTGCTAATATATAGAAATGCTACTGAATTTTCTTTGTTGATCTTGTATCCTACAGTATTGCTGAGTTTATTAGCGCTAATAGTTTTCCCCACAGATACAGAAATCAGGGTTGATTTCCTTTAGGATTGACTGGTTTGATCTCCCTGCAGTCCAAGGGACTCTCAAGAGTGTTCTCCAACACCACAGTTCAAAAGCATTAATTCTTCGGCGCTCAGCCTTCTTCACAGTCCGACTCTCGCATCCATACATGACTACTAGAAAAACCATAGCTTTGACTAGATGGTTATGTGTCTTGGTGTGAATCTTTTTGTGTTTATCTTTCTTGGAGTTCAGTTAACTTCTTGGATATGTTTATTTTGTGTCTTTAGCTAACTTGCTAAGTGTTTAGCCGTTATTTCTTGATTTCTTTTTCTGCCCCACTTCTTTTCTCTCCTGAAACTTTTGTTACGTGTATGTTGGTATGCTCGATGATGTCCCACAGGTCTTTGTTCAGTTTTTTTTT
>SJYT01061343.1:0-11246 GCA_006410635.1 Cephalophus harveyi | reverse complement strand
CCCCCCCCCCCCCCCCCCCCCCCATGGGCTGTACTGTATTGTTTCTTTGCATGCTTTGTAATGTTTGTTAGAAAATCAAGCATTTTGAATACTGAAGCAATAAGTTGGAGACTCTAGGAGTCAAATATTTTTTTCTTTCCATCGTTGGAGTTGCTTACTATTGGGTTGTGGTTGTGTGTTCATTTAGTGACTTTTCTAAACTATTTCTGAAAGTCTGTATTCTTTGTTTTGAGTAGTTTCTGAAGTCTCTGTCCCTCAGATTGTAATCACCTACTGTTTTGTTGTTGTTTGAGAGAAATGATATTTTAATAAAGTTTAATGCAAAAAGTCCATGGTGAATAAGAAGTTATCAGGCTCAGTATATTGTCTAAAGGTTGTAAATTCTTCACACATAGGCAAGCAAGAAATCAACTTAGTGCTCATAGCACAGCTGAGACAAGTTGCAGCCTTTAATAAGACTTTACTAAAGGTTTTTCAAGCCAATATAATAGTTTTATTTCAGCTGTCCGTAGATATGGCTGTTCTCGTTACCTTGTCCAACTTGTGTTTTGTTGCAGATATGTCTGGAGCCTAAAGGGAATAAAAATGAAAGAAAAGAAATAAGAACTCTCCCAGTCTTTGTTTTATTGGATCTGTATTAGGGTATTCTGTCTTTCCTTTAAATATTTATTTATTTTTGGCCGCATTGGGTCTTAGTTGTGGCAGGCGGGATCTTTGTTTGTGGTGCCTGGGCTCTTACTTGTGGTATGCGGACTCGGTAGTTGTGACTATAGGCTTAGTTGCCCTGCAGCATGTGGCATCTTAGTTCCTCTGTTGTTCAGCCGCTAAGTTGTGTCTGACTCTTTGCGACCCTACAGACTGTAGCCTGCCAGGCTCCTCTTTCCGTGGGATTTTCTGGGCAGGAATACTGGAGTGGGTTGCTGAGCCTGCCACCAAGGGATCTTCCCTGACCCAGGGATCAAACCCATGTCTCTTGCATCTTCTGCACTGCAGGCGGCTTTTTTTACCCCTCAGCCACCAGGGAAAAATTTCTTTTCTCCGTTCCTGTGTTCTCTGGCTGGACCTCTGTAAATTAAACTGAAGAAAGACATATTAACAAGAGAAAACAAACAAGTTTACTAGCATGCGGTCACCTGGCAGTACCTCTCATCGTGAGTAACTCAAAGAGGATGAGTAGAATTTGGAATCTGTATATCTAACTTCAAGGGGGAAAGAATACTTAGTAGAAAAAAGCAAATAATTTTTGAGACAAAATGGATAACGGGGTCCTTAGGCATTTGTGGCAGTGTCTGAGTGTGGTGCTGAATTTTTTTTTTTCTTTTTTGTTCTCCCAAAAAGAGAAGATGAGTTGCTCCAGGAGAGGGGATTAAGAAATTCTTTTGGCAGGCTCTGCATTTAGGTTGATAAGGAATTTTAGGAACTCGCATGCCTTCAGCTTAATTTTTCTTATATCAAAGTGGCTTGTTTTGGGGATGGCACATCCTGATCTCGTCACACACTTCTGTAAATGTGATATTAACTAGTATTGCTCTTTACCTTTTTTCAGAACAGGAAAACTTATGCCATTAGCTATCTATGCTTTATTCTTTAAGAATTGATTTAAATTAGATTCATAAACACACACAGAAAGAGTTAATAGTAGTGGTTTGTCTCTTAGGAATAAGTTTTAGTGTGTAACTTACCATTTAATCTTTGGTTTTCTATGGTTCCCAGGCCTACTTTTTAGTTGGTGTGCGCAGGCTTTGTATTGTGGTGGCTTCTCTGTTGCATAACGCAGACTCTAAGGTGCGCAGGCTCAGTAGTTGCAGCACACAGGCTTAGTTGGCCTTGTGGCATATGGGATTTTCGAGGACCAGGAATCAAACCAGTGTCCCCTGCATTGACAGGCGAATTCTTAACTACTGGACCAACAGTGAAGCCCTGCTCATTTAATTATGTAAACATTTTCATCACCTTAGTGAGTTAACCAGTTTCTGTTTCTTATATCTGACGTTTGTTGACCTTCCCTCCGCCCCTTCCCGTTTCCAGTACATTGGATAGTAGAAGTGGAGTTTTAGGAAATACTTTGATATGACTTAAATTCTGCCATAGCACTTACATTTGAAAGAATTTTGTAAAAGGATGATTAGTAGTGATATTGATAATTTTGCTTTTTAAAATTTCCCTTTTGAGATTATTCTGCAGTTGTAAATATAAGACATTAGTAAATTTAGACATTAATGTTCAGAAAATTTGATTTCTTTGTTGACTAATTTCTAAGCTCTGTATTGAAATGAGTTCAGTTGCCCAGTTGGCTTCTTCCCCATTTTAAAAAAATCTGTGAATTTACTGTGTTTAGATTGCGCTGGTGACTTGAAATTTTTGATGCAATTGAGAGAGGCTTCCAAAAAGTTAAATTTAGAATGTAGAAGAGTAGTGGATGCCCATTGTGATGATTGTAATTTAAAAAATCATTTTAATTGTGGAAATTTTCAAACATACATTAAGTAGAGAGACTACTTAGGCACCTCCCTGTACTAACATTTATAAACACATGGATAACCTTTTTCAGTGACTTCCATATTCCTTGTTTTTTTGCCCCTAAAGCAAGTTCCAGATACATGGATTTAATTGCAAAGACTTCAGTATATGTCCTTTTATATACAGTTGACCCTTGAATAGCATAGAGGTTGGGGTGCTGTCCATCCACGCAGTTCAAAAGTCTGACTTGAGAAGTCAAAAAATCTTTACAGTTGGCCCTCTCCACTTGCTGCTACACATCTTTGGATTCAACCAACCTCAGGTCATTTAGTGCTATATTACATATTTAGTGAAAAACAATCTGTAAGTATCTCAAACGATGACAGTTTGAGACCTTGTTGTTGAAGGGTCCACTGTACCATCATTGCACTAACAGTTACATCTACAGTGACTAATAATTTCTTAAAGTCATTTAATATTCAGCTCATGTTCAAATTTTGGACTGTTTCATAATTTTCACTTTTTGAATTAGATTGGAATACGAATCTGTGTAAGGTCCACATGTATTTGATTGATCTGTCTGTGAAGTCCATGTATTTGTTGAAGAAGCCAGATCATTTGACCTGTAGATTATCTTGTGATCTCCATTTGATGGGATTACTTCCCTCAGTTGTCCTTTAATTTATTACCTGTATTGAATTTCCTGCAAATTGGTAATTAGATCAGAATTCAGATTCTGTATGGGGCACGGGGAAGAATATGTGCTGTGTACATAGGTGATGCTGTGTGCATCATATTGTGTCACATCAGGAGACACTTTATAACTAGTCCGTTTTAAGACTATTGTAATTTCAAAACTAAGCTTCATTGAGGTAGTTTATAATAAAATTATCCAGTTCTAAGTACATAATTTGGTGAGTTTTAACGAGTGTCTACATTTGTATAAGAACCTTCCCCACAATTAAGATAAATACCCAGTTACCCTTGAAAATTTCTTTCTTCCCTTTGTAGTCATTTCCTTTCTCTCCAGGCCCTTTACCCTCCACTGTGCTGATCTGGTTTGTCACTATATTTTTGCCTTTTCTAGAATTATAATTGAAATCTTACAGTAGTCAGATCATTGTAATTTAAAGGAAGTATAATATAACTTTGGCCAGGAACTATATAGATCTAATGCTTTCCACTTTTGTATGACAGGGACTTGCCATGAGGTGTTGAAACCTTGTTTCGCTGAGTTGGAGAGACTGGACCTAAATGGCGCAGCATGACTTTGCTCCAGCCTGGCTTAATTTTCCTACCCCACCGTCATCAACAAAGGTATTCTTTCTTGCATCTCTCTTTTCTTTTTGTCTTTCTATCTGCTTATATTTAGTTCATGTTCTTCACAGATGTAGTTAAACTAAAGCTTAATGTTTTGCAGAGAAGCACCTAAACTTTCTATTTCATATTTAATGTGTTGGTTTATCTATATATGTCAATTTTCAGTACACCATCAACATTCTAAACCATTTACTTCAAAAGTTATTTCATATTTATTGTGTTGGTTTATCTATATATGTCAATTTTCAGTATACCATCAACATTCTAAACCATTTACTTCAACTTTTGTGCTAAAGTTCTACATTTTAAAATTCAAGCCAGTTAAGTACATTGCACATTACTTTTGCGGCTTACCTCACTCTACTATTCTTCTGATAACTAACTTTGCTTACTTTGCTATAGATAACGTTAAAAAAACATCAGAAGTTTTTTAAGTCTTTCCTTACAACTGGAAGACTTCTTTTTCAAATAAATGAGACTTTGGCATATTACTCAGTTTTAGAAGTTATGAGAACTTTGCAGTATTGCTACATATCAGATGAGTCACTGGTTTTAAAATGTTCATTTTATATAACCGAAATAGAATTTAGTGTATAAGACATGCTTGACATTGAAATTGTCATCTGCTTATAAGCATTGCTGAGAGGGATGTTGAAATTGATTAGAATCAATCTATCTGGCTTCATACTATCTTCCACTTTGTTTTTTCCATAGTGCAAAGGAATCAAGAGGGAGGTCTTAATCACCTGCTTACCTGTTAATCAGTCTCTACCATGCTAAGGCATTCATCTAGGACCTTTTGGGGGTCTAAGCAGTTCTTATAGAACAGTTTGCTGAAACAGCTTTTATGGGAATGATTTTATAATTTGCAGAGTTGTTCCCCAGTAAGGACTTGTCCAATCATAATATATTGGAAAAGTTGCACTGGAGACACAGCATGTAAACTGACTTTATTTTATGCAGATGGATTCTCTGGAAGGCTCATTGACTTGCCTGTTTTCATATAGTTAGTGTGAGCCTAGACTAGAATCTAGGATGCATTTTCTATTTTGTAGTATTTTCATTTGTGAATTTTGTAAAATGATTAAACATTTTATTTCATAGATTATAAAATGGGATCACAGTTGCTAGGAAATGGGAAAACCATTTCTTAGTTACAGACTCTGTTTGCCTGCCTTTCCTCTTCTATTTAGGTCTCTGAAATTTGCTTTGCTCTTGTTGTTTATGTCTACCCCACCCCCCTGGTTGCTGTCAGCTATGCTTTTCCTGGATTCAGTTTTTTCCAGACCTACTTCAGAGCCTGGAAGTACATGAATTTCTTGCTCCTCCGTTTGTTTCCCTTTTCTCTTTGAAATGAGTTAAGATTTGTTTTCATTTTTAAACATATCAATAAAAATTATCAGCACCTGGAAAATTAGTTACAAGCATTATTGAAGATAATTCTTGTCTTCATTGAAGTGTTGATTAAGGTTGATTAAGATTGACTTTGTTATGTGTGGTGGAATTCTTAATGCTTTCTAGAATCAGACATTTGATCTGGATATAGGCCCCCATGAAACAAAGTCTTGATTTTGCCAATTCTAAATTTTCAATTAATTCTAATTTATTTTAGATTACCTACAGAAAATAATGTCACTTTGAACTCTTACCTAGCAATATTTGAAATTATCTTCTTAGATAATTTCTCTTTCGCAAAGCGGTTTTAACAAATAAATACACGCATCATATGACTTACACTGTCTGTATCACTCAAAATCACTATTCCTGGGTTTTCAGTTATAATTCTTGTTTTCTGACAGAGCCCTTTTAATCTTATCCTGAATAAATGGGATAGTCATAAATAACTGTTGGGTTCTCTTTTTCAACTTTGTGTTAAGTCTTTTATTATTTGAAGAGATGATAAGAGTACTTGAATCAAGGGTTAACAGTATCTTCAACACTGCACCTGAGTTTTCTAAGGTGTGCAGAATTTTAGCCCCATCATGTGGTGAAATTTTAAACTGCATGTTTTTGTTTCTGTATATGAAATAGACATAGTGGCATTTGAACTGTTCATTAGGACCCAGTAAGAAATTTTACATGATGTTTTCATATGCACATAGCTGTAACTAAAAAGTCATTTACCTGTGTTCTTCTTTCTCTTGGGGTCTTTTTATTCCAGTCAAAAAAAAAATGCTAAAAAAAATACAAATTGTTACTAATTATGTGTCTTTTATAATGAGACCTCACCTGCAGTTTGAAAAATAGAAGTAATTACTTTCCTTCAATAATGTAAGTAGTATCAGTTTGCATTGAAACTGTGCTTTTTAAACTTTAGGCTAAGAAAGGATGAGAAAATTTAGACTGGTAGCTGAATTCATTGAAACTTCTTGTTTACTAAGTAGTTGTTAACTGTTGATTCACATATTCTAGGAGTCAGAAAATTATGCTGTTATTTTTAAAAATTCAGAAAAAGATTTAAAATTTGGTAACTAATATTTCTCGAGTCATTACTACATATCAGTCACTGTGTAAAGCGCTTTATAAGAAGGCAAACAAAAGCATAAAAGGTATACTGTTCTGCTCTTCCACCACCACTCTCCCCAACCCATGTAAACAGATGGGGAACTGAGGTAGAGAGAAACAAGTAACTTGACCCAAAGTGCTTGAGTTAGCATAGGAACATATGTGTGCTTGACTTTAAATATTTATGTTTAATAACTTTCTTTTTTTGATTGTTAAGAAGTAGACTAATTTTCTGAAGTGAAATACAGGGATGTTTTAATATATATATCAGAATATAATTTTATCTTGGTTTGGGTAAGCAAATGAAATTGCTTTTTCTTTCCTTCAAGGATAGCATCTCCAATAATCTATTTCTATAGTTAGTACATGGGTGTCTTTACTCTGTAGTGGCTGTGTACAGTTGACCCTTGAGCAATATGGGTTTGGGCTGTTTATGTCCACTTATGTGGATTTTTTCTCCCCAATAAATAATGTACTGTAGAACTGCGTGATCTGTGGATACTGATTTTGACCATACATAAGAGTCAGCACCCCAACTCCCTGCAGTTTTCAACTGTCAACCTTAATCTTTTATTGAGTGGATCTACATAGATTAATTGGACCTATTAATGGACTAAGTTGCAGGAATGCTTGGGCATCTCTTGAATGTATTTGTAGGGGAAATTCCTAGCAGTAGAATCTGAATTAGGAAGTTTATACCTTTTGGTAGATAGTGCCTAATTGCTGTCTAGAAAGGTTGTACCCGCTTGTAATCCTATAAAAATTTTATGGAGAGGGGCAGATTTTTCACTATTGGTAATGCTGGCTGTTGTCCCATTTTTTCATATTTGTGAAATTCAATGAAAAATGACACTTCATTGTTTTGATTTGCATTATTTAATTATGACTGAGAATATTTTTGTCTTAGGAAATGTTATTCATGTAATTTATTTCTTAGTGATTTATTTGTAATAGCTCTTTTCATATTGAGGGGTTTGTTGCGTATTCTGCATATATTTTCCTACAGTATATTTGTCTTACTAATTCTAAAAGAACCATGTGGATAGTTATAAAGAAATATTTAAACGTACAGAGAAGCATGGAGAATAAGTCACATCATAACATTTTGCAGTTTTACTTTGTGTCTCTTATGGAGATAAACAATTGAAGTCTGCTATTGACTTCTTCACAGTCCTTTTTCTGTCTTTGTTTTTTCCTCAGAGATATTCTCAGTATATGTTTTTGTATTGTTACTAGGTGTGTAAATATCAAGAGTTTTCTGTATATGTAGAACATTAATATAAATGATTAGCATTTATGTTTTGAACCTTGTTTTTATGTTTGTTATTTATATCTTTTAGATTTCCCCCCATGTTGATATCTGCAGATTTGCTGTAATTACCTTAAAAACTGTTCCCGAATCTCCTGCATTTCAGGTGGATTCTTCAGTCTGAACCACCTAGGGGAGCCTCAAAACTCTGTATTCTATTTTTTGCCTCTGTATCACACTGTATTTGTCTCATTAAGTTGAGATTGTTTATATCACTAGGAAAGATTGAGGACAGGAGGAGAAGGGGATGACAGGAAAAGATGGTTGGATGGCATCACCAACTCAATGGACATGGGTTTGGGTGGTCTCCAGGAGTTGGTGATAGACAGGGAGGCCTGGCATGCTGCAGTTCATGGGGTCGCAAAGAGTCAGACACGACTGAGTGACTGAATGAACTGAACTCTTTAATGAATACTGTATTGACTATTCTTTTACTGTCTCCTTGCATGCATGGATAAGAATTCTTTAGACTCCTGCTTCTCAGGCTTTAATGGCTATGGAAGTAACCTGGGAATTTTGTTAAAATGCAGATTCTAATTTAAGTAAATCTCTAATGGGGTCCTAGTCCTGACAGTCTTCAAAGTATTGTTGATTCTGCTTGTCTCTGGACCACATTTTGAATGGCAAGGCTCTGCTGCTAAGTCTCTTCAGTCGTGTCCGACTCTATGCAACCCCATAGACAGCAGCCCACCAGGCTCCCCCATCCCTGGGATTCTCTAGGCAAGAACACTGGAGTTGGTTACCATTGCCTTCTCCAATGCGTGAAAGTGAAGTCGCTTAGTCATGTCTGACTCTTAGCGATCCCATGGACTGAAGCCTACCAGGCTCCTCCGTCCATGGGATTTTCCAGGCAGGAGTACTGGAGTGGGTTGCCATTGCCTTCTCCGGCAAGGCTCTGACCTATAGTTAGAAGAAAAATTGCTGGAATTCAGTTCCATACTGCCAAATTTCTTTTCCATCTGGTATACTGATTTATATTCCTGTATGCTGTACATAACTATTCTTTTTACTTTGTACTCTTGCTCTCTTGCCAAGACTTTGTCAGATTATCAGAGTTAACATTTTTGTCAGTCTTTGTTATGAAATGTATTTTTACTGTTTCTTGGACATTGGGTTATATTTCTGTGAATTGCCTATTCACATTCTTTGTTTATTATTTCTTCTGGGCTTCCTTTCTGGGGGGGAGTACTGGTTTGGCGGGGGAGAGAAAAAGTGTGTGTGTGTGTGTGTGTGTGTATGTATGTATGTGTGTGATCTTTAACTGTTTTACATAGAGTTGCCTGGGTGCCCTGCTTTGGGAGCATGGAGTCTTAGCCACTGGACCACCAGGGAGGTTCCTATTTGTTGCTACCTTAAATGCTATTTTAAAAAGCTTTCTTATTAAGTCTTTCTAGCATATATATTGTATCTTGAAGTAGTAATGATGTTTCTAGCAACATTAATTTTTCCTTTAATGTCTTTTGGAATTTTTAATGTGGAAAATCAGTCATTCACAAATAATATCAGTTTTCTTTCTATATTTTAAATCATGTTACTTGTGTTTCTTATTCATATTTTACTATGCTGGCTATATGTCAGAGTCTGAAAGGTCTGACATTTTATCCTGCATTCAAGATAACTGTAATAAGCTAGCTTGTTACTGTTTCATGGATGCTGGGTGAGATGAGACTTCCAGGTCTCATGAGACAAAGTGTATTATTATCATTAGCACAGCAGGCAGCATAAGCATGATTTTCGCACTGGTTCTTCCTGACCCTTAAAACCTCTGGGAGTTGACATGGAGCAGCCCAGGTATTATCCTGACCTTCAATATTCTCTACGAACATAACCCTGAGAAAAGGGCCATAGAAAGAGCTGTCAAGGCCTTGCGTTCTTGGCATACAAATAAGAACATGGAGGGATGCTCAGTGTCATATCTTTTTACCTTTTCATACTGTTCATGGGGTTCTCAAGGGAAGAATACAGACGTGGTTGACCATTGACTTTTCCAGTAGACCACATTTTGTCAGAACTCTCCACCATGACCCGTATGTCTTGGGTGGCCCTACATGGCATGGCCCATAGTTTCATTGAGTTAGTCAAGGCTGTGGTTCATATGATCAGTTTGATTAGTTTTCTGTGATTGTGGTTTTTATTCTCTCTGCCCTCTGATAAGGATAAGAAGCTTGCTGACTGACTGGGGGAAACTGGGTCTTGTTCTGATGGGCGGGGCCATGCTCAGTAAACCTTTAATCCAATTTTCTCTTGATGAGTGGGGCTGTGTTTCAAACCCTAAAAGATGATGCTGTGAATGTGCCACATTCAGTATGGCAGCAAATGTGGAAAACTCAGCCATGGCCACAGGACTGGAAAAGGTCAGTTTCCATTCCAGTCCTAAAGAAAGGCAATGCCAAAGAAGGTTCAAACTGCTGCACAGTTGTACTCATCTCACACACCAGCAAAGTAATGCTCAAAATTCTTCAAGGAAGGCTACAACAGTACATGAATTGAGAACTTCCAGATGTTCAAGCTGGATTTAGAAAAGGCAGAAATCAAGAACCAGAAATCAAGCTGCCAACATCCATTGGATCATAGAAAAAGCAAGAGGGTTCCAGAGAAACATCTACTTCTGCTTTATTGACTATGCCAAAGCCTTTAACTGTTGTGTGGATATTAAACTGTGGAAATTCTTCAAGAGATGGGAATACCAGACCATCTTACCTGCCTCTTAAGAAATCTGTATGCAGGTCAAGAAGCAACAGTAGAGCTGGACAGGGAACAACAGACTGGTTCCAAATTGGGAAAGGAGTACGTCAAAGCTGTATATTGTCACCTTGCTTGTTTAACTTATATGCGGAGTACATCATGTGAAATGCCAGGCTGGATGATGCACAAGCTGGAGTCAAGATTGCCAGGAGAAACATCAATAACCTTAGATATGCAGATGACAACACCTTTATGGCAGAAAGCAAAGAGGAACAAAAGAGCCTCTTGATGAATGTGAAAGAGGAGAGTGAAAAAAATTGTCTTAAAACTCACCATTCAAAAAATGTAGATAGATCATGGCATCCAGTCACATTACTTTATGGCAAATAGATGGGGAAACAATGGAAACAGAGACAAACTTTCTTTTGTAGGGCCAAGATCACTGCAGATGGTCACTACAGCCATGAAATTAAAAGATGCTTGGTCCTTGAAGAAAAGCTATGACCAACTTAGATAGCATATTAAAAAGCAGAGACATTAACTTTGCCGACAAAGGAAGTGTGATGTTGGAGAAGACTCTGGAGAGTCCCTTGGACTGCAAGATCAAACCAGTCAATCCTCAAGGAAATCATTCCTGAATATTCATTGGAAGGACTGATGCTGAAGCTGAAACTTCAATAGTTTGGCCACCGGATGTGAAAAACTGACTCACTGGAAAAGACCCTGATGCTGGGAAAGATTGAATGCAGGAGGAGAAGGCGACGACAGAGGATGAGATGGTTGGATGGCATCACTGACTCAGTGGACATGAGTTTGAGCAAGCTCCAGGAGTTGGTGATGGACAGGGAAGCCTGGTGTGCTGCAGTCCGTGGGGTTGCAAAGAGTTGGGCATGACTGAGCGACTAAACTGAGGGATGCCCAGGGTCCATGATGATTGCCGGTCCCAATAGTCCATACATGTTGCAGC
>SJYT01061339.1:312525-343637 GCA_006410635.1 Cephalophus harveyi | reverse complement strand
TCCAACTTTGCCAACAATGAAGAATTGATGGTTTTGAATTGTGGTGCTCAAGAAGACTCTTGAGAATCCCTGGCACAGCAAGGAGATCAAACCAGTAAATTCAAAAGGAAATCAACCCAGAATACTCATTGGAAGGACTAATGTTGAAGTTGAAGCTCCAATACTTTGGCCTCCTTTCTCCTGGCCAAAGATGGAGAGTTTGTTTGTTTTCCATTGCTCTGTAGTTTTCATTATCTATTGTCCAAGCAACAGGAGTTCTCTCTTTGGCCTTTTAATTATCATAAGTTTGATATGGATTCTATGTCTCTTTTATTTAAATAATCTCTTCTTAAAGCTCAGTTAAAGGCTGTAATTCCTATAGGGTGGTAATTTACCATTCTACCTTTCTTATTATTTTCTAACTTAGTTAGCCATTTCTAGTTTTGACCAAGTTACCAATAGATTGGACAGATCAGATGATGTGAGAATTTCAAGTCNCTATGTCTCTTTTATTTAAATAATCTCTTCTTAAAGCTCAGTTAAAGGCTGTAATTCCTATAGGGTGGTAATTTACCATTCTACCTTTCTTATTATTTTCTAACTTAGTTAGCCATTTCTAGTTTTGACCAAGTTACCAATAGATTGGACAGATCAGATGATGTGAGAATTTCAAGTCCAAGGTCTAACCCTTTAAAGGTCATAAGACAACTTCTGAAATCTACAAAAGAACCATCTTTTATATGTTCACACAGTTTAATAAAAATTCATTCAAATTTGACAAGAAATCCTTAAAGGATTGCAACTAAGATCACTTTTCTTGCCCTCTGAGCCTTAGTGCAGTCTAAAGGCATAAGTTGTCATTATTTTTCAGTATCCCTGAAACTAGACCCATTTGATCTTTTCAATTCATGTTCTGGCATCCCTGGGGTCAAAAAAGAAATGGATTAATTGATATAAATCAGGTAGCTTAGGGATAAGTCCCTAGGATTTGAAATGAATTATTTAATTATGATATTTTTACACCTTGTTTTATGTCCCTAGATATGTTCCATTATCTCCTGGAAACTTGGATAGGATTTGTATACTGCTGTTGTATGAAAACTGTATAAATCTTAATTATGTTGAATTGGTTCATAGTACATTTCAGGCCTACTATATCCTTATACTTTTCTGTCCATTCAATTAGTTTTTGAGAGCTTGATATTGAAACTACAACTAAAAATAGTTATAATGCATAGTGGGACTTTATATAACTTTGTTCTGTATTTTCAAACACTCCTGTAAATAAGTTATCATACTTTCATAATTATAAAGATCTTTAACTTCAAATCATAATAATAATCTCATTCTTATTTTGTGGAAAATGTTTCATGATATTCCAAAACTTTGGAAACTCTATTTTAGAGCAGGTATCAACAAGCTATAGCTCATGAGCCAAAGTAGGCATGCCACCTATTTTTGTGAATAAAGTTTTATTGAAAGACAGATATGTCCATTTGTTTTTGTATTATTCAAGGCTGCTATCACAGTATAGAGTTGATACTTGTAACACAGACCATATGACCTAAAAAGCAGAAGTATTTGTTATCTGACCCTTTACAGAAAAGAGTATGGGCTCTGAAGTCAACCTTCCTGGGTTCAAAAGTTTGTTCTACTACTTATAATCTGTGTGAGTGTGAATAAGATACTTAATTTTTTGTGCCTTTATTTGCTCATATGGTATTCCAATCTATGTATAACACATAACTACTCATTTTATTGAGAAAGACTTTTCACTTTAGCTATTATCTAAAACATAACCACATTAACCACCATTCTTGGCCATTTACCTTGGACCAGGCATTACATAAAATGCTTTGGACTTGTCTCATTTAAGTCTTAAAACACTCTTAGGAAGCATTAATTTCTAGATTAGAATAACATGAAGGTAAAGGCTTTCATGCATTTTTGTTTTATACACATACTTTTATAAGTCTTGACTGATAATATGTTCAGGATTTTGATAATTACAATTGTATTTTCCTCAAAATACTATAGAAAGGAGAACAACTATTAATTATCACTTTTTTTCCAAACATAAGAAAGAAATCTTGGTCAGTATGTGACATTTACTTAAAGCTAGAGTAGCGATCCAAACTCAGCGTGGAGGGAAGTTATGAGTGACTTCAAGTGGTTCTGGAGGTCTCCAAACTAGACAGCAGGACTACTCAGCATAGCAGGGAATCTTGGAGGGCATTGTGAAGGGTGCTGAGCTTGTGAATGAGCTAAGTGTATAAACTGTGACCCACATTAATAATATCATCCCCATTTTACAGATACCAAAACTGGTAGTTTAAGAAGTTTTTTTTCAATGTTATATAAGAAGAATTCCAGTTTTTGTTGTTGTTTTCTTTAATCCTAGGTTTTCCATTTCTTAACCATTTCTCTACATTGCCCTCCAAGAAGTACACACTTGCAAAATTCTACCTCTAAGTAGTATACTAATCTTACCTATGCCTCATGGCATTAAAAAGGACAGTCTTGTAGAAATGGAGTAATCAATTATATTCTGTTCAACATGGAGAAGGCAATGGCAACCCACTCCAGTACTCTTGCCTGGAAAATCCTATGCATGGAGGAGCCTGGTAGGCTGNCTTATCTATGCCTCATGGCATTAAAAAGGACAGTCTTGTAGAAATGGAGTAATCAGTTATATTCTGTTCAACATGGAGAAGGCAATGGCAACCCACTCCAGTACTCTTGCCTGGAAAATCCCATGCATGGAGGAGCCTGGTAGGCTACAGTCCTCGGGGTCGCTAAGAGTTGGGCATGACTGAGAGACTTCCCTTTCACTTTTTACTTTCATGCATTGGAAAAGGAAATGGCAACCCACTCCAGTATTCTTGCCTGGAGAATCCCAGGGACAGAGGAGCCTAGTGGGTTGCCATCTATGGGGTCGTACAGAGTCAGACACGACTGATGTGACTTTAGCAACACACATTTAAAGATAGCAGCTGTATGATATAATTTTGCACAGTACTATGAAGATATAGAGATACTAACTTGGCCCTCTAGGAGTTCAGGATCAAGAAAATATAGATACAACATAAATACAGAGGGTGACTGTTATAAATGCTATAAGTACAATCAATATGTTCTAATAATAACTTCAGCAAGGATATGATAGAGATCTCCACTGCCATGTTAGTATACTGCTGTTATTCATTATGATACTAAAACTGTAGTTACCTTGAACATATCAATATCAGAAATTTTGCTAGTTTATCCACACAAGTATGATATATCAAAGTTCACTTGAATTTTTCATAAGAATAAGATTTTCTGAATTTTAAATGAATACTGGTTCTGAGCCATAGATGTATACTATAATATTAGGATGTTTAGCTTCCAAAACTGACAAAAAAATTATCAAAGATTAATAAGTTGTAACTGTGACTTACCCCACCAAAATACATCAGCCAATAATGTGCAAATGTGGCTTATTCTAAGACTGTCTATAAATTAACAATAAGAAAGTTCCCAATTAGATTATAGATGATATACATTGCAATTCCTTACTTTTATCTGACTTTATGTTTAACATGAAGACCTAAATCATGACATCCTTATCTAGAGCCAAACCAATATGCAATTCAATATGAAAACTTTAATCTTTGTAGTTAGCACAAATGCTGTAAAATTTTACTTAATATAATAATTCATTTTATGTTAAAAGGGAGAAAACCAGGTATGTGTCAAAACTAAATTTTAAGCTACATGACAACTAGCATAGAGATGCATCCAAATGAACAGAATCAAGGTTATCCATATATTTAAAATAGTAAAATCACTCTGTACTGGATACAGTGTCATCTGTTTTAATAAACTAAAATAATCTGCAAATAGATTAAGAAGTTTAGGAACACTCAAAATAGCCATCCAGGTCAGTTCAGTTCAGTCACTCAGTTGTGTCTGAGTCTTTTCAACCCCATGGACTGTAGCACACCAGGCTTCCCTGTCCATCACCAACTCCTGAAACTTGCTCAAACTCATGTCCATTGAGTTGGTGATGCCATCCAACAATCTCATCCTCTGTCGTCCCCTTTTCCTCCTGCCTTTAATCTTTCCCAACATCAAGGTCATTTCTAATGAGTCAGTTCTTCTCATCAGGTGGCCAAAGTATTGGAATTTCAGCTTTAACATCAGTCCTTTGAATGAAGATTCAGGACTTATTTCTTTTATGATTGTCTGGTTGGATCTCCTTGCAGTCCACGGGACTCTCAAGAGTCTTCTCCAACACAACAGTTCAAAAGCATCAGGTTTTATTATGGTCCAACTCACATCCATATGTCACTGTTCCCATTGTTTCCTTGCCTATTTGCCATGAAATGATGGGACTGGATGCCATGATCTTAGTTTTCTGAATGTTGAGTTTTAAGCCAGCTTTCTCATTCTCTTCTTTCACTTTCATCAGGAGGCTCTTTATTTCTTCTTCATTTTCTGCCATAAAGGTGCTGTCATCTGTATATCTGAAGTTGTTGATATTTCTCCCATCAATCTTGATTCTGGCTTGTGCTTCATCCAGCCTGGCATTTTGCATGATGTACTCTGTCTACATAGAAGTTAAATAAGCAGGGTGACAATATACAACCTTGACATACTCCTTTCCTGATTTGGAACCAGTCTGTTGTTCCATGTCCAGTTCTAACTGTTGCTTCTTAACCCGCATACAGATTTCTCAAGAGGCAGGTCAGGTGGTCTGATATTCCCATCTCTTGAGGAATGGTGCAGTTTGTTGTGATCCACATAGTCAAAGGCTTTGGCATAGTCAACAAAGCAGAAATGGATGTTTTTCTGAAATTCTCTTGCTTTTTCAATGATCCAACATATGTTGGAAATTTGATATCTGGTTCCTCTGCCTTTTCTAAATCCAGCTTGAACATCTGGAAGTTCATGGTTCACATACTGTTGAACTCTAGCTTGGAGAATTTTGAGCATTACTTTGCTAGCATGTGAGTGAGTGCACTTTGAAATTACAATCCAGGTAATCTGTAAGCAATTTCAGTGTTGATTATTTAAAGTATGATAACTTAATGGAGGAGAATCTATCCAATTGAATTAAATATTATTAGGGGAAGATGGTGGAGAAATAGGATAGGGAGACCACTTTCTCCCCCACAAATTCATCAAAAAACATTTGAACTCTGAGAAAATTCCAAAAACAACTTCTGAACGCCAGCAAAGGACATCAGGCACCCAGAAAAGCAGCCCATTGTCTTCAAAAGGAAGTAGGAAAAAATATAAAAGATAAAGAGAGGAGGTAGGGATGGAGCTCCATCCCAGGAAGAGAGTCTTAAAAAAAAAGAGAAGTTACCAAACACCAGGAAACACTCTCACTGCCAAGTTTGTGGTGAGCCTTGGAACCAAAAAGGGCAACATAACTGGGAAGAAAAATAAATAAATAATTAAAATCCACAGATTACGTGCCCAATGATAACTCCCCCAGCGGAGAAGCAGCACAGATGCCTGCATTCACCACCAGCAACCAGAGTCTGGGCAGAAAGGTGCAGGCTGCATTGCTCAGAGTAAGGACCAGGGCTGAATTCCCCGAGGGCAATCTGAAGGAACTAACTTGGGAGAGCAAACCAGACTGTGGGATAACTACCACATGAAAAGCTCTAACCTAAGACAATGCCAGGACCACTTACAAAACAAAGGACTAACTAGAGCTACATGAACGAAGATCATGGCATCTGGTCCCATCACTTCATGGGAAATAGATGGGGAAACAGTGGAAACAGTGTCAGACTTTATTTTTTGGGGCTCCAAAATCACTGCAGATGGTGACTGCAGCCATGAAATTAGAAGACGCTTACTCCTTGGAAGAAAAGTTATGACCAACCTAGATAGCATATTCAAAAGCAGAGACATTACTTTGCCGACTAAGGTCCGTCTAGTGGGGCTCCAAAATCACTGCAGATGGTGACTGCAGCCATGAAATTAGAAGACGCTTACTCCTTGGAAGAAAAGTTATGAGCAACCTAGATAGCATATTCAAAAGCAGAGACATTACTTTGCCGACTAAGATCCGTCTAGTCAAGGTTATGGTTTTTCCTGTGGTCATGTATGGATGTGAGAGTTGGACTGTGAAGAAGGCTGAGCGCCGAAGAATTGATGCTTTTGAACTGTGGTGTTGGAGAAGACTCTTGAGAGTCCCTTGGACTGCAAGGAGATCCAACCAGTCCATTCTGAAGGAGATCAACCCTGGGATTTCTTTGGGAGGAATGATGCTAAAGCTGAAACTCCAGTACTTTGGCCACCTCATAAGAAGAGTTGACTCATTGGAAAAGACTCTGATGCTGGGAGGGATTGGGGGCAGGAGGAGAAGGGGATGACCGAGGATGAGATGGCTGGATGGCATCACTGACTCGATGGACGCGAGTCTGAGTGAACTCCGGGAGTTGGTGATGGACAGGGAGGCCTGGCGTGCTGCGATTCATGGGATCTCAAAGAGTCAGACATGACTGAGTGACTGAACTGAACTGAACTGAAGGGGATATTAATATTCATTTCAGGGTTCTTGGGCATATTACATGAGATAAGGTGTGATAAAGTACCTGACATAATGGCAGTAAATGGTTACTATTTTTATTCATAATGTAATAAGAAAGATAATAAATATTATATTTCCTGGTCTCTATGTTATGATTCTGAATAATGTGAGAAGACACCAGTCTCCCTACAATTCCAGGCTGTTTGAGAGTATATTGGATGTTTTCTCAGGCAGGGATCCATTCCATAGCAAAATTCCATAGACTAATGACTTAAAAGTGCTTCCCAGGTGGCCCAGTGGTAAAGAATCCTCCTGCCAATGCAGAAAATGCAGGAGATGTGGGTTCAATCCCAGGGCCAGGAATATCCCCTGGAGTAGGAAATGTCAACCATCACCAGTATTCTTGCCGGGTCAATGTCACGAAAAAAGGAGCTTGGTGAGCTATTGTCCACGCGGTTGCAAAGAGTGGGACACAACTGAGTGACTGAGCAGGCAGATGGCTTAAAAGCAGAAATGCATTTCTCACAGGTCTGCTGACCAGGAAACCCAGTGGTTTGGACCCCACATGGTCAGGTTCTAAGGCAATCTTTCTTCTTGGCTTGCAGGTTCTAAGGAAACCTCTTCTTGGCTTCTTCTTTACTCATTGTATTCTTGCGTGGTAAAGAAAGAAAGGCAGAGAATGAGAAGACTCTGGTGTTTCTCCTTCATGTGAGGGAAATTGTCCCATCATGGGGCTTCATCATCATTAGCTCATCTAAACCTACTTACCTCTCAAAAATTCTACCTCCAAATACCATCACTTTGGGGATTAGGATTTCAACATATGAATTTGGGGTAGGGGACACTAAGTCCAAAACAGATATTGAATCTCTGGCAGCGGTTCAGCTGCTTTTTCACTGTGTAGCAGTGTTCAATTCAATATCAGCTTTAGAAAAGAATCGCTGTTAGTCTTAACCAGTGGGGCCCTTTTGTCAATAAGAGAGGGACTTTTTATTTATCTCAGTGACTATAAAGTGTCATTGCATTGACTGACTGATGGCAAATGTGTGTGTATTGTGTGTGTGTACGCATGCTAAGTTGCTTCAGTTGTGTCTGACTCTTTGAGACCCTATGGACTGGAGCCCACCAGGCTCCTCTGTCCATGGGACTCTCAAGGCAAGAATACTAGAGTGTATTGCTATTTCCTCCTCCAGGGGATTTTCCTGACCCAGCGATTGAACCCACATCTCTTACATCTACCACATTGGCAGATGGGTTCTTTATCACTAGCACCACCTGGGAGGCCCTATATATATATATATATATATATATAATTAAACAAAAAAAACACACCCCAAAACTCAGCATCACCACTTATGAATATCACCCCTTTCCTACAGAGACTGGTGAACAGATGTAAAGCCTAAAACTTCTACAGAATTTTACAAACATCGTTCCATGACGAGGCAATCCAGTTCAAGGTGAAAGAAGTGATAGGAGAGTCAAGCCACAAGAGCCAGAGAAGAAAGAATGCCTTAAGCCAGCCGTGCATCTCGTGTTTCCTACCTGTGAGCTTCTCAGTCCTTTAGAGCTTAAGTCACTTTGAGTTAGATTTCTTGAATTTCACCAATAATGTAAACTAATTACTGCAACTGGTACCTGCCTGTAGATTCAAGTTGAAAGCCAACCTACCTGTATCGCTCAGGTGTCCAGTAGAGAATCAGAGTGCAGTGACTCATCAATTTACTATAATTTTATATGTTGAGATCCATTCATAACTTATAAAATATCTCATATACCTTGCTCAATAAACTTCACTTAGTACTTAGTGCCACTGTGTTCAAAGCACTGAGCTCAAGCTGGGGGAGATGCAAAGATGAATCAAGCACATTACTCGACTTCAAGGACTTAAGGACCTTGTGGAGAAGAGCAACATATAAACTACATGAGAAATTAAAATAGGAGGTGAAACAAAATGAGACACATGTTCAACACAGCATTAGAGCCAGAGACTAGAGTTACTGCCCCCATTAGATACTCACAACAGCTCTGCGGGGGAGACTGAACAGATGTTTTTATCCTCATTGTTACAGATTAGAAGATTCTGAAAGGTCCAGTGTGACTGGGGTAATTAGTTCTACATTAATTGTGCTCAGTGATTTTGGCTCAAAGCCCAATGTTCTTTTCATTCTTCCATGAAATTTCTTAAAAATAGTAACAACATTGTAGATAAAAGGCTATTGTGTATTAAACATTTCATAAAGGGCTGACATATAGCAACCTGACATACCCTGTCAAGGAATAAAATGTGAAATGTATAAGATAATGGGAGAGCACTCTGAGCAACCTAAGGTCACCTGTTCCAGTCAAGGAGAAGCTACCACTCAGCTCATTATTGCTAGATATTACAAGAATTTTCTACTTTTTAAGAGATTCATCATCTAAAGTGTATATGGAATTTAAAAGGCATTTTCACATTTTAATCAAGTCCTATCAAGTCTACCTCCAAAATACATATTGAACTTGTCTACTTCCTTCCATCTCTCTGCAATAGCCTCCTAAATGATCTTCCAGATTCCATGCTATCCCTTTCTTCTACCCCCTCCAAACAATAGTCAGGGTGATTCATTTAAAAATAATGGCTATCATCTCTTTATATACCCTAAATACTCATCGATCAGGATTTGACATGGAAGCCCAGACATCTTGGGTATTATAGGAATAATTGGCCTATTTTAAAGATTAGACCTTACACAAATATGGGAAGAAGTTGTTATGTGAAAGAGTCAGAAACTGAAACTAAACAAACAAACAAACAGAAAAGAGTCATTGACTCACCACCCAATGGACTGATGTGGCTAGAAACCTAAATCTCACTGTGTGTGTGTGTTTGTGTGTTTAAGTAGGTTTATAAGCATGTATAGACAGAGAAGGAGAAGGGGGTAACAGAGGATGAGACGGCTGGATAGCATCACCCACTCAACGGACATGAGTTTGAACAAAAACTCTGGGAGACAATGAAGGACAGGGAAGCCTGGTGTGCTGAAGTTCATTGGGTTGCAAAGAGGCAGATATGACTTAGCAACTGAACAATAGACAGATATATAGACGTATATTTTTCAATAACTATCTTTATTTTTATATAGAGTCCTGTTATATAATTCATGATAGTTTGTATATATGCAAATTTATTAAAATTAATAACTGTATAGGTTTAACTACACTTATGGGTATATCGGTGTCTGTACAAGAAGGTTCAAATCTGATATCAGATAGAATTCTGATGTTGGCACATTGGATAAAGCAACATCTCCACACAGCTTATTTCTATCTGGAGAAATACATTTTACATGTGAAAACAAAGGATCACCCATGATTTACCAAGATATATCATAGAGATGATTCTTATTCAAAGACCAATATTTCAAAGTAGGAAGCTTATATCAGACAGTTAACAAATCAAAGTTATCTTAAGACCCAAAGCACCATCCCTGAAGATGGGCATGGCAACCCACTCCAGTATTCTTGCCTGGAAAATCCCATAGACAGAGGAGCCTGGTGGGCTACAGTTCATGAAATCGCAAAGAGTCAGACACAACGAGCAACTGAGCACAATGCACCTTGCCAAGAACATTTCTACCATTCAGGATTTAAACTTCTCTTGTTCACAAAGTAAAGACTCACACTATCTACCTGCGGGTGTTCAGTCTTCATGGGCAATGTGATCTCATGGATTTTTGTACATTTTACTTCCAGATATTATGAAGAGCTAGAAATTTCACCTAACTGTATCACAGGATCCCTAGGACTCTGAAACTTTTTTAAAGATTTGAAAGGACTGTTAGGCCATCTGTGGAACAAGTAGATGTTATGGAAAACCGCATTACTCAGAGATGACCTTAAGTCAAAGTCGCTCAGTCATGTCTGACTCTTTGCGAACCCATGGACTAAACAAGTGGTCCTTTGAATTCTCCAGGCCAGAGTCCTGGAGTAAGTAGCCTTTCTCTTCTCCAGGGGATCTTCCCAACCCAAGGATCAAACCCAGGTGTCCCGCATTGTAGGCAAATTCTTTACCAGCTGAGTCACAAGGGAAGCACAAGAATACTGGATTGGGTATCCTATCCCTTCACCAGTGGATCTTTCCAACTCAGGAATCCAATGGGGGTCTCCTGCATTACAGGTGGATTCTTCACCAACTGAGCTATCAGGAAGCCCAGTCTTAGAGAATTCCATTTCTTCTGCATTTACTCTCACAGTGTCCAATACAAAGCATGTGCATGACAAACACACATGCTTTGTATTTGCATTTATTTGTTAAATAAATGATTTATTTTTTGAATAAATGATTGAATGGGATGAATGAAAATAAAACCACATTGCAATATTATGGCTATGTGGGCTCCAAAATCACTGCTGATGGTGACTGTAGCCATGAAATTAGAAGACGCTTACTCCTTGGAAGAAAAGTTATGTCCAACCTAGATAGCATTTTCAAAAGCAGAGACATTACTTTGCCGACTAAGGTCCATCTAGTCAAGGCTATGGTTTTTCCTGNTGATTCTCTAGAATTTGGGACTTTACTTTGTGGTGGGGCCAAACAATAATAGAATTTAACACCAAAGTGCTTTTTCTTTTTCACTTCATGCAGCACTCCTCCAAAGAACAGAATTAGGTTGCTAGCACTGACCATGAGCACCAAATATGTACAAGGCATGGAGACACACTAACCATTCTGCCTGCTCAGATGGCGTACATATTCAATACATGGGGTTAGTCAACCGTTTGTTATATATTGCAATTCTTCACATTCTAGACTCTTGATATAGATCTTGATGTTAAATTTTTTTAACAGACAGAAGCACTGTCAAGCTCAACAAGTCTCACCATGATCAGTTTTCATAATGCTATGCTCTCATGCATACATCGGTGGTGGGTGTTACCTCTATCTAGTATTTTGTCCATTAAACAAAACCTGAAATGCACAATGCAATAATAGGCAAATTTCAAGCAAAGATATTTTTTCTCAATACTTACCCAAGGAGAAATTTAACAGAGATGATCAAAGGTTTACCCCTTTCCATGAATGAGGACTAAATCAAATCCTCATCTTGTCCTGATCCCTACAAGAAACAGAAGACATATCTAAGAGTTCTGTTTGTAGACATTAGATTACATGCATGTCAGATTTTGTAACTGATTATAACTCATTTCAAAACAACACAAAAATTTATTCACAACTAAAAGATGTGACTGCAGCCATGAAATTAAAAGATGCTTGCTCCTTGGAAGAAAAGTTATGACCAACGTAGACAGCAGAGACATTACTTTGCCAACAAAGGTCTGTTTAGTCAAAGCTATGGTTTTTCCAGTAGTCATGTATAGATGTGAGAGTTGGGCTATAAATAAAGCTGAATGATGAGGAATTGATGCTTTTGAATTGTGATGTTGGAGAAGACTCTTGAGAGTCCCTTGACTGCAAGGAGATCTAAACAGTCAACCCTAATGGAAATCAGTCATGAATATTCATTGGAAGGACTGATGCTGAAGCTGAAACTCTAATACTGTGGCCACCTGACACAAAGAACTGACTCATTGGAAAAGACCCTGATGCTGGGAAAGATTGAAGGCAGGAGGAGAAGGGGACAACAGAGGATGAGATGGCTGGATGGCATCACTGACTCAATGGACATGAGTTTGAGTAAACTCCAGGAGTTGGTAACGGACAGGAAGGCCTGGTGCGCTGCAGTCCATGGGGTTACAGAGAGTTGGGCATGACTGAGCGACTGAACTGAACTGAAATGATTGGTGCTGTATATTTGAATGCAAAGTAGAAAGACAAAAAGAATGACAGTCCTACAGATAATGTGGATAGCAGAGCAAGACATGTTTGTGCCTATCAAAGCCTGTAACTGCTTCAACTTTTTTCTTTCAGACATATTTGAAACTAAGTCAACATAAGAATCTGTTACATGGTTTGTGTGCTAAGTTGCTTCAGTTGTGTCTGACTCTTTGCAACCCCATGGACTGTAGCCCACCAGATTCCTCTGTCCATGGGATTTTCCAGGCAAGAATACTGGAGTGGGTTGCCATGCTCTCCTCCAGTGAATTTTCCTGACGCCAGGATCAAATTCACATCTGTTATGCCTCCTGTATTGGCAGGTGGGTTCTTTACCACTAGCACCACCTGGGTTACTAAAGTATAAATATAGAAAATAAGATGTAACACAGGACATAGGAATCTTTATTTACTGATCTTATAAGACTGTCTATCCAACTTGTCACCATAAGCGTTACTGGACAAACTTGGTTTTAAAATATCAGGAAAGCAGGATTCACATTTCCTATTTCTATATTAGTCATTCCTCCTAGATTATAGTTCTTTATATGTCATTACACCTCTAAGTGTCTTTAGGGTTTGTTTGTTTTTTTTTCCTGAGATACTGGCAAGTATTACCATGTTTGTTTTCTGAGTCTTAATAATTTCTTCTAAGTCACTGTGGTCTTCAATTTTATCCTTGAAGCAACATTATGACTCTTCACTTATCTACATTGTTTTTGCAATTTTAAATTTGTTTAAAATTTTCCTCCTTTATTATTTCCTATCCCTCCTCTTCTTTCTCACTCTCTTTTTTCTTCTGTCTTTTTTCCCCTCTATTCTCATCTTCATCTTTCCTTTCTTCTGCATAGATTCTGCATAGATAAATGGCTAATTTATTCCTTTTAATCTCATCCCCCACTCCATCTTTTCCTATACATATTAGTCTCCAGGCTTAAACTTACCATTTTCAATTCATAGAGTTCACATTTGCTGTTTGTCTGGCCTAGAATGCTCTTTCTCCATTCTTTCTCTTTCTCATCAAAACTATCATATATAGCTATATACTGTGTACCACACAATTCCCGGGGTAACACTCTGGGAATTATTAATTATTATGTGACTGATTTTCCCAGTTTTGAAACATGGTGGTCTGATTTCTACCCTAAGAAACTCAGCTTATATATCTTTAAATAGGCCTTTTCTCACAATCATATATAAAGTCCCTCTACCTATCCCACTCAATCTGGTAACTCTTCATCTCACCCTATTGATTTCTTTCATAACACTTATGGGAATCAGTAATTATTCCACATATTTATTTATTGCATATTAATCATATCTATTCTTTGGACTAAACTTTCTTGAGTTTTGTAATCTCCTATGCCTTGGTCTAGGTTGTACTGTGTATATAAAGTCCCTCTACCTATCCCACTCAATCTGGTAACTCTTCATCTCACCCTATTGATTTCTTTCATAACACTTATGGGAATCAGTAATTATTCCACATATTTATTTATTGCATATTAATCATATCTATTCTTTGGACTAAACTTTCTTGAGTTTTGTAATCTCCTATGCCTTGGTCTAGGTTATACTGTGTAATACCTGTTACATCTTTAACTGTGCCTGGCACATACAAGGCCCTTTATAAATCAGTGTTGAATAAAGAAAAAAAAAAGAATTATCTAATGAATACAATTTCCTTGAATATATTCATTTTCATTTCTCATTACAATTAGATGGAATAAAAACCAGTCTCCAAATAATGATCTCGCCATCCATCTGTTGTGTAATACATCATTTCTTTGGTTTCATGAATATATCCTTTCTTTGGAGGTGTTTGATTAAAATTTAATTGTGCTTATAGGATGAGATGGCTGGATGGCATCACTGACTCGATGGACGTGAGTCTGAGTGAACTCTGCGAGATGGTGATGAACAGGGAGGCCTGGCATGCTGCGATTCGTGGGGTCGCGGAGAGTCAGACACGACTGAGGGACTGAACTGAACTGAACTGTAAAATATAACTTATCAACTAACATTGCTTGAACATTTTTGTTGATGTGCAAATATGTTTGATGATGGCAAGTGCAAGTGAAGCTTGCGCAAAGGTTGGTCTAGGATGGTCAGTGAGAGAGGAAGCAGAAGAGAGTTTATTGATGGAGCAATAGAAAAGCCCCACAGCGCTTTTCTATCTACTTTGTAATTCTAACCAAGCCTGCCTGGCTCTTCACTGCTGAATGGGTAATGAGACTGCAAGTGACACTCACAATGCCCTCAACTCTATCACTTCTTCCCAGCTGATTTCAGGGCAGTGATGGTGGATAGTTCCCTGCACTTTGCAGCTTTCTGATAAGAGATCTTCTGCTTTGCTTTCTGATATCTTGAAAGGCCATTCAGCCAAGCATAGAAACAACCCACCGGTGGAGGAAAGGACAAGGGAATTAATATCCTTGGGAACAATTTCCAACTATGGAGGGGTGGGGTTTTGTGACTAAATGTCCTAGTCCCACTCTCTTTCATGGGACATATCTGAAGCAGTTTCTACATTAGTTAGTACTCATGGTTAGTTACCCAGAAGCCATTGTTGCACTTGTTATTGGGTTTATTTTTCCTGGTCTCACTCTCCCCACCACCTCTCTAGAGAGTTATAGAATTATCCTCCAAAATAAACCACCTGGATTCAAATATTTCTCTTAGCAACTACTTTTGCATGTGTGTGTGCTAAGTCATTTCAAGCGACTCTGACTCTTTGCAGCCCTGTGGACCGTAACCCACCAGCCTCCTTTGTCTCTGGGATTTCCCAGGCAAGAATACTGGAGTGGGGCTGTCGTTCCCTTCTCCAAAGGATCTTCCTGACCCAGGGATTGAACCTGAGTCTGCTTTGTTGCCCACAACTACTTTTGGGAGACCCCAAATAGGTAAAAGCCATTAAATTTTGTCCCCTTTTATTTAATCTGTACCCCATCCATCCTCTTCACAAGAACCTTTGTCACAGTTCTGTATTATTGTTGTGTAATAAATTCAGAAAATGCCTAAAGTAAAATAAAAATAGCTGGAGAAAAAGCTGGTCTTTTTAAAAACTTTGCACCCAAAGGTTCAGCATTCTCATCTAAGTAATATTGCTTCTTTTGACCTCGACCATCCCATTTTATGGGCTTCCCTAGTGGCTCAGCTGTTAAAGAATCCACCTGAAATGCGAGAGACCTGGGTTCAACCCCTGGGTTGGGAAGATCTCCTGGAGAAGGGAACAGTTACCCACTTCAATATTCTGGCCTGGAGAAATTTGTCCTTGGGGTCACAAAGACATGACTGAGCAACTTTCACTTTATCTCATTTTATACATACAAAAATCATGTTTATCTCTTTCTAACTCTTACAAATGAGATATTGAATAAGATTTAAGAAAAAAGAAACATAAGACACTCAAGGACTTAAATTCATATCCAGGCTTCAGCATTTATTACTTTTCAAAATGGGGAAATCATTCTTCACCTCTCCAGACTTACTAAATTGGTAATTGTAATATGCATCTTACAGGTTAATTTTAGTGGTCAACTGTAAAACATACCTCCCTACACTAGCCTTTCATGCTTCAGTTAAAAGAAAAAAAAATTGTGGCTAACTACTTTATATGGTTAATATACTAACATGGAAAAAAAAATCTCCAGAATATAGATATAAAGAAAGAAAATTATATGTTTTTTGATATATGTACCATATGCATCATATCATATGTACCACATGTATATGTGCCAAATATATATGTATGCATGTGTATACATGTATGTATATGGTGCATATACATATATGATTATGGCAGATATATACACATACATATCATATGATAGTACACTGATGTATGTTTAAAACAAACCCAAATGACTTTAAAACTATACATATGTATATGCATATACATTCCTAAATATGTATTTTATATATGGAAATATGAGAGAATATGTAAATACACTGCAAAAATTCTGAAAGATGCATATGAATTTGTGGGTGACACACTGAAGTGGATTTCACATTTTATGCTATATACTTCCTCAATTTCTGTCTTCATGATAGTAAGAGTACCTACTCATGTATTTCTTGTGTAATAAATAGATCACATATTAGTATTTCCCATTCTTATTTTATATATGGAACTTCTCTTATGCAAAATTTTACATAAAATATTTTAATGTGGAAACAAACAAAAGGCAGTATTTTTTGCTGTGAAACAATAGTATGGTGCTTGGGCCATGATAAATATTCCAAAAATGTTAATTGAGTATATTAAGGAGTAAGTAAATAAATGATTGACCAATTATTGTCACTAAAGCTCCAGTCTCTAAAGTGGACCTATCGTCATTATAGTTGTTCAGTGACATAAAATCCAATACAATCTGAAAGCTGAAAATAAACAGCTTGAATGAGGTTCCTAGAAACTCACTGTTGCTTTCTATTTAATTGCTAACAGTACTTTTCTAGGGTTGTTGTTATGACTGGAACTGGTCATGGAATGGTGTGTAGTCAATAGAAGTTGGAGAGATGAGTTGATTTTACAGAAGCATTTTTTTTAAATTTAAATATTAGTATTGTTTTCATCCAGATGGATGTTTACTAAACTTATTGTGATAATCATCTCATGATGTATGTGATATATGCAAGTCAAATCATTATGCTTTAGACTTTAAACTTATAGCACTGTATGACACTTATTATCTCAAAACTGGAAGAAAATAGCTGCAAGAAACAACACTAATAAATCCATATCTAGTAGGAAATGATCACACAACATACAGTGTAATACAAAATGTATTTGCATTGAGTTAAATAATAAATATGGGCTTCCCTGGTAGCTCAGATAGTAAAGAATCTGCCTGCAATGCAGGAGACCCAGGTTTGATCCCCTGAAAAAGGAAATGGCTACCCACTCCAGTTATTCTTGCCTGGAAAATTCCATGGACAGAGGAGCCTAGTGAACTACAGTCCATGGGCTCTCAAAAAGAGTCAGACACAACTGAATGACTAATACAAAAAATCAATATAAAGTCAAAATGTATTATTTTAATCCGTATGATCATAACACTATTCAGAATAATAGATTCAATTTATTTTCATTAAATTCTTTGAAATTGTTATTATCATGAAAGTGATATTTGTGATTAGAAACTCTGCTTAGGCATGTAGCCACTCGTGCTTAGTTAGATAAAACTCAGTTTTATATATCTAAGTGTTCAAATTCTTGGCTCACTGTTAGACTAAAGTTGCTATTTATCTATTACCATCATTCTTCCCTTCTTAACATACTCAATCTTTAATCTCTGCAAAACAGAAATGGCAAAATTTAATGTACATGACAGTGCCAGAAATGCTGTTCAGAATCTCATGAGGAAACACATCATCAGCTATCTCTCTGAAATCATTGATCATTCGAATAAAATTCTGGGAGTTAGAAGATGGTGAATGGCAGAGCCAAAGTTTGAATACAAGACATTTGGCTCCAGGGCCAGTAAATATTAAGTAATACTTAAGTAAGTATTCTTCAAATTAGATAAAGCTTAAAATATTCAGTGAGAATCTACTGTAATCTAATCTTGTTCCAGAAGTAACCAGTCTTTGTATATTTTTTTGCAATACAATTCTTGAAACAGGTACTGGTGGTGTTATAGACTCTGGTGTTCAGTTAAATTGAAAAATTGATCTCAGAGGAAGAAGTACAACTCTATGAAATATTATGCCTTACTTCTGTTTTTTTTTCCCCCCATGTGAGGAAACTGAGGTTTGGGGAGGTGAGATTGCCCAATGTCACACACCTTATAATCAATGGAGTTGTCATTTGACTTAGGCAACCTAACGATTTTCCAATCATACTAATTGTGTCTATTTGGTTTGGTCTGTCAGTCACGTCTGACTCTTTGAAACACCATGGACTATAGCTCGCCAGACTCCTCTGTCCATGGGACTTCCTAGGCAAGAATACTGGAGTGGGTTGCCATTTACTTCTCCAGGGGACCTTCCCAACCCAGGCATCCAACCCAGGTCTCCTGCATTACAGGAGGATTCTTTATCATCTGAGCCACCACAGAAGCCCATAACTGTGTCCATATCTATATGCAAATTATGGCACTAGAATTAACTAATATATATGCCTTAATCTTAACATATTTTTAACTACTTTCTAACTTCTCACTTGGCTATCACTAAATTTCATTTGACCAAGTAAGCATTTAATTTGAAGGCCATAGCTATTTGTTGTAGGAAATGTAAGGTTGGATTTAAGATTGTAAAAATGGAGTGAATCTGGATAAGTGGAAAATCAATAGAGAGATTTTTGGACAAAGGGTACTGAACACCTGGCTTTATATATGGAAGATTTACTTATGGTTGGCAGTTAAATAAAAGTGATGCTATTACCATTGCAATAGGTATATGTTATTGGAGGCTTACTTTGTGCCAGACATTACACACACACACACACACACACACACACACACATATATATATATGTTATATCATTACTTAAAGTTCATCTTACAAGTGAACTATCAAGGACATAAAGGTGTGATTTATCAAAGACACATAGCTGTCAAATTTCAGAGGAATGGCTTGAGTCTAGTCATGTCTAATTCCAAACTTGATCCTGCCAAGCTTTTGCAAAACTTTGGGAGAAATATCAGTAACATCAGATATGCAGATGATACCACCCTTATGGCAGAAAGTGAAGAGGAACTAAAAAGCCTCTTGATGAAAGTAAAAGAGGAGAGTGAAAAAGTTGGCTTAAAGCTCAACATTCAGAAAACTAAGATCATGGCATCTGGTCCCATCACTTCGTGGCAAATAGATGGGGAAACAATGGAAACTGTGGCAGACTTTAATTTTCTGGGCTCCAAAATCACTACAGATGGTGACTGCAGCCATGAAATTAAAAGACACTTACTCCTTGGAAGGAAAGTTATGACCAACCTAGACAGCATATTAAGAAGCAGAGACATTACTTCGTCAGCAAAGGTCTGTCTAGTCAAGGCTATGGTTTTCCAGTAGCTATGGATGGATGTGAGAGTTGGACTATAGAGAAAACTGAGTGCTGAAGAACTGATGCTTTTGAACTGTGGTATTGGAGAAGACTCTTGAGAGTCTTTTGGACTGCAATGAGATCCAACCAATCCATTCTAAAGGAGATTAGTCCTGGGTGTTCATTGGAAGGACTGCTGTTGAAGCTGAAACTCAAATACTTTGGCCACATGATGCGAAGAGTTGACTCATTTAAAAAGACCCTGACTTGGGGAAAGACTGAGGGAAGGAAGAGAGGGGATGACAGAGGATGAGATGGTTGGATAGCATCACTGACTCGATAGACATGAGTTTGGGTAAACTCCAGGAGTTGGTGATGGAAAGGGAGGCCTGGCGTGCTGCAGTTCATGGGGTCGCAAAGAGTCAGACACAACTGAGTGACTGAACTGAACTGAAATGAACTGACGGACAATTAGAAACAAAAGAAGAGTTAAGAGCTTTTTTCTGCTGATTTTGAAAAGATGGCAGTCAGTGAAAGAGTCACATCACAGTCTTCTCACTCAGCTTCAATACAAAGCTGTTTCCTGGGTATGTGCCCAGGAATCAGGAGAGATTACAATACAGGATGTGAACTAGATTGAGAAGCCTCTAACCAGACAAGACTGCTTAACACCGCAACACCTACTACCCCTGTAATGGTGCTGCTACTGCTGCTGCTAAGTCACGTCAGTCGTGTCCGACTCTGTGTGACCCCATAGAAGGCAACCCACCACGCTCCCGTCCCTGGGATTCTCCAGGCAAACATAGTGGAGTGGGTTGCCATTTCCTTCTCCAGTGCATGAAAGGGAAAAGTGAATGTGAAGTTGCTCAGTCCTGTCCAACTCTTCATGACCCCATGGACTGTAGCCTGCCAGGCTCCTCCATCCATGGGATGTCCCAGGCAAGAGTACTGGAGTGGGGTGCCATTGCCTTCTCTGTGTAATGGTGCTAAGATCATGTAATTACAGCACTCTAATTAAGAACAATCTGTTCCTGTTAAGAAGCTTGACTCTTTGTGGAAAGAATTTAACACAATGTATTCACAGTGTGTCTGAAGACATGGGGATGGGCACATTTCATTGATAATCTGACCTTGCTGTTGGGATGAGTTTTTAGTGAAACACACCCTCAAGCCCTAAACTCAGGTGATGTATTTTTAATTTGCATTTTTCTTAGATTTCTTGGTACATCCATTGCAGTTCATAACATACTCCACCTTGTGAGCTAGACTTATTCACCCGATATACCTCTCCTCCAACACTTACAGGCAGAATCATAGTCTTCATCACCTGCGTGATTATGCTTCCTACACGTGGCATTTTGCATGACACACCTCCCAGATAGAAGATCAGTTCCTAAATATCTGTTCATGAGTCAGTTTATTCACTTAGTTTCTAATGAAAGGCAAAAAACTGCAACAATGACCAGCTCCTTTATTTCTTTTAATACCCTTCAGATTTGTATCTACTTTCAAAGTGTCCACAAAATGACATCAGTATATCATGAGGCAAAGTGAATATTCAAAGTACAGGACCCAAAGTATGACGCAGAAAGTCTTTTTATGATTTCTGTATTTTTCCTGTTACTTGGATTCTCAGACTTAACTTTTTTGAAACGTATGCTTAGATGTCTGAAAATCTTCCTAATTGGAAAAGTTGAAGAGTAAGTTTTGGAATTTTCCCTTGAAAACCTGTCATGTCCATGTTCAAGTTGACTTTTTCATGTGGTACACACATGACTAGGCTTTGCCAGAATGAAAAAAGAGAAACAGCATGCATGAATCTCACCATATTTAAATCATTTGAAATTTCACTTGGATGGCTGTGTCGTCTTCAGTTAAGGAAAAATGTTTTCCCACAAATGCTTAGGACATCTAACTTAAACTACCTTCTTTGACACTGAATAAATAAAATCAATGGCAGAACACTGCAACAAATATTATATATCACATATGTTGTGTGTATATGTGTGTGAGCCTGCAGGTGCACTATGGTGTAAGAATAGCAGGAGGTATAACATATATAAGCAAAGATTAAATGCATTCAGGCTCACAGTTCTGTCATTAAGGTGAAAGTGGACAGTGAAAGTGGTTCAGTCATGTCTGACTGCTTGTGACCCCATAAAGTCCATGGAATTCTCTAGGCCAGAATACTAGAGTGGGTAGCCATTCCTTTTTCCAGGATATCTTCTCAAGCCAGGGATTGAACCCAGGTTTCCTGCATTGCAAGCAGATTCTTTACCATCTGAGCCACTAGGGAAGCCCAAGAATACTGGAGTGGGTAGCCTATCCCTTTCCCAGCAGGATCCAGACCCAGGGATCGAACAAAGATCTCACGTATTGCAGGTGGCTTCCTTACCACCTGCGCTATCTGGGAAGCCCTTTGTCATTAAAATCAGTAGTATTTTAAAAAAGAATTGAAAATATATTTTTACTAAGAGGTCAATCAGTCAGTCAGTTCAGTCAATCAGTCATGTCTGACTCTTTGCGACCCCATGAACCCCAGCATGCCAAGCCTCCCTGTCCATCACCAACTCCTGGAGTCCACCCAAACCCATGTCCATTGAGTCAGTGATGCCATCCAACCATCTCATCCTCTGTCGTCCCCTTCTTCTCCTGCCCTCAATCTTTGCCAGCATCAAGGTCTTTTCAAATGAGTCAGCTCTTTGCATCAGGTGGCCAAAGTATTGGAGTCTCAGCTTCAACATCAGTCCTTCCAGTGAACACCCAGGACTGATCTCCTTCAGAATGGACTGGTTGGATCTCCTTGCAGTCCAAGGGACTCTCAAGAGTCTTCTCCAATACCACAGTTCCAAAAGCATCAATTCTTCAGCGCTCAGCCTTCTTCACAGTCCAAACCTCACATCCATACATGACCACTGAAGAAACCATGGCCTTGACTAGATGGACCTTAGTCGGCATAGTAATGTCTCTGCTTTTTAATATGCTGTCTACCCTGGTCATGACTTTCCATCCAAGGAGTAAGCGTCTTTTAATTTCATGGCATCAATCACCATCTGCAGTGATTTTGGAGCTCAGAAAAATAATGTCAGCCACTGTTTCCACTGTTTCCCCATCTATTTCCCATGAAGTGATGGGACAGGATCCCATGATCTTAGTTTCTGAATGTTGAGCTTTAAGCCAACTTTTTCACTCTCCACTTTCACTTTCATCAAGAGGCTTTTTAGCTCCTCTTCACTTTCTGCCAGAAGGGTGGTGTCATCTGCATATCTGAGGTTATTGATATTTCTCCCAGCAATCTTGATTCCACCTTGTGTTTCTTCCAGTCCAGTGTTTCTCATGATGTAATCTGCATATAAGTTAAATAAGCAGGGTGACAATATACAGCCTTAACATACTCCTTTTCCTATTTGGAACCAGTCTGTTGTTCCAAGTCCAGTTCTAACTGTTGCTTCCTGACCTGCATATAGGTTTCTCAAGAAGCACGTCAGGTGGTCTGGTATTCCCATCTCTTTCAGAATTTTCCCCAGTTTATCGTGATCCACACAATCAAAGGCTTTGGCATAGTCAATAAAACAGAAATAGACGTTTTTCTGGAACTCTCTTGCTTTTTTGATGATCCAGTGGATGTTGGCAATTTGATCTCTGGTTCCTCTGCCTTTTCTAAAACCAGCTTGAACATCTGGAAGTTCATGGTTCATGTATTGCCGAAGCCTGGCTTGGAGAATTTTAAAAATTACTAGCATGTGAGATGAGTGCTATTGTGTGGTAGTTTGAGCATTCTTTGGCATTGCCTTTCTTTGGGATTGGAATGAAAACTGACCTTGTCCAATCCTGTGGCCACTGCTGAGTTTTCCAAATTTGCTGGCATATTGAGTGCAGCACTTTCACAGCATCATCTTAGATATTAAAAATATATATACTTTCATTATATTATTAAGTTATAATTTTAAAATTAATTAAGGAATTTGTGTAAGTAATAGAGCACAGAAGTTTTAACAAATTAAAGGCTGTAAAAAGTCAAAAGTGAAGAGAACCATTACCAACATCCTCCTCTCAATCCCTCCCCACCTAATTAATCTCTATCCTTGGAAGAAACCATTAGTAGCAATTTTGGACTTCAACTTGCAGTGATTTTTCTTCTTGCTTAAAATTGGTTTCTGTTAGTACACTATAGACCAATCTATTTTATACTGTTTAAGACTTTTGTAATATTTCATGATATTGGTGTTACATTTCAATTTATTTTTTTGATAAATTCTCTACTGGAATGAGGGGCTTCCCAGTAGCCCAGCAGTAAAAAATTTGTGTAAGTAATAGAGCACAGAAGTTTTAACAAATTAAAGGCTGTAAAAAGTCAAAAGTGAAGAGAACCATTACCAACATCCTCCTCTCAATCCCTCCCCACCTAATTAATCTCTATCCTTGGAAGAAACCATTAGTAGCAATTTTGGACTTCAACTTGCAGTGATTTTTCTTCTTGCTTAAAATTGGTTTCTGTTAGTACACTATAGACCAATCTATTTTATACTGTTTAAGACTTTTGTAATATTTCATGATATTGGTGTTACATTTCAATTTATTTTTTTGATAAATTCTCTACTGGAATGAGGGGCTTCCCAGTAGCCCAGCAGTAAAAAATCTACCTGCAGTACATGAGATGTGGGTTCAATCCCTGGGTCAAAAAGATCCCCTGGAGAAGGAAATGACAACTCACTCCCGTGTTCTTGCCTGGGAAATGCTAAGGTCAGAGGAGACTGGTGGCTACAGTTCATGGAGTAGCAAGAGATTCAGACATGATTAAACAGCAAGAGTAGCAGCAGATACTGGAATGAAGTTCAGAGCTTCTGCATTATTATTTCATATCTCCTTCTACAGTGCAACTCAAAGTATGGACTGATGTTTTGACCTTCTGTAAATTATTATTACTGATCTACAAAAGTATGGAAGTTGAACATCAGTATTTAGAAACTTTAATAGCAAATTGATAATGTTGCAGTAACTAAGAATCAGTTCAGTTTAGTTGTTCAGTCATGTCAAGCTCTTTGCCACCCCATGGACTGCAGCACACCAGGCTTCCCTGTCCATCATCAACTCCTGGAGCTTGCTCAAACTCATGTTCATCGAGCCAATGATGCCATCCAACCATCTCATCCTCTGTCATCCCCTTCTCCTCCCGTCTTCAATCTTTCCCAGCATCAGGGTCTTTTCCAAGGAGTCAGCTCTTCACATCAGGTGGCCAAAGTATTGGCCTTTCTGCTTCAGTATCAGTCCTTCGAATGAATATTCAGGACTGATATCCTTTAGGATTGACTGGTTTTATTTCCTTGCAGTCCAAGGGACTCTCAAGAGTCTTCTCTGACATCACAATACTCTCAACTCCAAAAACATCAATTCTTCAGCACTCAGCTTTCTTTATGGTCCATCTCTCACATCCATACATGACTACTAGAAAAACCAAAGCTTTAGCTAGATACTTTGTCAACAAAGTAATGTCTCTGCTTTTTAATATGTTGTCTAGATTGTTCATAGCTTTTCTTCCAAAGAGCAAGCGTCTTTTAATTGCATGGTTGCACTCACCATCTGCAGTAATTTTGGAGCCCCCCAAAAAAGTGTCTCACTGTTTCATTGTTTCCCCATCTATTTGCCATGAAATGATGGGACCAGATGCCATGATCTTAGTTTTTTGAATGTTGAGTCAGCTTTTTCACTTATACCCATTTTATTTCACAAAATTATCAGCCTGAAACAGATGGCAGAGGCAGGGAAATTCTACTAGTGAGAATTTGAGAAATGTAGCACTTGGTTTAGTCCTCAAAATAATGAAAATACAATGTGAGTATTAAATAGAATTTAAATGTCCAAGGGAACATTTCATGCAAAGATGGGCTTGAAAAAGGACAAAATGGTATGGACCTAACAGAAGCAGAAGATATTAAGAAGAGGTGGCAAGAATACACAGAAGAACTGTACAAAAAAGATCTTCAGGACCAAGATAATCATGATGGTGTGATAACTCACCTAGAGCCAGACATCCTGGAATGTGAAGTCAAGTGGGCCTTAGAAAGCATCACTATGAACAAAGCTAGTGGAAGTGATGGAATTCCAGTTGAGCTATTTCAAATACTGAAAGATGATGCTGTGAAAGTGCTGCACTCAATATGCCAGCAAAATTGGAAAACTCAGCAGTGGCCACAGGACTGGAAAAGGTCAGTTTTCATTCCAATTCCAAAGAAAGGCAATGCAAAAGAATGCTCCAACTACTGCACAATTGCACTCATCTCACACACCAGTAAAATAATGCTCAAAATTCTCCAAGCCAGGCTTCAGCAATACGTGAACCGTGAACTTCCTGATGTTCAAGCTGGCTTTAGAAAGGCAGAGGAACCAGAGATCAAATGGCCAACATCCTCTGGATCATCAAAAAAGAAGAGGGTTCCAGAAAAACATATATTTCTGCTTTATTTACTATGCCAAAGCCTTTGACTATGTGGATCACAATAAACTTTGGAAAATTCTAAAAGAGAAGAGAATACAAAACCACCTGATGTGCCTCTTGAGAAACCTATATGCAGGTCAGGAAGCAACAGTTAGAACTGGACATGGAACAACAGATTGGTTCCAAAATAGGAAAAGGAGTACGCCAAGGCTGTTTATTGTCACCCTGTTTATTTAACTTACATGCAGAGTACATCATGAGAAATGCTGGGCTGGAAGAAGCACAAGCTGGAATCAAGATTGCCGGGAGAAATATCAATAACCTCAGATATGCAGATGACACCACCTTTGTGGCAGAAAGTAAAGAGGAACTAAAAAGCTTCTTGATGAAAGTGAAAGAGGAGAGCGAAAAAGTTGGCCTAAAGCTCAACATTCAGAAAACGAAGATCATGGCATCTGGTCCCATCACTTCATGGGAAATAGATGGGGAAACAGTGGAAACAGTGCCAGACTTTATTTTTTTAGGCTCCAAAATCACTGCAGATGGTGACTGCAGCCATGAAATTAAAAGATGCTTACTCCTTGGGAGAAAAGTTATGACCAACCTAGATAGCATATTCAAAACCGAGACATTACTTTGCTGACTAAGGTCCGTCTAGTCAAGGCTATGGTTTTTCCAGTGATCATGTATGGATGTGAGAGTTGGACTGTGAAGAGGGCTGAGCACCAAAGAATTGATGCATTTGAACTGTGGTGTTGGAGAAGACTCTTGAGAGTCTCTTGGACTGTAAGGAGATCCAACCAGTCCATTCTGAAGGAGATCAGCCCTGGGATTTCTTTGGAAGGAATGATGCTACAGCTGAAACTCAAATACTTTGGCCACCTCATGTGAAGAGTTGACTCATTGGAAAAGACTCTGATGCTGGGAGGGATTGGGGGCAGGAGGAGAAGGGGACGACAGAAGATGAGATGGCTGGATGGCATCACTGACTCGATGGATGTGAATCTGAGTGAACTCCGGGAGTTGGTGATGGACAGGGAGGACTGGCGTGCTGTGATTCATGGGGTCGCAAAGAGTCAGACATGACTGAGCAACTGAACTGAACTGAACTGAAGAATTAAATAAATATAAATGGAATGAATAAGTGTGTGTATTCTTTGGCCAGTTTTACTGAGGTATTAATGACAAATAAAAATACATTATGTATAATTCAGGCAACATGATATTTTGACATATATGTGCTGTAAAATTATTACCATAAACAATTTAATTAACATATCTATCACTTCATTTATTTACTCTGTGTATGAGATTTACTCTCAATTTAAATTTCAAGTACACACTACATTAATATTAACTAATTCACCATACTACACACACCCTAATGTCATCAGCAACCCCATCCTTAAGGTATTGTTTTAAGACTCCTTATCATATCCTCCTGTGTTGGAACACATAATTTCTCAAGGAAGGAAGCCACTGTGTTCTCCTTTTCCTGGCAAAGCAATAAAGCTATCTTTTTCTACTTCACTCAAAACTCTGTCTCCAAGATTCAGTTCTGTACCAGTGCATAGAGAAGCTGAATTTTCAGCATCAGAAATAAAAGTGGATTCTAATTTCCAGATCCAGAGAGTCTTGTCAAGAATCCTTAAAAAAAAAAAGTTCAAGTTATCATTCTCACTTTTTTGCTGTTTTTTTCTGCTCTGTTTTTTTATTTTCCCTCCTTTTGCTCTCCCTTTATTCCACTTTCCTTCATTTCTTGGAAGATTCATCTATACTTTTATCTCTCTTGCATCACAGGTGAGAAATGGAGCATTGCCTACTATATCAGGAAACATAGGATGTCACAGTCATCAGCAATTGCAGCCACCACTGAATAATGAGCTGGTAAGCCCTAAGGGAATTCAGGATATGAAAACACAGAATACATGCCCCAGATAGCTGAAAAGCGTGTTAGATGCTCAGTCATGTCTGACTCTTTGCAATCCCATGGACTGTGGCCTGCCAAGCTCCTCTATCCATGGAATGCTCCAGGCAAGAATATTGGAATGGGTTGCCATTTCCTCCTCCAGGGGATCTTCTGACCCAGGGATCAAACCCAGGTTTCAAACCTGCATTGCAGGCATTTCTTTACTGTCTGAACCACCAAGGGAGGTACATATCCAAAGAATGATTTCAATGAGCATAGACTGACATCTTTCCATGCATAGAAAAATACTAAATTCTTTAACTTGGGATATCTGATTTTCTTTAATTAACAATAGTCTTTCGACATTAAGACTACCTGCCCTTTGTTGTAAAACTCTTGTGTAAACTGACTTTTATTCACAATTCCTTGGAGGAGTTCTTTCAGAGTTACTTGAGATGTTGCGTCCTGAACTTGAAGTCTTAAAAATTTCTTTCAAATAAACATAACTCTCAACCTTATGTTATGAATAATTTTTTAAGTCAACTTAGGGCAAATGGAAAGGTAGAGTGTTGTCCCAAAAGATGAAGAGAAATACAGGACCTGATGTCAGTGGACCTTGTAACACATCAAAGAAGTTCTAATTTGCCACCTTTTTCCTCTCTCATCAGTTTAAGCAATTGAAGATAAGGATACAGGGATTCAGGAGAGCATAAGCTTTCTCACTAGATATGTGGAGTTTAATAACTCAAAAAATGCATGGATTTTGATGTATTTGGTGGGCTTGAGTGTGGCTTTGATCTGATATTAAATTGAGGCTTTCTATTACCTCCCTAACAGTTCTACACATTCAACTATTTCGCAAACACTTTGCCAGCCCCAAGAAGGATGACAATTTGGTGCACAACTGCTACTGCTAAGTCACTTCAGTTGTGTCCAACTCTGTGCGGCCCCACAGACAGCAGCCCACCAGGCTCCCCCGTCCCTGGGATTCTCCAAGCAAGAACACTGGAGTGGGCTGCCACGTCCTTCTGCAATGTATGAAAGTGAAAAGTGAAAGTGAAGTCGCTCAATCGTGTCCGACTCTTGGCGACCCCATGGACTGCAGCCCACCAGGCTCCTCCACCCATGGGATTTTCCAGGCAAGAGTACCGGAGTGGGGCGCCGTTACTCAGCTGCAAATAGACAGAAAGCATCATAGAATGTGCCTCTCTGAACACATCTGCCCTTGAAAACCAGATCCTCAGCCTTCACTCTTCCTCACCATTAGAGAGCTGGGAACCACTGGCCTTTTCAATCCAGCCCTGAAACAGAGAAAGGAATAGAGGTTGACCCAGTCTCACCTTGGAGGTGTTCATGAATAAGCTCTTCTATCCACTCTGAGTAAGTAAAGGGGAAATGTTCCTCTTCAGAATTTCTGAGAAAATCAAGGGGATGACAGAATGCTTCTCTTTTATAGGCTTCACAGGTGGCTTCAGCTGTAAAGAATCAACCTGCCAATGCAGGAAATGTAAGAGACATGGGTCCGATCCCTGGCTTGGGAAGATCCCCTGGAGGAGGAAATGGCAACCCACTCCAGTATTCTTGCCTGGAGAATCCCATGGACAGAGGAGCCTGGTTAGCTACAGTCCATGGAGTTGCAACGACTTAGACACGGCTGTGTGACTAAGCATGCATCAAACTGAAATTTGAAGAGAACAGAAAAAGAATTTACGCTTGCGTGGGGAAGAAACAAGTTCAATTCGGGACCTTAGAAAAAGTGGGGAAAATAGTTAGGGAAATGTGGAGGGAGGTGAGAAGGTGATTGAAGTTGCAATCTGAAAAAAGACAACACTGCAAGGTTAGAATAAAAAAGATACATTAGTGAAACCAGCAGGGGGAGAAAAGGATAACATCACATTTAATATTATTTTTCCTATTAAGCTTTTATTAAAGTTAAATGCTTCAGTATAAAAGATTGATATTGATTAAAAATGGCATATATAAGAATTGGTACTTAAGAGAATAAAAATACATTTTTAGATCAAACAGTACTTTTAGAATGTGTGAAGATAGGATTGCGGAGAGAGTTTGGAGAGAAAGTGGCTGCTATTCAATAAACCAAACAGGTATTAAATGCTCATTTGTCCTGCTGCCTCAGGAAACCTCACATCCACCACTGAAAACATCAAACTTAACTCTGAGCCTACAATTAATTCTTGTAAAATCATTATTTGAACTTCTTTAGCCTGCTGTTAGTGTTGCCTCAGAAAAATAATTACTAGGTGCCTGAATAAATACAGAAATATTAATGAGACATTAAACTATATGCTGGAAAATAATGGGAATAATTTTTTATTTTTGCAAACAGACCATTATGTAGGCAAATCAATCTTTTTGCATGAATGGAATCCCAAATAATGCTGCTCTCTCCAAAGATCCTCTGACAGATAGTTAACGTAGTTTCTCAATATGGAACACATGTGCTTCTTAGGTGGCTATATTATTCTGAGTGTAGCTGTGGCTTCTATAGGGCTTCCCAGATGGCACCAGTGGCAAAGCCAGTGCAGGAAACCTAACAGACACAAGTTCAATCCCTGGGTTGGGAAGATCCCCCTGGAAGAGGGCATGACAACCCACTCCAGTATCCTTTCCTTGAGAATCCCAAGGACAGAGGAGTCTGGCAGGGTGCAGTCCATAGGGTTTCACAGAGTAGGACATGACTGAAGTGACTTAGCACACATGTGTCCTCTATAACTGAATCCTAAAATATCAATGGTTTAAACACAATTTCCATGAAGATTTCCATGAAGCTTATTTCTGGGGCCCATATGATGGCTCCACAATATCAAGAGTCAACCTTCCTTCCACCTAGCTACTTTAAAATTCTTAGGTATTGATCACATCCTTATGGTCCAACATGACTCAGATATATTCCTGTCAGTGTAGAGAAAGCAAGGGAAGAGGCATGACATCACTCTGCTCACATTTCATGTATTTTAACAGAGTTGAGCAACAAGGACACACCAAAGCTACAAGGAAACTTGTCAAGCTCACTTGTCAAAGTAGTAATTGGCACAATGAAAATCCAAGGGTTCTATTAGTATGAGAAATGAACACTGAAAGAATATGGAAGACGAGTATCAGGGTCCACAAAAAAGTGACCTAAGAGATGACAGACCAGCTTCTCCTGGGAAAAGTTGCTCAGCCAAAACCATTAATCCAGAACCTATATTTTAAAAGATAGTTTATACTTGGTCATAAAAGTTATAAAAAATTTTTCATGCCAAGTCCAAAGAAAGATTTTTGACAAATGCTAGAGATAACATATCCACAGATTCACGTGAATTGATAGAGAAGAGGCATTCATCAAATGCTCTCAAAAGATATGAAAATAGGGTTAAACCCACTATGGAGGAAATGTATTTTAAAGCAATAAAATATTACTTTATACTCATCATCCTAAAGACTTTTTTTTTT
>SJYT01061339.1:278564-294431 GCA_006410635.1 Cephalophus harveyi | reverse complement strand
TGTGTGTGTGTGTGTGTGTGTGTGTGTTCACGCTTAGTCACTCAGTTATGTCTGACTCTTTGCCACCCCACGGACTGTAGCCTGCCAGGCTCCTCTGTCCACGGGAATTCTCCAGAATACTGGAGTGGATTGCAGTGTTCTCCTCCAGGGAATCTTCCCAATCCAGGGATCTAACCCAAGTCTCCCCCATTGCAGGTGGATTCTTTACTGTCTGAGCCACCAGGGAAGGCCAACTATGTGAGTGAGCTTCATTCAGATAGTTGAAGGCCCAAATAGAAAACAAAAGTTGACCCTATGCCGAGTAGGGAAGAATTCTTCATGCCTGATAGGTTTGGGACATTGGCGTTTTCTTGCCTTCAGATTTAAACTGTAATATTCGCTCTTTCTGAGTCTTGAGCTGGCTTCTAGATGGGAACTACACTGTTTGATGTTCTTATTCTCAAGTCTTCAGACTTAAATTGGAACTAGACCATTGGCTTTCTCGAGCTTCCAGCTTATCTACTCATCCTATAGATTCCAGGACTAGACACCCTCTATGCTTGTATAAAATACTTCTTTGTAATCTCTCTCTCCCTTCTTCCCTCATTTCTATTAAGTTACCTCAAAAGATATGGAACTGGTGGTAAAATAGAAATACAGATCAATGAAGCAGAATAGACAACTCAGAAACAGGCTCATGGTTATATAGTCAACTGATTTTGACAAAGAAGCAAAGACAATTTGATTGAGAAAAGTGAAGTTTCTCAGTCCTGTCCAACTCTTTGTGACCCCATGGACCATAGCCTACCAGGCTCTTCTGTCCATGGAACTTTCCATCTGAGCCACCAGGGAAGCCCATTTGATTTGATTTGATTGAGAAAGAATAATCTTTTCTACAAATTGAGATGTGTATAAGAGATAATAATAAAGGTCCATTTCTCCAATAAGACACATAATCCTAAATGTGTATATGCCTAACAAAAGAGGATCAAAATACATGAGGTTAAAAACTTACAGAATTTGTAATATGGAAGCCAGAAACATTACAAGAAATAAAAATTAAAAACCAATGACCAATAACTCTTATGAAAGTATATGCAAAGTATATCCTTCACAAAATATCAGGAAATATAGCTAAGAAAATTATATGCCAAAAATCAATGGGATTTATTATAGATGAATAAGACTGGCTCAACATTCAAAATATTTATCAATCTATCACATCAAACAAAAATCATGTGATTATACCAAGTGCAGAAAAGTATTTTGACAAAAGCAAACACCAATTCATGACCAAATACAACAACAAAAATCCTCTCAGCAAATGAGGAATATCAAAGAACTATCTCAAATGATAAAGAGCACCCACAAAAACCCTATAGCTGACAACATACTTAGTGGTTAGCAATTGGCCACTTTCTCCCTAAGATAGGGAAATAGGGCAAGGTTGACCTTTCTCACCACAATGATTCAACATTGTACTGGGATTCCGGGAGAGTGCAATATGACAAAAGAGAGAAATAAAAGTGCAGTGTTTAATTTTATGTGTCAACCTGACTGGGCCACAAGATGCCCAGATATTTGATCAAACATTCTGTGAGGGGGATTTTCAGATGAGACTAACATTTAAATCAGTCCTAAATAGTCATTGGAAGGACTGATGCTGAAGCTGAAACTCCAATACCTTGGCCACCTGATGCGAAGAACTGACTCACTAGAAAAGACCCTGATGCTGGGAAAGATTGAAGGCATGAGGAGAAGGGGACATCAGAGGATGAGATAGTTGGATGGCATCACTGATTCAATGGACATGAGTTTGAGTAAGCTCCGGTAGCTGGTGATGGACAGGGAAGCCTGGCATGCTGCAGTCCACAGAGTCGCAAAGAGTCAAACACGACTGAGTGACTAAACTGAACTGAACATTTAAATTGGTAGACTAAGTTCATCAAATTACCCTTTATAATGTGTGTGTGTGTGTGTGTGTGTGTGTGTTCACGCTTAGTCACTCAGTTATGTCTGACTCTTTGCCACCCCACGGACTGTAGCCTGCCAGGCTCCTCTGTCCACGGGAATTCTCCAGAATACTGGAGTGGATTGCAGTGTTCTCCTCCAGGGAATCTTCCCAATCCAGGGATCTAACCCAAGTCTCCCCCATTGCAGGTGGATTCTTTACTGTCTGAGCCACCAGGGAAGGCCAACTATGTGAGTGAGCTTCATTCAGATAGTTGAAGGCCCAAATAGAAAACAAAAGTTGACCCTATGCCGAGTAGGGAAGAATTCTTCATGCCTGATAGGTTTGGGACATTGGCGTTTTCTTGCCTTCAGATTTAAACTGTAATATTCGCTCTTTCTGAGTCTTGAGCTGGCTTCTAGATGGGAACTACACTGTTTGATGTTCTTATTCTCAAGTCTTCAGACTTAAATTGGAACTAGACCATTGGCTTTCTCGAGCTTCCAGCTTATCTACTCATCCTATAGATTCCAGGACTAGACACCCTCTATGCTTGTATAAAATACTTCTTTGTAATCTCTCTCTCCCTTCTTCCCTCATTTCTATTAAGTTACCTCAAAAGATATGGAACTGGTGGTAAAATAGAAATACAGATCAATGAAGCAGAATAGACAACTCAGAAACAGGCTCATGGTTATATAGTCAACTGATTTTGACAAAGAAGCAAAGACAATTTGATTGAGAAAAGTGAAGTTTCTCAGTCCTGTCCAACTCTTTGTGACCCCATGGACCATAGCCTACCAGGCTCTTCTGTCCATGGAACTTTCCATCTGAGCCACCAGGGAAGCCCATTTGATTTGATTTGATTGAGAAAGAATAATCTTTTCTACAAATTGAGCTGAAATTCTGGACACCCATATGCAAAACAAATAAGCAAACCAAACAACAATAACAACAACAACAAAAAAAAAACCCCTAGACATACACAATATAGAAAATTAATTCAAAATGGATCATGAATCTAAATTTAAGATGCAAAAAAATATAAAGTTTCTGGAAGAACACATATGAAAAAATATATGTGATTTTGATTTTGTTTATCAAAACAAGAAAAATCTTAGAAATAATCACAGCCAAGAAAGGCCTAAAGAATTACTATATGCAAAATGGTATCTTGGATGGAATCCTGGAAACAGAAAAAGATATTAGATAAAAACCAAAGAAATTTGGATAAACTATAGACTTGAGATAATAACAATTTAGGTTCATTAGTTGTGATGAATGTACCATAATATGTAAGATGTCAGAAGTGGAGTGTTAGTCGTTCATGGTCTGTATCCTGCCAGGCTCCTCTGTCCATGGAATTCTCCAGGCAAGAATATTGAAGTGGGTCGCCATTCCCTTCTCCAGAGGATTTTCCTGACCCAGGGATCAAAATGGGGCTGTTGCATTGCAGGCAGATTCTTTCTCCAGAGGATTTTCCTGACCCAGGGATCGAAATGGGACTCTTGCATTGCAGGCAGATTCTTTACCACCTGAGCTACAGGGAAGTCCCAAGATGTCAGGGAAAGTGGGAACTAATGTCAGGAATATAGTAACTCTCTACATTATCTTCTCAACTTTCTGTAAATATAAAACTGCTCTAAATTTGAAAGTTTATTTTTGAAAAATCAAGAATAGAGCTTTAAATGAAATGATTATATCTACTTTGCCATATACTGAAATAGTACTAACAATTGTCCCCTTGTAAGAAAAACAAAGCTCCGATGATCTGCTGCTTAAGTAGATAAGTCTTCAAGTATGCCATCTTTTCAGTCTGATGTTAATGAGTGTTTTGTTGTTGTTTAGTTGCTAAGTTGTGTCTGACTCTTTTGTAACACTGTGGACTGTAACCCATGAGGCTCCTCTGTCCATGGGATTTCCTGGAAAATAATACTGGAGTTGCCAATTCCTTCTCCAAGGAATCTTCCTGATCCAGGGATCAAACCTGCATTTCCTGCTTTGACAGGTGGATTCTTTAACACTAAGTCATATGAGAAGAGATGGTATTTATGATTCTTTTTATAGTTCTTTCTGCTATGACTATTTTAGGAGAAAGACATAAGTACATGTTATTTTTTACTTTAACGTCGTGTTAAAACATATATATGTGTACCTTGTCACTCAGTCATTTCCAACTCTTTGCCAGCCCATGGACTATAGCTCACCAGGCTCCTCTCTCTGTCCATGGGGATTCTCCAGGCAAGATTACTGGAGTGGATTGCCATGCTCTCCTCCAGGAGGTCTTCCCTACCCAGGGATTGAATCTAGGTCTCCTGCATTGCAGGTAGATTCTTTACTGTGTGAGCCACCAAGGAAGCCCAAGAATACAGGAAAGGGTAGCCTATCCCTTCTCCAGGGGATCTTCCTGACCCAGGATTGAACTGGGATCTCCTGCATTGCAGGCAGATTCTTTGTCAGATGAGCTACCAGGGAAGCCCATAACATGTACTAACCCCTATTTTAGTGTATGTACTGGTTTAAGGGCTTCCCCGCTAGCACATGGTAAAGAATCCACCTGCCAATGCAGGAGATGCAAGAGCTGTGGGTTCAATCTCTGGATCAGGAAGATCCCCTAGAGAAGAAAATGGCAACACACTCTAGTATTCTTGCTTGGAAATTTCCATGGACAGAGAAGCTTAGCAGTCTACAGTCCATGGGATTGTAAAGAGTTGGACACAACTGAACACACACACACACACATGACAGATTTAAGGACAACAAAAGAAGGGGGAAATGAAGTGGGTTTGGGAGGTACTTTGATAAAGAGAGGGGCAAACATTTAGTGCTGTGTGCTCAGTTGTTCAGTCGTGTCTGACTCTTTGCAACACCATGGACTATAACCCACCAGGCTCCTCTGTTCATGGGATTTCCCAGGCGAGAATACTGGAGTGGATTGCCTTTTCCTTCTCCAGGGGATCTTCCCAACCCAGGAATTGAAGCTGGGTCTCATTCATTGCAGGCAGTCTCCTTCATTGTTGGTGGATTCTTTACTGACTGAGCTACTGGGAAGCCCCAAACATACAGTAGATCAGGTATATAAAAAATTCAATATTCAAACTATAAAATTCTACATTCAGAAACTCAGGACTTGTCTGTAATGAATATAAAGACTTTTCTTATTTTATTTAAAGCTTAGAGGTTTTAAGATAAATAGTTACAAATTTATTTATAAAGCAAAACATTTAGGTATAGTTCTTCATTTTATAAAAGGGCAGCAGGATCCTTTTAATTAATGGACATTAGATACCTCACAAACAATTGGACATGACTGAAGTGACTTAGCACACAGGTACATATGAAAAGGATTTGGATTTTAAAGAGGTAATCATTTTTTTCTTAAACATCTAATTGCTAAAAAGCTCATATCTATAATTACTAACAAGATGGATATTAATATGAGACATTTTAACCTATTAAAAAAGTACTGGGCTATTATATGCTAACTAAGAAAGTATATGCCTCAAAATAGTTACTTAAAATGAATCATTGTGAACTATTCACACTGGACACACTTAAGGTAAGTTTTACAACTGATGGCAAAAACAAAAAAGTTATTTTATATTATTAGCAAAAAGATAAGAAGGTACTGGAATAGTTTTGGAAGCTAAAACAAAGTATTTTGAAAGATTGAAATAACATTTCCCTTACTATTTTTAAATGCAAACAAAGTCTTTTCTGGGAACTGTCAACAATGGAAAGAGATGTTCCAATCATTTTAATGGATCAACATTAAAATAGTTAGAGCAACTAAGATTCACTTCTACTATAATGAAATGTAGTTTCCATTCTAAGAGTTTAGCAAAATTGGCTTCACAAATTAGAATTGACAAGTCACTGCCCTTTTTAGATCATATTGGTTGAATCATAAACATTAATTTGAAAAATCAAACCAGGTCCTTCACTATTTCTTTTCTCAGCAAGCTGTCCTTTTATTTTAATTGGTCCTTTTTTGAACCCATGGTATCCCTAACATCTCACTGGCTTTTATCTTAGAAGTGTCTCCTTATTCATTATCCATACACTTTCAAGTTAACTTGAGCAGAGTACGTATAATTTTTTTTTTTTAGGAGGCATAATATTGGCATAGCTGAAACTCCAATACTTTGGCCACCTGATGTGAAGAACTGACTAATTTGAAAAGACCCTGATGCTGGGAAAGATTGAGGGCAGGAGGAGAAGGGGATGACAGAGGATGAGATGGTTGGAAGGCATCACCAACTCAATAGTCATGAGTTTGGGTAGGCTCCAGGAGTTGGTGATGGACAGGGAGGCCTGGCGTGTTGAGGTTCATGGGGTTGCAAAGAGTCAGACACAACTGAGGAACTGAACTGAACTGAACTGAACTCAACTGAATATTGGCTAATAGAGTTTTGCCAAGAGAATGCACTGGTCATAGCAAACACCCTCGTCCAACAACACAAGAGAAGACTCTACACATGGACATCACTAGATTGTCAACATTGAAATGAGATTGATTATATTTTTTGCAGCCAAAGATGGAGAAGCTCTATACAGTCAGCAAAAACAAGACCGGGAGCTGACTGTGGCTCAGATCATGAACTCCTTATTGCTAAATTCAGACTTAAAAATTTGAAGAAAGTAGGGAAAACCACTAGACCATTCAGGTATGACCTAAATCAAATCCCTTATGATTATACAGTGGAAGTGAGAAATAGATTTAAGGGGCTAAATCTGATAGACAGAGTGCCTGATGAACTATGGACGATGGTTCATGACATTGTACAGGAGACAGGGATTAAGACCATCCCCAAGAAAAAGAAATGCAAAAAAGCAAAATGGCTGTCTGGGGAAGCCTTATAAATAGCTGCAAAAAGAAGAGAAGCAAAAAGCAAAGGAGAGAAGGAAAGATATACCCATTTTAATGCAGAGTTCCAAAGAAAGGCAAGGAGAGATAAGAAAGCCTTCCTCAGTGATCATTGCAAAGAAATAGAGGAAAACAATAAAATGGGAAAGACTAGAGATTTCTTCAAGATGATTAGAGATACCAAGGGCTCAATAAAGGACAGAAATGGTAGGGACCTAACAGAAGCAGATGATATTAAGAAGAGGTGGCAAGAATACACAGAAGAACTGTACAAAAAAGATCTTCAGGACCAAGATAATCACGATGGTGTGATCACTCACCTAGAGCCAGACATCTTGGAATGTGAAGTCAAGTGGGCCTTAGGAAGCATCACTACGAATAAAGCTAGTGGAGGTGACGGAATTCCAGTGGAGCTATTTCAAATCCCAAATGATGATGCTGTGAAAGTGCTGCACTCAATATGCCAGCAAATTTGGAAAACTCAGCAGTGGCCACAGGACTGGAAAAGGTCAGTTTTCATTCCAATCCCAAAGAAAGGCAATGTCAAAGAATGCTCAAACTACCGAATAGAGTGCCTGATGATCTATGGACGGAGGTTCATGATATTATACAGGAGACAGGGATCAAGACCATCCCCAAGAAAGAAATGCAAAAAAGCAAAATGACTGTCTGAGGAAGCCTTACAAATATCTGTGAAAAGAAGAGAAGCAAAAAGCAAAGGAGTGAAGGAAAGATATACCCATTTGAATGCAGAGTTCCAAAGAATAGCAAGAAGAGATAAGAAAGGCTTCCTCAGTAATCAGTGCAAAGAAAAAGAGGAAAATAATAGAATGGGAAAGACTTAGAGATTTCTTCAAGATGATTAGAGATACCAAGGGCTCAATAAAGTACAGAAATGGTAGGGACCTAACAGAAGCAGATGATATTAAGAAGAGGTGGCAAGAATACACAGAAGAACTGTACAAAAAAGATCTTCAGGACCAAGATAATCACGATGGTGTGATCACTCACCTAGAGCCAGACATCTTGGAATGTGAAGTCAAGTGGGCCTTAGGAAGCATCACTACGAATAAAGCTAGTGGAGGTGACGGAATTCCAGTGGAGCTATTTCAAATCCCAAATGATGATGCTGTGAAAGTGCTGCACTCAATATGCCAGCAAATTTGGAAAACTCAGCAGTGGCCACAGGACTGGAAAAGGTCAGTTTTCATTCCAATCCCAAAGAAAGGCAATGTCAAAGAATGCTCAAACTACCGCACAATTGCACTCATCTCACACGCTTGTAAAGTAATGCTCAAAATTCTCCAAGCCAGGCTTCAGCAATACGTGAACCCTGAACTTCCAGATGTTCAAGCTGGATTTATAAAAGGCAGAGGAACCAGAGATCAAATTGCTAACATCCTCTGGATCATTGAAAATGCAAGACAGTTCCAGAAAACCTTTCTATTTCTTCTTTATTGACTATGCCAAAGCCTTTGACTGTGTGGATCACAATAAACTGTGTAAAATTCTTCAAGAGATGGGAATACCAGACCACCTGACCTGCCTCTTGAGATATCTGTATGCAGGTCAGGAAGCAACAGTTAGAACTAGACATGGAACAACAGACTGGGTCCAAATTGGGAATGGAGTACACCAAGGCTGTATATTGTCACCCTCCTTATTTAACTTATATGCAGAGTTCACGATGAGAAACGCTGGGCTGGATGAAGCACAAGCTGGAATCAGGACTGCTGGGAGAAATATCAATAACCTCAGAAATGCAGATGACACCACTCTTATGGCAGAAAGTGAAGAAGAGCTAAAGAGCCTCTTAAGGAACATGAAAGAGGAGAGTGAAAAAGTTGACTTAAAACTCAACATTCAGAAAACTAAAATCCTGGCATCAAGCCCCATTGCTTCATGGCAAATAGATGGGGGAAAAGTGGAAATAGTGGCAGACTTTATTTGGGAGGTCTCCAAAATCACTGCAGATGGTGACTGAAGCCATGAAATTAAAAGACCCTTACTCCTTGGAAGGAAAGTTATGACCAACCTAGACAGCATATTAAAAAGCAGAGACATTACTTTATCATCAAAGGTCCGTCTAATCAAGGCTATGATTTTTCCAGTAGTCATGTACGGATGTGAGAGTTGGCCTATAAAGCTGAGTGCTGAAGAGTTGATGTTTTTGAACTATGGTGTTGGAGAAGACTCTTGAGAGTCCCTTGGACTGCAAGGAAGTCCAGCCAGTCTATCCTAAAGGAGATCAGTCCTGAGTGTTCATTGAAAGGACCAATATTGAAGCTGAAACTCCAATACTTTGGCCACCTGATGCGAAGAGCTGACTCATTTGAAAAGACCCTGATGTTGGGAAAGATTGAGGGCAGGAAGAAAAGGGGATGACAGAGGATGAAATGGCTGGATGGCATCACCTACTCAATGGACATGGGTTTCGGTTAACTCCAGGAGTTGGTGATGGACAGGGAGGCCTGGCATGCTGCAGTCCATGGGGTTGCAGTCCATGGGGTTGCAGTGTTGGACAGGACTCAGGGACTGAATTGAGCTGAACTGAACTATACTCTTTTAATGCTGTTGTAAGCTACTTGGCTTTGTTATGTCTTTGAAAACTCTTTCTTAAAAAATGTATGTATCCCATCATACTATACTTTTATACATACATGCATATATGTGTATATGTGTGTGTTTATGTATCTACATGTGTTCATACATATGTTCATACTCATATGTGTGTGTACTATCAACGTTTTCAGTCATTGAAAATTCTCAGGTCCATATATATTAAAAAATTTTACTCATATTGTTATATTTTAATATTTGCATTATACTCTTTTGGCCAATGATTATTACAAAACCACACATGCTCTGATCTAATAAGTTCTCTTCTACTATCTACTCTTGATTGTGGTGACCATACAATTTTTATACATATTTTTTGTTAACATACATATGTTAAAAATAATCAAATTTTGCATGATAAGTATATGTGATTTAATGTTTGTCAACCAAACTGCTTTTTTAATTTATTTGTTTTTGGCTGTGGTGGGTCTTGGTTGACACAGGTGAGCTTTCTCTAGTTGCAGCAAGTGGGGGAGGGTACTCTCTAGCTGCAGTGCGTGAGTTTCTCATTGCAGCAGCTTCTTTTGTTGCAGAGTGGGTTCTAGGGCATGCAGGCTTCAGTAGTTGCAGCACATAGGCTTGGCAATTGTGGCACGTGGGCCTGTTGTCCGATGGCATGTGGGATCTCGGGTCGGGGATCGAACCAGTGTCCCCTGAATTACAGGGCAGATTCTTAACCACTGGACCACCAGAGAAGCCTTTCAACCCAACTTTTTAAAGCTTAAACACAGTGATTGAATGTGAATTTTGGTGGGTGGGCAGCAGGAAAAGGGAAATTTTCGTGCTGAAGGAAATTCTTGTTACGTTGGTTTAAGTGGAAGTTACAAAACTCACTGGGCTTCCCTGGTAGCTCAGTGGTAAAGAACTTGCCTGTCAAAGCAGGAGAGGTAGGTTCAGTCCCTGGATTGGGAAGATTCTCTAGAGAAGGAAATGGCAACCCACTCAGGTATTCTTTCTTGGGAAATCCTAAGGACAGAGGAGCCTGGTGGGCTACAGTCCATGGTGTCACAAAGAATCAGAGATGACTCAGCAACTAAAACAATAAACAACAATACTCATTACCCAATACACCTAAGATTGGAGTGAAGCATAAATAACAATTATACAAAAACAAAAGAATGCAGTGATCATGAGAAAATTTAGGATTGATAGAAAGGACATTATTATGGGTTCCAGAAGTATCACGGTAACTTGGGATCATTGAAGGCAAATTTCAGGGAATTTAGTTAGAAGAAACTATGGACAAGACATGTTATAACCTCTGCGAGTTTGAAGAGAACAAAAGAGCAATGATGAATGAAAAAAAAAAAAATGAAATGCATTTATAGAGAGAGTATGTAGCATGTCCTGCATGGCCAGGAGTCCATCCTCTACCCCAGTCATTTAAAAACTGTTTTGTACCTTAGGATTTGATTTGGTGGCCAATTGAACTGAACTGTAAAAATCTTGGTAATAAATCCTTTGACAATATGAGGTCAAGGCTCTAGATGTTTTTAAGATTTCAACATGAAGACTTATTAATGTTGAAGTCACAGAACTCACAAGTGAACATCTCCAACAGAAGTGAGACACAAACCACCAATCGACATCATAGTTTAATGTATACGTTATTCTCTGAGCATTACCAAGGAAAACCAAATAAGTCCATTGATTATGAAATCAATTTTGGTTTCTAGCAATCCACCCACCCTGCTTAATTAATGATGATGGTAAGTTAGTCACCTGTGCCAAGTACTGGGAAAGGAAATTTCTGCCTTTTGTTTTCTTATGGCTAAATACAAGACATAAAAGTCCCTTAGGAAAAAACTCCAGCAATAGGGAAACATATTTGTTGTCCGCAGAACAGACGATATGAGGATCAAAAATGCTGATGCATATATCATCAATCAATAAATTACTGTTACTAAGGTCTTATGTTTATGTACTGTGAGTATCACAGACTATAGTTACAATTGGGGTATGGAACAATTAGTATTTATGCAAGAATGTGGGCCTTGGGCTACCTTTTTTTAATATTTTCATGAGAAGCTGAAATATCTGTTTCAAACATTCAATCTCTAAATTTTCAGTTTCTGGTTCACATTAATAAAACCCCGTAAACTCAAATAAAATATGTCTTCAGCTCAAGTTTTCCAGAATCTGTCATCCTAACTCCATGCTAAATATTTGTAATAATTAAGTTCACTTTGTTCTTGTTTATTGTGTGCAACCTCCCCAAGGAAAATTATTTTGCTGTCATATAAATAAAACAGCTTTTTTGCATATAAATTATTTTCTGTCATTCTAGAAAGTTGAGATTATAAAGCTTGGCTACCCTAAATAGAGTAGGAATGCTAGATGGTAAGCATAATACGTGTCATTTTCTTATTTTTCCTTTTAGGAAAGAAGGAAGGGGACGTAGAGCGAGGGAAGAAAGAAGGGCCCTTATGACAGAGGATGGTAATCTTTCGAAAGCTCTCAAAGGCATTCAGGAGCAAGAGGTCCTTTGATGTGATTGTACGTAACAAATTTCTCTAGAAGAATAAGCAGCAGGATGGCCCCAGAATTGCAGATCACTTAGCCTCAGGACACAGACTGGCCGTACCCAAGCTAGGGCTGACCCACATCTTTCAGTAAGGGTGACCTTTGTGAGAGTCGGCTTCCACCACCCGTGGGGAGGTAACTGCATTCACAAGAGTACTTTTTTCCTTCACTTTTTTTTTTTTTTCAATATGCCCTTAACTTTAAAAAGCCTCCGGGTGAAAACACAATAAGTTCATTCATCAAAATATTTAGTCAAGCTGACAGCAATGTCATACAGTGTATTTCATTCCACCTTTTCATCTTGGCAGGGCAATTAATAAGGTGGGTTTTGTTTTCTGTCCTAAAGATTAATAAGCTGGGGTTATAACAGCATAATGCTCAGAGGTGGTTCTTATTAGAAATTGTTTTGCTTCTGTTTCCCCCAAAGTATATATTGGCTGCCTCAAATCTATTTCAAAAAATAGGTGGAGTAGATGTGATCCAATAAATAGTTAAACCAATAGCATCAATTTGTAAATGGCATAAATTCAGGGAGGATTCTTAGGGATACAAGTCAATCAACTGTTTTGAAAGAGCAAAGAGAATTGATGTTTCTTTTCGAAGCTAAGAATTAAAACAGTCTGGGTAACATCTTTCCTTCAAGAGCATCTGTGAATATGTGGAATTAAGCAACTAAAGGTTGAAGTAATAACAACACAGTGCAATATAGAGGCCAGGACCATTCTTTGGTATGTTAATTGGATTTGGGTACTTATACCTTAGCTGATGGAAATCTGCCTTACCTGCATATGATCAGCTCACTCTCTGATGTTAGTGTCAGCTTTCCTCTATGACTCATCAGCTTCAATCAAGAGCTGACTCTGCTCCAAGGTAAAACTTCAATCAGAGACAGGATTTATTAATTCAAAGTCATGCTTGGGATGTAGAAAAAATGACCGATGCTCCTTGGTAATTTTATAATATTTTAATGGTTTTCACTTACACTACCTAAATAGTTACTTGAGTTGATATTATTGTTAATATCTGTTAATAAAGATCTGAGGCTTAGAGAGCTAAAGGTTTGTCCACAACAACAGAGATTACATTGGAGGGAGTCAGATCTGGAATCTGGGCTTGCCAACTTCAATTTGATGCCCTTCAACTTTCCAAATACGTCTGTCCAAAAACAGATAATACAACCATCTCTGTTTCTGACTGTGGTTTCCCAAAGTCTCCAATGCCCTGTCATTTTTATCACTGCAACATCTTTTTCCCACAGTACACAGGAATCTACGTAACTGCTGTGTAAGCTCACCAGCTACCATGATGAGAAAGGGAAGTATGTTCCTGACAAGAAGAAGTGCAAATTGTCCAAAGTAAAAATAAATGAAGAAGTGGAAGATAAGGAATAACAAAATGAATGGGGTAGTAGATGATCAGAGCAGATAAGAATTCTTATATATCGACATTAAGATGAGGAGGAAAGATATCTTAGTATCTGCAACAATGGAGGAACAAATGTTGTATACAAAGAGGTGAATAACAGCAAAAATGTGTCTTTCCTGAAACTCTGTAGAATCCCTTCTCCATCATTCCCTAGCTGTGTGACCTCACAAAAATTGTGTACCTTCCCTGAGTCTCTCTTACCCTCCTTATAATAGAAGTGTTAATAACATCCGATTCACTTAAAACATGACTCCAACAAGAATGAACTATTAAAATGTGTTCAATAAATGTTAGCTTCTATCACTGATGGATATGTATAATACTAGTTACCTCACACTATCTTAGATAAAAAAATACTTCTGTGATTTCAATGGTCAGTCCACATGTACTTTTCAGGGTCTGTCTGCCAAACTTTCATGAGAGGAATTTATCAAATAGTTAGGCATACAGACAGGCAAGTAAAACATCTTAAAAATGTGATCCTCAAGAAACAACCAAATCAGTGAACATTATGTAAAGTATAAATCGTCATTTTAATAATTTTTCTGTCAAGCTTGTTTTGCTCTCCATGGGTCTCCTTATAATTTGCTCTCAAATTTATTCAGAAAACTGTAAAGTCAGAGTTATTAGAATCACATGCAAACAAAAATAACTAGAAGACATAAGATAGCCAACAGCTACATAAAAAGGTGCTTACATTACTAATCATCAAGAAATGCAATCAAATCCATGAGAATATCTCACACCTGTTAGAACGGCCATCGTCATCACACACAAAAAAAAAAAATTAGCAAGTGTTGACAAGGATGTGGAAAAAAGGTAATCTGAGCACTGTAGATGGGAATGAAAATGGGTACAACTATTGTGGGAAATGAAAAATTAAGAATAAAATTACCATGCATACATGCTAAGTCGCTTCAGTTGTGTCCAACTCTTTGAACCCTATGACCATAGCCTGCCAGTCTCTTCTGTCCAAGGAATTCTTCAGACAAGAATACTAATGATTCAGCAACTCCACTCTGGATATATATATCCACAGGATATTAAAGTAGGATAGCAAAGTGGTGGCTGTATTTTCATGTTAATTGCAGCTTTAGTCACAACAGGCAAAATATTTAAGTCCAATCTTTTTTATTCTTTTTATAGCCTAAGCATTTGTCAAAGGATGAATGTATAAAAGAGATGCTGAAGGTAGGAATTAATGGAAGTTAAGGCTTGTCTATTTATGGAGAATTAGGCACATAAGAAAGTATATACTCAGATATAGTATCTAACTTGAATGCTGGGAGACTATTTTAAAATTAAATCTTTACTCTAAGTTGTGTTCCGAATAGGTGGATTAACCAGTTATTGACTCCAGATAAAAGCATCATTGTGGGAGAATAGATACATGTATATGCATGGCTGAGTCCCACTGCTGTCCACCTGAAACTGTTACAACATTATTAATCAGCTACCCCAATATAATAATAAAAAAAGGTTTAAAAAAACATCATCACCATGGCAAGCATTCAATCATTCACACAACTAATTTGCCTCCACAGCTCACACTACCAAATACTTCCAAGTCTAGGATAGACACTGATGATGCAAAATTGATGAAGACAAGAACTCAATCTAAGTCAACAATTACTTAGAGGGGCAGGAATAGAAAATGCTGTAGAATGTCAAATCCTGAGCACATTCACCTGAATTGATCTGTTACCACATTCTCACTTAACGCGGTAATTAATTCAAGGGCTATGACTTTAATTTATTTTTTCACCAAGCCTAGAATGGAATTATTGTAAGACTAACAGAGAAAGCTGACCTATCTGTATGCAAAATTAAGCATATAGTTTTGCAGTTTAAGAACTTACTAACTCCAACAAGTCAAGTGGGCTTTAGAAAGCATCACTAAGAACAAAGCTAGTGGAGGTGATGGAATTCCAGTTGAGCTGTTTCAAATCCTGAAAGATGATGCTGTGAAAGTGCTGCACTCAATCTGCCAGCAAATTTGGAAAACTCAGCAGTGGCCACAGGACTGGAAAAGGTCAGTTTTCATTCCAATTCCAAAGAAAGGCAATGCAAAAGAATGCTCCAACTACCGCACAATTGCACTCATCTCACATGCTAGTAAAGTAATGCTCAAAATCCTCCAAGCCAGGCTTCAGCAATACGTGAACCGTGAACTCCCTGATGTTCAAGCTGGCTTTAGAAAAGGCAGAGGAACCAGAGATCAAATTGCCAACATCCGCTGGATCATGGAAAAAGCAAGAGAGTTCCAGAAAAACATCTACTTCTGCTTTATCGACTATGCCAAAGCCTTTGACTGTGTGGATCACAATAAACTGTGGAAAATTCTGAAAGAGATGGGAATACCAGACCACCTAACCTGCCTCTTGAGAAATCTGTATGCAGGTCAGGAAGCAACAGTTAGGACTGGACATGGAACAACAGACTGGTTCCAAATAGGAAAAGGAGTGCGTCAAGGCTGTATATTGTCACCCTGCTTATTTAACTT
>SJYT01061339.1:226862-268663 GCA_006410635.1 Cephalophus harveyi | reverse complement strand
CTCAAGAGTCTTCTCCAACACCACACTTCAAAAGCATCAATTCTTCGGCGATCAGCCTTCTTCACAGTCCAACTCTCACATCCATACATGACCACAGGAAAAACCATAGCCTTGACTAGACGGACCTTAGTCGGCAAAGTAATGTCTCTGCTTTTGAAAATGCTATCTAGGTTGGACATAACTTTTCTTCCAAGGAGTAAGCGTCTTCTAATTTCATGGCTGCAGTCACCATCAGCAGTGATTTTGGAGCCCAAAAAAATAAAGTCTGGCACTGTTTCCACTGTTTCCCCATCTATTTCCCATGAAGTGATGGGACCAGATGCCATGATCTTCGTTTTCTGAATGTTGAGCTTTAAGCCAACTTTTTCACTCTCCTCTTTCACTTTCATCAAGAGGCCTTTTAGCTCCTCTTCACTTTCTGCCATAAGGGTGGTGTCATCTGCATATCTGAGGTTATTGATATTTCTCCCAGCAATCTTGATTCCAGCTTGTGTTTCTTCCAGTCCAGCGTTTCTCATGATGTACTCTGCATATAAGTTAAATAAGCAGGGTGACAATATACAGCCTTGACGCACTCCTTTTCCTATTTGGAACCAGTCTGTTGTTCCATGTCCAGTCCTAACTGTTGCTTCCTGACCTGCATACAGATTTCTCAAGAGGCAGGTTAGGTGGTCTGGTATTCCCATCTCTTTCAGAATTTTCCACAGTTTATTGTGATCCACACAGTCAAAGGCTTTGGCATAGTCAATAAAGCAGAAGTAGATGTTTTTCTGGAACTCTCTTGCTTTTTCCATGATCCAGCGGATGTTGGCAATTTGATCTCTGGTTCCTCTGCCTTTTCTAAAGCCAGCTTGAACATCAGGGAGTTCACGGTTGACGTATTGCTGAAGCCTGGCTTGGAGGATTTTGAGCATTACTTTACTAGCATGTGAGATGAGTGCAATTGTGCGGTAGTTGGAGCATTCTTTGGCATTGCCTTTCTTTGGAATTGGAATGAAAACTGACCTTTTCCAGTCCTGTGGCCACTGCTGAGTTTTCCAAATTTGCTGGCAGATTGAGTTCAGCACTTTCACAGCATCATCTTTCAGGATTTGAAACAGCTCCACTGGAATTCCATCACCTCCACTAGCTTTGTTTGTAGTGATGCTTTCTAAGGCCCACTTGACTTCACATTCCAAGATGTCTGGCTCTAGATTAGTGATCACATCATCATGATTATCTGGGTTGTGAAGATCTTTTTTGTACAGTTAGTCACACCCCTTTGTGTTATTCTCTTTTCCAAGTTAACATGTTAGAGTCACGCTAAATATAATGTAAACTTTACTGCACATTTTAGGTGGACATCATAAAAATCAGTACTACCCACAGAACTTCCTGCAATAACAAAGATGCTTTGGCTGCTAGTCACATGTGGTTACTGAACCTTGAAATGCAGCTCATCCAACTAAGGAGATTACTTTTTAATTTTATTAGTTTAAATTTAAATAGACACATGTGGGGGTTGGCTACCATATTGAAAAGCACAGATGTAGGTTAAGCATCTGAAATACTTTCCCTGCTTTCCTTCCCCAAACTTTCAAATGGCTACATTTCAGAGGACCGAGTACAGTGGCAGTTCTCAGTATGTCTGGAGTTTATCTGGCTTGAGGACTAGATGGTCTTCCCCCAAGTTACAAATCAAATGATATTTCCTACCTAAGTTTGTCCAGACTCTTCTCTTTATTTTTCACTCTAAAAGTTTGGCTGAGTTTAGAGCCCAGAGGGTCAAAGTGAGACTGATTTCTCAGGATTCTCAGCTGGGTGTGGAAATAATGATGCTGTGAGAGCCAGATAACTCATGAAATAGCCAGCACTCATGAGATCCACAGCCAAATTTACCAGATGAGAATGAAGACAGAAAGAGAAACAGAATCAGACAGAATAATACTAATAAAAGTTCGGTTTTGTTAGCTCTGAAAAATTATTTTTTTTATTGTTCTAAGGTTCAAACTAGACACTAATATCACCATATAGAAAATAGGTATTTTTGGAGTTTTAGAGTGAGGAATTTGTGTGCATAATAAACAAGATAAGAAATTAAAAGATATTCAAAGATCTGGAAAAACTTGTCTTTTTTTTTCCCCCTCCCAGCAGACCTCACTGTTATTTTAGTTTCCTGTAAGTCATAAGATTTGGCATATAGCACATTCTATTCCACACTGAATTCCATGGATTTTAAAATGTCTATTTTCTTAACTTGGAGAAGGAAATGGCAACCCACCCCAGTATTCTTGCCTGGAGAATCCCATGGACAGAAGAGCCTGGCAGGCCCCAGTCCATGGTGTCACAGAGAGTTGGACACAACTGAGCAACTAACACAAACTTTCTTAAGTATCATTACCTATTTATTGCACTCCTGAAACAGGAATGGAAATTAAACATATGGATTTCCTGTAAGAATAAAAGCTATATATTATAAAAAGCTTCAACCAAAGGGCTATGAACATCAACCTGTTAGCACTTATTAATATTTATCGTGTTTTAGTAGATATACAAATTATGTATCTATACTATGCTTAACATGTTTGCTACACAACTAATAAACATATGTTGCAAGGAAAAAACATCTTTTGAAGCCACTTTTACCTTTTTCTAATGAATACCTTTTTAGTGAAGTGAAAGTAAAGTCGCTCAGTCGTGTCCGACTCTTTGTGACCTGTGGACTGTAGCCCACCAAGCTCCTCCGTCCATGGGATTCTCCAGGCAAGAATACTGGAGTGGGTTGCCATTTCCTTTTTAGTCAGGCATAATTTTGCAGTTTGGAATGTCAAGTAGTGGAAATGGAGTTGTCATGCAATGTAATGAATCCATAGGAGAAAATAGAGTGAAATCAGAACCACAGAAACCAACTTCCTTCTCTCTCTCATCCTCCAAAGGAAGGAGGTTATCTATAATGTAATACCTGTAATGAAGACTTGCAGGTCAGAGACAAATAGTGTGTGCTCTATATCTCAGTTTTACTTGAAAAGTTGTATTAGAAACACCACAAAATGAGCAAACTTTTAAAATGTCTAAAACAGAACCCAGGAAAAAGGAGGCATCTTCAAAGATAGAGCTCTAAAGTAGATATATTCATGAAATGTTCATTCAATGGGATTACCAAAAAGTCCCTCAAAAGTCAGTGACCACTTAATTTATCATTCAAATTGAGATACACTGGAGAGTAAAAGTTGATTCTAGCCATAATCAGTTATACTTACCAATAACCAAGACATGTTGTTACTAAGTCCAAGATTGTACAGCTTGCTTCACGATAGGACAACACACTGAGAGATGAGTTACTGGGGGAAGGAATAGAAACTTTATTCACTAAAACAGTCACCTGAGGCAATGGTGGGTTAGTGTCCCAAAGTAAAATCTTATCAGTTAGAATTCAGGCTTCTTTTACACTGAAAAGGGTGGGGGTGTGGCTGGCTGTTGTTAACTTCACAGTACAGGAATCCTTTGTCCAGCGCTATATTAACATCTAGCAGTGTTATTAAAAAATGGTTTAATATTGGACCCCCCCACCAACATCTTAGTGTCTTACCACCTTCCACCTTTATATAGTTCACAATGCCACAGTACCACAGCCCAGATGAAACAAAAATGGCCCAGGTATCTTAGAAGTGATCTCATCTTGAGTCATACATCTAGCTTCTGTAGTAAAAGGGAGATACTCTGATCTGAGGCATGATGGGGAGAGCACAATGTAGGGCTGAAAATGACAAGAGGAAGCTAGAAGTAGATCCAAAGTACAGTCATTCCTTTTAAATTCCCTAACTTGCTTCAGCATAGGGCTAAGGGAAATGCCTATAGCTGTCTAGTTTGATCCTGAAGAGGGGATCGAGGTGGTTTGGAACAAGTTCCAGCATGGCTCAGGCAAGTGCAGTATGAAAGGGTGCTAGATGATGATCAAAGTGAAACTCCATGTGGGACCAGGAGGAAGACAACTGCATGGACTGAAGTGAAGTGAAGTCACTCAGTCATGTCCGACTCTTTGCGACCTCATGGACTGTAGCCTACAAAGCTCCTCTGTCCACAGAATTTTCCAGGCAAGAGTACTGGAGTGGGTTGCCATTACCTTCTCCAAGGGATCTTCCCAACCCAGAGATCGAACCCGGGTCTCCCGCATTGCAGGCAGACACTTTTACTGTTTGAGCCATCAAGGAAGGACTGAAGTATATGAGAAAAGGTGGTTCTGGTTTCCAAGGATGGAGATAGGGAGGAGCATAGGCAGATGGTGACTGCAGCCATGAAATTAAAAAATGCTTGTTCTTTGGAAGAAAAGCTATGACCAACCTAGATAGCATATTAAAAAGCAGAGACATTACTTTGCTGACAAATGTCTGTCTAGTCAAAGCTATGGTTTTTCCAATAGTCACGTATGGATGTGAGAGTTGGACCCATAAAGAAAGCTGAACGCCGAAGAATTGATGCTTTTGAACTGTGGTGTTAGAGAAGACTCTTGAGAGTCCCTTGGATTGCAAGATCAAACCAGTCAATCTTAAGGAAATCAGTCCTGAATATTCTTTGGAAGGACTGATGCTGAAGCTGAAACTCCAATCCTTTGGCCACCTGATGCGAAGAATTGACTCATTGGAAAAGACCCTGATGCTGGGAAAGATTGAAGGCAGGAGGAGAAGGGGATGACAGAGTATGAGATGGTTGGATGCTATCACCAACTCAATGGACATGAATTTGAGCAAGCTCTGGGTGTTGGTGATGGACAGGGAAGCCTGGCGTGCTGCAGTCCATGGTTTTGCAGAGTTCGACATGACTGAGCAACTGAACTGAACTGAACTGATGAGTCTAGGCTGTCATGCAGCTGGAGATACTGGGCTCTTCTGAAACTGTGACAGTGGGTATCAGAATCAGGATGGTCCAGGATCCAGAAATCTGTACATGATACATGGCCTGTCAATATTCTCAGCTAAGAGAGACCTCCAGGCTCTGTCCATGGGATTTCCCAGGCAAGAATACTAGAGCGGATTGCCATTTCCTTCTCCAGGGGATCTTCCTGACCCAGGGATTGAACCTGCATCTCCTGCCTAGCAGGTGTATTCTTTACCACTGAGCCACCTGGGAAAGCCCAAGTAAAAGGCATTAAGAGACAAAATAAAACAGAAATGGAGAAGGCCACAGATAGAAGATGAGCACAAAGCCTCTCCCTATATGCACTCTAGGATGCTGACATAAAGCTGTTGATCTTTATGAAATGAGAAGTCCCAGAAAATCTGGGATAAACCAAGTTAACAGGATTCTTTACCAAATACTGGCATGGGCATTGTCATTTCCAGACATGACTCTTATTCAGTGAAATGCTCAAATATTTTTTCCTTTAGAGCCTAGGTAGAAGTTCTTCCTTAGGCAAAATGGAACTACTGGAATGATAGCAAGCAGAGCGCTGACACACGTGTCACAGCTTCCTCCACTCTGACTCAATGCTGTCCATGTCATTACACCTCCTCCGTGATTTATTTGATAAAATTGTTGGCAATACATATGTAAACACGATGGTTTATTTGCCATGTTGTTGCTTCGTTGCTGAGTCATGTCCAACTCTTCACAACCCCATGGACACCAGTCTCCTCTGTCCATGGGATGTCCCAGGCAAGAATACTGGATTGGGTTGCCACTTCCTTCTCCAAGATATCTTCCAGACCAGGGATCGAACCCACATCTGCTACGCTGGCAGGTGGATTCTTTACTACTGAGCCACAAGGGAAGCCTCAAGGGCGTGTTGCCTCCCCATCAGGGAAAAGAATGCAGGTCTCCTGCATGACAGGCAGGGATACTCACCACTATACTAGTGAAGCTGTCTTCCTATACTCAATTTATAGTGCAAATAATTAAGCACTGGCTTGGAAAATAGCAAAATGTAAAACAATGTCAGAAGTTACATAAATAATTAACTAATTTCCTATTATTCTCAGTAGGTTTTCTTATAGTCCTTCCTCTATACCTCTGCCTCAAGGGAGCACAGTCTAAAACTGAATCTCCATCTGGAAAAAAAGAGAAAATGATGATTAATGCCACACAATGACATAAATCCTATCAATTTCTTCTGCTGTTTGGTTATTTCTCAGAAGGCTATTTTGTACAGATTCCCAGCAGGGTCATTCTCTTTACTTCTCAATGTTCTTCTTTGTAAACTGTATGAGAGGATTTGTAACTCAATACAGAGGAGCTTCCCATGTGGCTCAGTAGAATCCGCCTGCAAGGCAGGAGATTCTGGTTTGAGCCCTGTGTCAGGTAGATCCCCTGGACAGTGAAATGGCAACCCACTCTAGTATTCTTGCCTGAAGAATTCCATGGGTAGAGGAGCCTGGCAAGCTACAGTCCATGGGGTTGCAAAGAGTTGCTCACAACTTAGTGACTAAACAACAACAGCAACAGAGAGATGTTGCACAAGCTATGCAGATCTGATCTTCTACCCAGATCTACCATTTATGACTTTGGGACTTTGTGCTGCTATATTTGGCACAGTTTTGTTTGCCCGGATGCAATCACTTCCCCTACCAATGAGCAGGACACCTGTTGGCACAAATGGTGGTCTCCTGCAGGTTCTCAAATGAGAGTTCCCTGGAAATCACCCTCGACCAGAAGAAGCTATTTCATCCTCTACATCCTCTATGATTGGAGTCTTTCACATTCAATGGTGGGTTGTAGCACAGGTATGAAGCCTAGACATCGTCTCAGTTAGCAACAACTCTGAAGGGCCCACCCAGATCAGAGCTCCCTATGGCATCAGCTGAGGCCTGTGGCAGAATTGTATTAGCATCACAAGTTAACACCTCTGTCAGCCCACACCTGCCCTCCTTACTCCTCCATGGTGCTATTGCTGTGAGAGTTCTCCAATATCCTTTTTGCACCTGAACCATTATCTCAGAATCTATTTATAAGAAAAGGGTCCACCATAGGTGGTTCATTGTCTAATTCAGGCCTCAAGTTCACTATCTATCACATAAGAGATATTCTAATAGCTAAATTGCATTGAGTGACTACTTTATGCCAGGCTCTATTCTAAGCACTTTACAATTAACTATTTTAATTTCTAGAAACCTATGATACAGGCATTAATATCTCCCCATTTATACATATTAAGAAACTGAGGTCCAGAAATCTTCTCATTTGGAAAAAGGTCACAAACCTAGTAAGTGGGTGTCCTAGGCTCAGTCACTGTCTCTACACACTGTACTGAACTTTCCTGATTTACGAGGCTACCTCACAGAACAGTAATTGAAATTAAATGAGAATGTATGTCTATCACAGTGCTGCTGCTGCTGCTGCTGCTAAGTCACTTCAGTCGTGTCCGACTCTGTGTGACCCCACAGACAGCAACCCACCAGGCTCCCCCGTCCCTGGAATTCTCCAGGCAAGAACAATGGAGTGGGTTGCCATTTCCTTCTCCAATGCATGAAAGTGAAAAGTGAAAGTGAAGTCGCTCAGTCGTGTCCGACTGTTTGCGACCCCATGGACTGCAGCCTACCAGGCTCCCCCATCCATGGGATTTTCCAGGCAAGAGAACTGGAGTGGGGTGCCTTTGCCCTGTCCAATCACAGTGCTGGAAAATAGTTAACCAATAAGTGTCTATCTTCTTTAATTTGTATGTATGTCTAGGTATCTCAGGGGTCATGAGGCTGGCTGGAGACCATAGCGTGATGTGATGTGTATCAGAAACATTGTTGCTGACTACTAAGTGACAAGTACTGATTTTCTAAGGGTGATACATGGCCTGTGGGTGGAACCTGTGTTCTAGAGTCAGAATGCCTATACAAGGAGCCTGGCTCCTCTGCCTGCTGCTTCAATCTACTGAACTTCAGTTTTCTCATCTATTAAAAAGGAAATGATAAAATTATCTATCTTACAAGGTTTCTTAGAGACTCAAATTAATTGGTGTAAAGTCAACTGTCAGACACATAGTCTGACAGTTACAAACTGAATTAGGGTTACTTCTTATTATCATTGTTTAGTTGCTAAGTGGTATCCAACTCTTTTGCAACCCATGGACTGAGTCTCCTCTGTCCATTGGACTTCCTAGGTAGGAATACTGGAGTGGGTTGCCATTTATACATAATTATTATTGTAGGGAGATTTTTGATTTAGGACTAAGTTTGTGTAGATGAGGAAACAGTGGAAACAGTGTCAGACTTTATTTTTGGGGGCTCCAAAATCACTACAGATGGTGACTGCAGCCATGAAATTAAAAGATGCTTACTCCTTGGAAGAAAAGTTACGACCAACCTAGATAGTATATTCAAAAACAGAGACATTACTTTGCCAACTGAGATCCGTCTAGTCAAGGCTATGGTTTTTCCTGTGGTCATGTATGGATGTGAGAGTTGGACTGTGAAGAAGGCTGAGCGCTGAAGAATTGATGCTTTTGAACTGTGGTGTTGGAGAAGACTCTTGAGAGTCCCTTGGACTGCAAGGAGATCCAACCAGTCCATTCTGAAGGAGATCAACCCTGGGATTTCTTTGGAGGGAATGATGCTAAAGCTGAAACTCCAGTACCTTGGCCACCTCATGCGAAGAGTTGACTCATTGGAAAAGACTCTGATGCTGGGAGGGATTGGGGGCAGGAGGAGAAGGGGACGACTGAGGATGAGATGGTTGGATGGCATCACGGACTCGATGGACGTGAGTCTGAGTGAACTCCGGGTGATGGTGATGGACAGGGAGGCCTGGTGTGTTGCAATTCATGGGATCACAAAGAGTCGGACATGACTGAGTGACTGAACTGAACTGAACTGAACTGAAGTTTGTTTTCATACAGCTTGAAAATTTAAATGACTAGCTTAAAGAAGGTGAACTTCATATTTCTGGATAATCCAGTGCTGGCATAGTCTACATACATTTCAATATGGTGATAAACCAACTTATTCTTGCCTCGTGGTCCATGATGCCTGCCAAAGCTCCCGCTGTCACATTTGCATTCCAAGCTACAGTAGGGAAAAGGGAGCAAAGAAGGGGAATATTTCCTCCTTTGGAGAGCATCCCACCAAAAATATCACCCTATATTTTGTGGAATAATTGGTTTACTTGCCACATCTAGCATGCATGTGAAGCTGGAATAAGATGGCTTTCATTTCAGATAGTGACATGTCAACTAAAATCAGGACTTTGTTACAGAGGTGAAAACAAACAAACAAGGCTCAATGCTACAAGGCACAAAGCCATCTTCAACACAGTGGTTGATTCCTCAAGTCATCCACTTAAGAATAAGTCGTGATGCTTTTCTGGTTGCATTCACACTAACACACAATTTATTATTTTAGGTATTGCAAATATGCCATGTCAGTTATTTAAAATCTGAGAATTTTCATTCTTATCCTAAACATTTTTACTCATTTTTGTAAGTACTTATGTTTCTAACTGTTTTAATTTGCACAGTGAAATTTGCAGTAAGAAATGTAAAATCATAAAGTAGAAAACAGTAGCCCATGCTAATACTTGCAGGTGTGCCATAAATAAAACATAAAGCAAGGAAAATGAATATTGGTTAAAGGAAATCCAAAGCTTAAGACATTTAAGTTTGTTATAGAAATACATTGTGGTAAAGTTCATTGGAAACTGATCATGTGGAAAATAGATAAGTAGAACATTTGAATATCAAGACTAGGCCTTATGGTGTCCAGTATGAAGAGATCAAGAGATAAGTCATTGTTAGCAACATTCTCATTATGTACAATGAAAAAGAATAAAAGATTTTGAAATCATTTAGGACATTTATGATTAAAAAACTCCTACTTGACATAGTTTACTCTCTCTCTCCTAAATACATGTATTTCAAAGTGCAAAGATTTTAAGCAACAGAAAAACAATGTGCAGAGGCATTCAAATCAAACTCAGAATTTATAACAAGGAAGAAATCACCACATAAAAAGAAACACGTTACAGTCTTGGGAGAAATTGAATATTTTTCTCCTAAGATTGCGTTAGACAGAAACCACCCAGTTTTCCATAGTTTTTAAATTCAACTTCACCCTGAAGCCAGCCAGTCAAAATATAAAATTGCGGGAACATGATTCTCAGCTACACTACAAACCCGGAGAAAATGTTTTTCTCGATGTATTATCTCATTAAAGATAAGAATTAGCTAATAGAAAAACAGCCAGATGAGCTGGTCTATTGTTGAATGGGCTCTGTTGTGGACAGGAGTGGCATTTAGGAACTACAGATTCAGCAAAGTATCCAGAGGCATTCTGGTTCATCCGTTTGCTATCCAAAGAAAATAGTTTGAGGGAAGAAATCATCCTGAACCACAGTTGCAGACTTTTCAAATTGAAAAAAATACAAATCTAGAAGAAAAAATATGAGCAAGCAATTGATTCTCTGAGGAGCTGTGGGCTTTGACTCTTCGGTAAAATGAAAATAACACAAAACTGATTATCTGATGAAGAGGCCCAAACAATGAGACATAGTGTAGTACCCCTAACTGCTGTGTGTGTGTGTGTTTTATTATGAAGATCACATTGATAACAGAAGTTTCAGATGTATGGCATTTTGTTTCAACTTCATTAGACACTACAGCGTGCTTGTCACCAAAAGTCTGGGTTCCATCCACCACTATGTTATTGAGGCTCTTTCAATCACCCTTCCCTTACCCACTTCTCCTCTTGTAATCACTACTCTATTCTCTATATCTGTGTGTTTGTTTTCTCTCAGTTCAATTTGTTTACTTTTTTAATATTTGGCATATGAGTGAAATATAGTATTAATCCTTCTTCATCTGACTTAATTTCACTTAGCATAACTTCAAAGTCCATTCATGTTGTCACAAAAGGCAAAATTTCATCTTTTTATGGCTGAATTGTATTTCATTGTATCATATACCATATTATCTTTATCCATTCATCCATTGATGGACATTTAGGTCGCTTTCATATCAGCTATTGTAAATAATGCTGCAATGAACATAGGGCTGCACTGTCCAGTTCAATTCAGTCGCTCAGTCATGTCCGACTCTCTGCAACCCCATGAACCACAGCATGCCAGGCCTCCCTGTCCATCACCAACTCCCGGAATCCACCCAAACTCATGTCCATTGAGTCAGTGATGCCACCTAACCATCTCATCCTCTGTCATCCCCTTCTCCTCCTGCCCTCAATCTTCCCCAGCATCAGGGTCTTTTCAAATGAGTCAGCTCTTGCATTAGGTGGCCAAAGTATTAGAGTCTCAGCTTCAACATCAGTCCTTCCAATGAACATCCAGGACTGATTTCCTTTAGGATGGACTGGTTGGATCTCTTTGTAGTCCAAGGGACTCTCAAGAGTCTTTTCCAACACCACAGTTCAAAAGCATCAACTCTCCGGTGCTCAGCTTTCTTTATAGTCCAAGTCTCACATCCATATATGACTACTGGAAAAACCATAGCCTTGACTAGATGGACATTTGTCAGCAAAGTAATGTCTCTGCTTTTTAATATGCTGTCTAGGTTGGTCATAACTTTCCTACCAAGGAGTAAGTGTCCTTTAACTTCATGGCTGCAATCACTATCTGCAGTGATTTGGGAGCCCCAAAAAATAAAGTCTGACACTCTTTCCACTGTTTCCCCATCTATTTCCCATGAAGTGATGGGACAGGATGCCATGATCTTAATTTTGTGAATGTTGCGCTTTAAACCAACTTCTTCACTCTCCTCTTTCACTTTAATCAAGAGGCTCTTTAGTTCTTCACTTTCTGCCATAAGGGTGGTGTCATCTGCATTTCTGAGGTTATTGATATTTCTCCCAGCAATCTTGAATCCAATTTGTGCTTCTTCCAGCCCAGTGTTTCTCATGATGTACTCTCCATATAAGTTAAATAAGCAGGTGACAATATACAGCCTTGATGTATTCCTTTCCCTATTTGGAACCAGTCTGTTGTTCCATGTCCAGTTCTAACTGTTGCTTCCTGACCTGCATACAGGTTTCTCAAGAGACAGGTCAGGTGGTCTGGTATTCCCATCTGTTTCAGAATTTTCCACAGTTTATTGTGATCCACACTGTCAAAGGCTTTGGCATAGTCAATAAAGCAGAAATAGATGTTTTTTCTTGAATTCTCTTGCTTTTTCGATGATCCAGCAGAAGTTTACATCTTTTCAAAGTTGTGGTTTGGGGTTCTTCAGATAAATATCTAGAACTGGAATAGCTGAATCATATGGTAATTCTATTCTTAATTTTTTGAGGAATTTCCATACTATTTTACATAATGACAGCATTGATTTACATTTATGCCAACAGTGCACAAGTATTCTCTTCTCCACATTCTCTAACAAATCACATCCAAATGTTGATTTGTTATTCCTTGCCTTTTTGATAGTAGCCATTCTGACTGGCAAGAGGTGATATCTTGGGATTTTAATTTGCATTTCCTAGTTAAAATTCTGTGTGTAGGAAAAAAAAGGGTAATATTTTAGTAACTCTTCTAACAAAAAAATGTTAATTTACTAGATGTTATAAAAATTCAAAATCAGAAGATGCAAATATCATTTTTCCTTCTCTCTTCTCTCCCTCCTTCCCTCCTTCCATCTCTTTCTCTCTCCCTCTCACTGTTTCTCTAAAATAAAAGTAAATATTAAACACCATAGTTTTGAGACTATTTGAAATATTAAAAAAAAGTCCTAGGTTATATGTCAGGCATTTATTGATGCTATCTAAACTCCCAGATGTTAATTTCTTCAATAGCTTCTCTGAGCCTCATTCTCTCACCTACCTTCTGGAGGTGGAGATGAGATGATACAAAGCACGTAGAACAATTTCTGGCACAGAGAGGACTCCCCTCACTTCCTCCCTGGTCTATTGCTGTAACATTAATTTTTCTAAGCCAACGCCAAACTCATACGCTTCCCTAAAAGACAGTCTCTTTGAAATCCAGCATTATCAGACTTATATCCTGAACACACCACCAGGCTCCTCTGTCCATGGGAATTCTCCAGTCAAGAATATTGGTGTGGGTTGCCTTGCCCTCCTCTAAGGAGTTGATTAGAAGTGTTTAAATGGCACCCCACTCCAGTACTCTTGCCTGGAAAATTCCACGGATGGAGCAGCCTGGTAGGCTGCAGTTCATGGGGTCACTGAGTCAGACACGACTGAGCAACTTCACTTTCACTTTTCACTTTCATCCATTGGAGAAGGCAATTTCAACCTACTCCAGTGTTCTTGCCTGTAGAATCCCAGGGACAGGGGAGTCTGGTGGGCTGCCATCTATGGGGTCACATAGAGTCAGACACAACTGAAGCTACTTAGTGGCAATAGCAGCAGCAGCAACCAATAAAACTGCAAGGAGATCCAACCAGTCCATCCTAAAGGAGATCAGTCCTGGGTGTTCATTGGAAGGACTGATGTTGAAGCTGAGATTCCAATACTTTGGCCACCTGATACGAAGAGTTGACTCATTTGAAAAGACCCTGATGCTGGGAAAGATTGAGAGCAGGAGGAGTAGGGGATGACAGAGGATGAGATAGTTGGATGGCATCACCAACTTGATGGACATGGGTTTCGGTGGACTCCAGGAGTTGGTGACGGACAGGGAGGCCTGGTGTGCTGCGGTTCACAAGATCACAAAGAGTTGGACACAACTGAGCGACTGAACTGAACCAATAAAAGCTAGGGAAGAAGTTTTTATAGAGAAAGCAAGGAACAAAGCAGGAAATTATTTCACTGACTATAGCTGAAGCAGTTGTTTATTTAGGAGAGACTTATTGGCTGTTTGTAATTGTTGTTCTTAAATTTCACTGTGTCAGATTCCAGTGAACTGACTCTAGCTTAGGTTTTAGTTTGCCTCCATAGGCTACCAGAGTGTGAGAGCCATCTCAGTCTAATGGCTTACTTGTTCAATTAATTTAACAACCATTATCTTAAAAATATTCTCTGTATTTTCTTCTATCATTTAAATGCGGCTTTCCAATGTCATTAATCCATCTTATTATGTCTACGTGTGAGATGGGAATCATACTTTATTTCCAGTGAAAACAAAGTTGATAGATGCCACAAACTGAGTGTTTATGTACCACCACCCCCAATTCATATACTAGGTTTTATTCCAAAAGTGATGGTATTTGGAGGTAGAATATTTGGGAGGTGATTATGTCATAAGTTTTATGTTATTTATAAGCCATTCAGTCTATGGTATTATTATTTTTTTTTTCTTTTTTTGAGGACAGCCTAAGATAAAGATCTAAACGTAAGACCAGAAGTGTTTGCCTATGTCATTAATCCATAGGCAAAACACTTTCTGACATAAATCACAGCAGGATCCTCTATGATCCACCTCCCAGAATACTGGAAATAAAAGCAAAAATAAACAAATGGGATCTAATCAAAATTAAAAGCTTCTGCACAACAAAGGAAACTATAAGCAAGATAAAAAGACAGCCTTCTGAATGGGAGAAAACAATAGCAAATGAAGCAACTGACAAACAACTAATCTCAAAAATATACAAGCAACTCATGCAGCTCAATTCCAGAAAAATAAACGACCCAATCAAAAAATGGGCCAAAGAACTAAACAGACATTTCTCCAAAGAAGACATACGGATGGCTAACAAACACATGAAAAGATGCTCAACATCACTCATTATCAGAGAAATGCAAATCAAGACCACAATGAGATACCATTTCACACCAGTCAGAATGGCTGCGATCCAAAAGTCTACAAGCAATAAATGCTGGAGAGGGTGTGGAGAAAAGGGAACCCTCTTACACTGCTGGTGGGAATGCAAACTAGTACAGCCACTATGGAGAACAGTGTGGAGATTCCTTAAAAAACTGCAAATAGAACTGCCTTATGACCCAGCAATCCCACTGCTGGGCATACACACCGAGGAAACCAGAATTGAAAGAGACACATGTACCCCAATGTTCATTGCAGCACTGTTTATAATAGCCAGGACATGGAAACAACCTAGATGTCCATCAGCAGATGAATGGATAAGAAAGCTGTGGTACATATACACAATGGAGTATTACTCAGCCATTAAAAAGAATTCATTTGAATCAGTTCTAATGAGATGGATGAAACTGGAACCTATTATACAGAGTGAAGTAAGCCAGAAAGAAAAACACCAATACAGTATACTGACACATATATATGGAATTTAGAAAGATGGCAATGATGACCCTGTATGCGAGACAGCAAAAGAGACACAGATGTATAGAACGGACTTTTGGACTCTGTGGGAGAGGGAGAGGGTGGGATGATTTGGGAGAATAGCATTGAAACGTGTATACTATCATGTAAGAATGAAGCACCAGCCTATGTTCAATACAGGATACAGGATGCTTGGGGCTGGTACACGGGGATGATCCAGAGAGATGGAATGGGGTGGGTTGTGGGAGGGGGATTCAGGATTGGGAGCTCGTATACACCCATGGTGGATTTATGTCAATGTGTGGCAAAACCAATACAGTATTGTAAAGTAAAATAAAGTAAAAATAAAATTTAAAAAAAATAGGCTAATTAAGTTTTTGTTTATTTTTTTAGTCACTTAGTATAAATTTTTTTCTCTCAAAATTTTCCACGTCATCTGAAGTTCCTAATTTATTGTATATATCCATAGTGTTATGTATCATCTAATTTATTGTATATATCCATAGTGTTATGTATCTATACAATGTGTCTGTCATTCTTACTGTTGTTTCTATACCTTCTTTTGGCTGTAATTAATCCGTGTGGGTAAGATATTGGTTATATTATTAGTCTCTGATATCAGTTTGGGTTCCTTGTTTCCCACTTCATTGCTTAAGTATATACTTTTGATTTTTTCCTTTTTCCTACTTTGTTTGAGCTTAGCTGTGTACCTTCTCTAATTTCTTAAAGATAATCTTCAACCTATTTTTCAAGCATGTGGATTTAATTGATATTATTTCCCTGCAAGTACTGCTATTTGCTGTTTTACATTCTGAAAAAGTAGTTCAATGTCATTCACTTCTAACTACATTATAATTATTTTTGCCGACTTTTATTTCTTATTCCTTTTTTTTTTTTTAATTTTCAAATGTATTTGGGGGATTATTTTCTTACGATATCTAATGTTAGTACATTTTCTTATAGAAGCTGTGGTCATCATTATTTAATACTTCCTTTGTAGGATAGAATACAATTAATTTCAGAAATGTGCTATGCTTCCTTGAAAATAATATGCATTACTTAATTTTCCCTAAAGTTCTAATGAGTTCCATGTGTGTATGTGTGCTTATTAAGCTAAGCTTATTAAGGTTTTTTTCAAATCTTTCTTGTCTTTACTAAATCCTTGTCTATTTGATATCAGTTCTGAAAAATATGTTTTTAAATCCTGTTTTGGTGTCTCTCAGTCGTGTCTAACTTTGTGACCAATGGACCAATGGACTGTAGTCCTCCAGGTTCCCCTGTCTATGGAATTCTCCAGGCAAAAATACTACTGCTGCTGCTGCTAAGTCGCTTCAGTCGTGTCTGACTCTGTGCAACTCCATAGACAGCAGCCCACCAAGGCTCCCCCGTCCCTGGGATTCTCCAAGCAAGAACACTGGAGTGGGTTGCCATTTCCTTCTCCAATGAATGAAAGTGAAAAGTGAAAGTGAAGTCGTTCAGTCGTGTCTGACTCTGTGAGACTCCATAGACAGCAGCCTACCAAGGCTCCCCCATCCCTGGGATTCTCCAGGCAAGAACACTGGAGTGGGTTGCCATTTCCTTCTCCAATGAATGAAAGTGAAAAGTGAAAGTGAAGTCGTTCAGTCGTGTCTGACTCTTAGCAACCCAATGGACTGCAGCCTTCCAGGCTCCTCCATCCATGGGATTTTCCAGGCAAGAGTACTGGAGTGGGGTGCCATTGCCTTCTCTGACAAAAATACTACAGTGGTTGTTATTTCCTACTCCAGCGGATCTTCTTGACCCAGGGATTGAACCTGGGTCTCATGCATTATTGGAAGTTGCCTAACCATCTGAGCCAAAGGGAAGCCCTTAATCTTATACAATACAATGATGAATTTGCAAATTCTATCTTCCAGTTAGTGATCATTTTACATATTTTGGTCTACGTTGCTAGAATAGAATTTAGGATTGCTATAACTTTCTGGCAAATTGTTCACTTAATTTTTATTTGACCTCTTTGTTTCTAATAGTAACATTGCTGTAACAACTTGCTGTTTGATTAGGATTTGCCTGGTGTAACTTCCCTCTTCCTTACAGGCACCCTTAAGATTTTTGCTTTTAGACTTTTTTACTCAATCATTTTATAGACTTATCTAAAAAGGAGGAGCACTGTAGGTCTGTGTGTTAGTTTTTTTTTTTTTTTAATGGCTAATCATTCTTTCTCTTTAGTAGTTTTAAAGATATATATATATATATATATCTGTCTCTTATACACATCTAGATGTGTATAAGAGACAGGGGTGAAAGGGACCGCTAGGGAGTTTGGGATGGACATGTGCACACAGCTATATTTAAAATGGATAACCAACAGGGACCTACTGTATAACACAGGGAACTCTGCTCAGTGTTACGTAGCAGCCTAGATGGGAGGGGAGTTTGGGGGAAAATGGATACATGTATATGTATGGCTGAGTCCCTTCACTGCTTGTCTGAAACTATCATAACATTGTTAATCCAATATACACCAATACAAAATAAAAAGTTAAAAAAATAAAATACTATGTTCAAGTCTTGCTATCTTCTCCATTCTAAAGAAACAAATCTTTCATTGATTCCAAACATTCCTGTCAATATAGATTTAAATTTGGTTTTCCTTTTGTGCTCTTTTCCTCGGGATATTCTTTTAGGTGCTAGCTTTAAGTCTTTTGATTTTTTTATGTTTTGAAGCTTTATCTTTTTATTGTTTTTATTCACTTTTATTTTTTGAGGATATTTTTACTACTATTGTATTCTGACTTTTATTTTTCTTTCACCCTCTTACAGATGTTGCTTATTTGTGTTTTGTTTTGTTTTGTCTACCACACCTCCCAGCATGTGGAATCCAACCAGGGATTGAACACACAGCTCCTGCACTGGAAGTGTAATCTTAACCACTGGACTGCCAAGTCTTTCAATCTTCAAGTCTTTAAATCATTGTTTATTTCTCTGTTCTGCATCTGGGCACTTTCCCTACTCCTTCCTCAAAGTCACAGATACTTACATCAGCAAAGTCTTAACTTGTCAAAATTGTTCTTTGAAATTTTAATTTAATTATTAATATTTCCTTATTTGTATCTTTAAGATTTATTTGGTTCTTTTTAAAATACTTTTTCTTTTTTGATGTTCTCTGCTATTTATTATCTTCAGTAATTATAAACATTTTGCTTTATAGTATTTTATATGATTCCATTAACTTCACTCTTTATAGTCCTTCCACCTATTTTGTCTACTAGCTTTTCCTTATGGTGTATAGTTGCCTTATGACCTTTGTTAGTGAGACTATTTTAGAAGCAATTGATTTACCTATTGGTGCTCCACTACCAGTGTTCTTGCCTAGAGAATCCCAGGGACGGGGGAGCCTGGTGGGCTGTCATCTCTGGGGTCACACCGAGTCGGACACGACTGAAGTGACTTAGCAGCAGCAGCAGCAGCTCCACTACCATAGGCCTTTGCAATGATCCCTAACAAATGGTATGTGTGTGTTTCTGAACATACTCAGATTTCAGCAATCCAGAAGCATATTTGACAATTCCTAAAGTAAGGAATTAAAACAAGCCCTCACTCTAAATTTTATTTCCATGACAACCCACAGTGCAGGCTTGGTTTTTCAGTAGAAAGAGTCATTCCAAGACCCTTATTTTAGGAAGAATCCTCAGTTCTAGCTCCTCACCTTTCTCAGGCCCTCTTCTGCTTTCATAAGGGTTGAAAGTTTAGGTCTGAGCAATAAGAGCTTCTGATATTTCAATCCTTTGATAAGTCACCTTAATATCTACTGACAAAACCCCCTTCATGACATTCTACCATCCTCCAAAATGTCATTGCGAGCAGTCAACCCTATAAATATTTATTTATGAAATTAAAAAAAAAATGCTTACAAGATCACTGAAAAATTACAAAGTGCAATTTTCTACCTTACCTTTAGAATTCCATGGGCTTCTATTATGACATATTTTCCTTGATTCCCTAAAGGTTTACAATTTGTCCAGGAGTTTCTCATTCTAAGTCCCAAAAGAGAGTTTTGTTTTTTAACTGTCTGCACTATACTAAAAATTAATTCAAGGAACTGACCACTTTGCCCTCAAGAATTGAGTAATAAACCCTCTTGTATCCATTAAGGCTCTCTGAGTGTAGAGCTCCCCCAAAGCACCAAAGGGCAATTATTGTAAATCTGCCTAGACAGAGCTTTCACCATAGAGAAAATTTACTTCTCAAAGCTTACTCAGGAATGAAAAATAGCCTTACTGAGAAAAATAGTCTTTCTGAGAGTTCTGGCCCAATGTAAAGCACCCACGTTTTAGTGTCTTTCATCCAGTAAGAGCAGTGTTTGAAACAGATTCTCACTGAAAATATTTGTCTATGGTCCCCATACAGCAATCCTTAAGATGGTACGTACAAGAAAAATATGTATTGTCTTGATGGAAACATGAAAAATTGAGTGAATTAAAAATCATCTACTTTAATGGTTAATGATCTAGATTTAAAAATGAAGACAGTAAGGTTCAGGGAATTTGGTGGTAAAATTGAGAATGTCATATCAGACTTGTTTTTATCTCAGTCTGCTTCAAATGAAGGGCAAATATTTCAGTGGTGAAGCCACAATGAATTCATCATGTTTAGAACTTAGCTCATTCCATTTCCAGCTTTAGTCAGCAAAAGGATCAGCTGACAAGCTACTTAAAGTTCAGCTTCACAAAGATTCAGTGAATTTTGTAAGTAGCCCAGAAATCAGTGTTTATTTAACATTTCTGGTGATTCTGATGCATGTGGTCTTGGAGCATACTCTGAATAACTGTCAGAGGTGCATGTGAAAAGTGAAAGTTATTCAGTCATGTCTGACTCTTTGTGACCCCATGGACTGTACAATCCATGGAATTCTCCAGGTCAGAATACTGGAACGGGTAACCTTTCACTTCTGCAGGGGATCTTCCCAACCCAGGGATCGAACCCAGGTCTCCCACATTGCAGGAGTATTCTTTACCAGCTGAGCCACAAGCATATGTTAAGTCAAACAAAACACTGTATTATATACATCCGCAGTGAAAATTCATCTGCACGCTATTAGAGAAACCCCCATGTGGCTATCTTCATAACAGGTGCTATGAGCAGGTGCACTTGCTTGCCATGAGTCATTGCATGCGGAATCCTCTTGCTGAACCAGCTGACTTTTTAAATAGTTCATTCATGTATCAATGGAAACTTTATACAATCAGTGGTTCTAAACTCTTCTATCTCCCATGTATACCTGAAGGAGTTAATACTGTCACATCACTTACCATGACTCCTTTCTGCATTCAATCTTGAACAGGAGTTGTCAGAACTAAGATAATCTTGGAATGACAAGGAAGAGGGGTAAATGCCATTTTTAAGAAACTCACAGTTGATTTTGATGTCCATTAAATTTTTACTTGGCTTATTTTTCTGAACTAAGATTTACCATGTGCTCTTAGTATTTACAGGAAATATTTTTGTTTGTCTAATCTGTCTTAAATGCCTCATTTGTGAAGTCATTTCTGATCCTCACTTCTGAAATTATTCCATCCATTCATGCTCTGCCACTCTTTGATTTATACTATAAAACATAATCTATATTGAAAATTTTTGTTTCCATGTTGCTAATAGACTAAATGCATGTATCCCCAAAATTCATATGCTGAAACTTAATCCCAGATGTAATGGTATTTAGATGTGGGCTCTTTAGGAGGTGGTTAGGTCACATCATGAGGGCTTTGCTCTTATAAAAGACGGTCCAGGGTATTCCCTTGACCTTCCTTTATATAAGGACATAATGAGAAGAAGCCATCTATGAACCAAGAAGAACTTTATCAGACATCAAATCTACTAGCACTTTGGCACTGGATTTTCTAGACTCAAGAATTATGAGAAATTGCTCAGTTGTTGCAGGGAAAATCCATTTCTGACTCCATGTTGAAACTGTTTCTTTGACTTGCTTTTCATTGTTTTTGTTATTATAAGCATACATAATGGCCTGTCTCAGAGAATCCTGCCCCTTGCCTGATTATTAAACTAAAATGCCTTTGTTCAGGACTCTACCCACCTGTGGATGGCAGGAAGGCAGAAATTAACACATTCTCCTTGCTAAAGCTTGCCATTCTGGGAGATATTTGCAAGATTAATGGCCTTTTTTCTTTGTTTCCTCACCTTCCCTGCCATCTCTGATCCATAAAATAACCTGGCACCAGATAAGATGGCTATTTTGAGATATTAGTCTGCCATCGTCTTAGTCAGCTGGCTCTCTGAATAAATTCATATTCCTTACCTCAACACCTTGTCTCTTGAATGTATTGGCTTGTCCAAGCAGAGTGAGCTTGGATTCAGTAACTCTATTGTTTATAAGCTCTCTGTCTATGATATTCTGTGACAACAGTTTCAACTAAACATTCATACTTCCTCATGTGCTCTAACAGAAGCCTTGTATTATTCATCTTTATATCATCAGCTTTCAGCAAATTGCCAAGTCTAGAATAGGCTTTCAATAAAAACGTATGAAAGAAGAAGAGCAGGCGGGCTGGCACAAACAAACGCCCTGGTACGTACGTTAAGAAATCTCTGAACGTGTTTCTTGGTCCATAAACATATACAAGGGTAAGCAAGAATCTTGCTGGAAGCAAGATTCTTCTTAATACTGTCATCAGAATCTTTGTATTTGTTAAACCTAAATATATGCATGTCTTCTTCATGTTTTAAATTGAAGCATTGTATTTTGTAAAAGTAGGATAACTTTGAATTATAGTAATGAAAGACACTTTGAATAAACTATATATATTTTTATGATCCAAAGCATCCTGCAATTAATGTTATTTGGTAAAGGATGCAATATTAGAACCTCTAAAGGTTTCAGTAAACCTTATTGAAAAAATTCAGGATCTGAAAGCATTTTTAAATGATATTTCAGAGTACCCAAAAGCTTTCTCAAACTCATACAGTTGTTGTCATTTTTTTCCCCACCAGGTAAGAACTCTGCAAATTTGTTTGTATTGATTAAAGCCTGCAAAGAAAACACATTTATTTAGATTGATTCATGAAACTGACTGCTGTAATGAAAAAACTGTACTACCTGTTTCAGTATTGGGCCCTGAAAATCAATTATAGGCACTGAGACCATTATTTTCCTCTTATAAACAAAGGCTCTTTCATTTCCAGAACATTCCTTCTATGTAAAAGATGATGGACTAAGATATTATATCTAAAGGGGATATGCCAACATTTGCCTATTTAGGTTAGCTGAAAGCCGCAAAATTAGTATTGGCTGGTTCTGAATTTTCCAGCTATGCTCAAATGAATACACCATTTTTGGAGAAAAACAAAACAAGCCCTGTGTTTACAATGGCACTAACTTGCATGCTGATTCTTAAAATAAGAGTCTTACTAAAGTCATTTCAAAGAAAACCTCAATTCTATGAAATATCTTAGTCTAAACGATTTAGAACTAGAAAGGATATTCCTCCCTCAGTGTATGCTGCTTGGATACAATTAAGGAATGTTATGGTCTTGTGGAATTTCCAGTTTTAGCCAGTCAGAATCTAACCAAACCTTCCATCACACAAGTTTCAGTGGTACTTACTAGATTCTTTCAAAATGGAGTTGTACTTTTTCTGGAAAGATCACTTACAATTACATCCAAGAAACAATGCTTAGAGTTTATTTTTAGAAGGAAGAGGAAGTGAAGGTCAAGATTAAAGCATACAACCACCACACAGACTCCACCCCAAAAGACCTCTTATACCTAAGTTCTAGGCTCTTTTATTATACTTCTTCTGGGGGTGATTTGGAGTCCTTAGTTTCTTCCTCTGCAAAGAAGGAAAGGAAACTTCTAGCAAAATTAGACTGAAAACTTAAGCATTAACTCTTCAAATATCTTTGGGAGAAGTCAACCGTGTATGTAGCTGATTTTTAAGTAGGCGTAAAAGTTATGAAAAGTCAATCCCATGTTTTGAAAAAAGGTTACCAGTAAAGAGTAGGACCTGTACACACCAGAGTTAACTCTAATAGAAGTGATAATTGCTAATGAGTTATTGTTTTACCTGATGTAACTCTGCAAAAATATCAAAACAAAAAGTTTACTAAATAATAAAATAATCTGGCTGCACATAAATGTTATACAGATGATATCTATCTTCTTTGGATGAATTCAAAACCATTTCAACACACATTTTTCTCTAATCCCAAAGCTCTGCTCCCGTGACTTGATGTCATTTAATTCTCATTCAAACTTCTCTCCCTTTTCTGTCCTTCTTCTACTATATCAGGGCTTTGTGTGCAAAGGAGCTTCTTCCAGGCTCCAAGCCTAATTTCATTCCATGCTTTTCAGATCTTTCTTTATAAACAAAGTTGGTACATTTTAAGACGTGTTATTTAGATGACTACCTATCCAACATTTGAGTTTCCCAGGTGGTGCCAGTGATAAAGAATCCACCTACCAACTCATGAGACTAAGAGACACAGGTTTGATCCATGGGTTGGGAAGATTGTCTGGAGGAGGAAATGGCATCCCACTTCAACATTCTTGCCTGGAGAATTCCATGGACAGAGGAGCCTGGCAGGCTACAGTCAATGGAGTCACAAAGAGTCAGATATGACTCAGCATTTGAGCAACTATCCAACTTTTGACTGATTTGTATTTGAAAGAGACTTAAGACATTATTTATTCCAACTTTACCATAATAAAAGTAAGAATACTGAGGCTCAGAATGTGTAAGTAACGTTACAAATTGCTCAGGCAAAGTAAAACTATCAGAATCTAGATTGACAATTCTTCACCAAATAAATGGGCTTTTTCTTGGGGGTGAGGGGGGAGGCTGTGATTATTCTTAGTTTAGGCTTCAAAAATAGCCACAAAAGGCCATAAATTTAAAATCATTAACTCTTCTATTAACACAGATAATATACACAGTCCTTGAAATCTACAATATTGAAAAATATCATAGAAAATAACTTGTTAATCCTCTTCACTCCAAATATCCTTTCCTCCACTGCTTTTCTTCAGAGGCAAAACTGAGCACAGGTACGTACATGTTCACAAACATAGGGGTGCAATATAAGCATTTTTTTCTTTTCTCAGTAACATATTTCAGAAATTGGAGTAGGAAGTGGCAACCCACTCCAGTATTCTCGCCTGCAAAATTCCATAGACAGAAGAGCCTGTCGGGGTACATGGGGTCACAAAGAGTTGGACACTACTGAGAAACGATTCCCTATCAGCACACAAAGGCAGTGATGGACAAACCTGAGCGTGTTCCCTCCATGATCCCTGACTCTTGGTATCATGCCCATGCATAATCCTCTCACTTCTGAGATAGGCCAGAATTATGCCTTGCTTCTGTGGACTCCCCTGGGGGCTCAGTGATAACGAATCTGCTTGAGAGGTAGGTCAATTCCCTGGAGTAGGAAATGGCAAGCCACTCTAGTATTCTTTCCTGGAGAATCCCGTGGACAGAGGAACCTGATGGGCTACAGTCCACAGGGCTGCAAAGGATTCAGACATGACTCAGAGACTAAACAACAACAACACATCATATTTCTAATCCATAAAATAAGACATAAAATTTTGCCTTGCTAGCAGATACTTTCTAAAGAATCTTCTTACTGGCTTGAGGAAATAAGCAACCATGTGGAAAGGAACGGGCTGGCAGTCTCTGGGAATTATGGCCTCTGGGTGCTGAGGGTGACCTTCTGCCAATAGTCAGCAGATGCTGGGCCTTCAATTCTACAACCACCAGGAAATGAATTCTGCCAACAACCGGAAAAACTATGGATGCAGATTCTTCCACAAATGACCTTCTGGATGAGAATACAACCCAGCCAAACATTCACTGTAGCAGAATCCCTAAAAAAGTGCCTGAACTCCCAACCCATAGACACTGTGAGGTAATAAATGTGAATTGTTGTAAGCCACAAGTTTGTGGTAATTTATTATACAACATAGAAAGCTAATATAAATGTCTGCCTTATTTTTTTCTCCTACATAATGTTGCCTTTACTCATATACCGTACGGTGGTTTAGTCTCTAAGTTGTATCCGACTCTTTTGTGACTTCATGGATTGTAGCCCACCAGACTCCCCTGTCCATGGTATTTCCAAAGGCAATAATACTGGAGTGAGCTGTCTTTCTCTTCTCTAGAGGATGTTGCTGATCCAGGGATAGCAGCCGCAACTCTTGAGCTGCAGACAGTCTTCTGCATTACAGGCAGATTCCTTACCCACTGAGCCACATAGGAATCCTTAAATTTTTCTTATTGATTGATGTTTATAGTTTGTGTCTTTTTGCACATAGAAATAGATATATTTGTAAAATTAATTCTCACTAGTAAGATTCTACATTAAATATATGTTTAATAATTTCATTGATATTACCAGTACATTCTATACAGAAATATATCATTTTATGTTTTCTCTAGCAATATCCAAGGTGGAGTCATTGGTAAAGAATCTGCCTTCCAATGTAGGAGATGCAAGAGATGCAGGTTTGATCCCTGGGTCAGGAAGATCCCCGGGCATAGGAAATGGCTCTCCACTCTGGTATACTTGGCTAGAAAATTGCAGAGTAGCTTAGTGGGCTACATTCCATGGGATGACAAAGAGTCAGACATGACTGAGCACTACCAATATAGGAGTCATCCATTCTCCTCACCTGTATTTTGCTGCTATTGTTTCTATTTTCCAAAATATTCATAAAATTTTACAATTTTTCTTTTTTTAATACTAATATGTCAATGCATTTTAAAGTTGAAATTAAAAGACTAAATTTTTATCCGAGATATATACTAATGAATTCATTTTCCAAATCATCCACCTAGGGCAATGATTACATCCAATTGAATGTTCTAAAACCTAGCAAAACATGTTAACTTATATAACTGTTTTATTCTCATAGAGTATGGCTAAAATCTATCAGGTCTCTTGAACTACAATAGGAGAAGAAAGTCATATTTGATTTTTTGAAGAAAACAATATAGCCTTGAAGAAAGTCATAATGTTTTACTAAACTATTGTCATTTTCTATAAAACTGGAGATAGAAATACCAAGTAATGTCAATACATGTAACTCAAGACCACAATTTCATGGAGCATTTTCTGGGAAGATACACAAAACCCCAATATATTTTCAGTGAACTTGTCTTTCAACCTTCCAATACAAGAAAGGGCAAGAGTTTTGGATTAATGCCCAGAACAGTTATGAGTGTCAAGATAATATTTGAAGCGATATGCTGATGTGCACAAAGGATGTTTCTCATATTACTTATGAACCATAGATCTTTGCACAGAGGTACCCAGGATGCCTAGAAGTTATGAAGACTTCTCTCTCAGGACAATAAGAACTAGAAAAAAATTCTTCTTCTGCCCCCAGGTAATGGGTGACATTAAGCACTTGACAGTAAGTTGGGTTTCTTTAAACATGTGTGCTCCTTTTTCAATCCTGTTGTGAACTGGGCATGAGGAGGTACAGATCCAGTAGATTTTGCCCCTTGGGCAAGGAAAGGTCATCATCCTGGAGTGAGTGAGTGTTAATGCAGTAAGAAGGGCACACAGAATCTTGGACATATGAAGGCATGATTTTCACAAGATCTGTTGCTATGCCCTAGACTACATTCTACCCTCCTCCACATTTTCTTTGCAATAGAGATTGTATCTCCTTTAGTTTTGGTTATGAATATGGTTTTGCCTTAGAGATGCATTTTGCAATTGACCTTGTAGCATCATGTACTTTTGTGACTCAATTTCAGACAAAAAAAATATGAAATTTTCTCTTCTCCGTGGTATCTATTCTCTTCTTCTGGGTTGAAATACTGATCAGAGAAAAGCCTGAAAATCTCTAGTGAAGTTGAAGATCCCCATGATTCAGAAATTAAGCTCTCTTATCTTCTATTAGGTTGGTGCAAAAGTAATTATTTAAATTCTTTGAAAAGTAAATCACATGAAATGCCAGACTGGATGAATCACAAGCTGGAATCAAGATTGCCTGCAGAAATATGAACAATCTCAGATATACAGATGCTATTTGAATGGCAGAAAGGAAGGATTAACTAAAGAGCCTCTTATGAGGGTGAAAGAGGAGACTGGAAAAAGCTGGCTTAAAACTCAACATTCAAAAAATGAAGATCTTGGCATCAGGTCTCATCACTTCATGGCAGATAGATGGGGGAAAAGTGGAAACAGTGGCAGATTTTATTTTCTTGGGCTCCAAAATCACTACAGGCAGTGACTACAGCCACTAAATTAAAAGGCATTTGCTCCTCAGAAGAAGAGCTATAACAAACCAATATTAAAACTGCATTTTAAAAAGCAGAGATGCCACTATGGCAAGAAAGCTCTGTCTAGTCAAAGCTATGGATTTTCTGGTAATCATGTACAGATGTGAGAAGTGAAGTGAAGTGAAGTGAAGTCACTCAGTCGTGTCCAACTCTGCGATCCCGTGGACTGTAGCCTGCCAGGCTCCTCTGTCCATGGGATTCTCCAGGCAAGAATACTGGAGTGGGTTGCCATTTCCTTCTCCAGGGGATCTTCCTGACCCAGGGATCGAACCCAGGTCTCCTGCATCATGGGCAGATGCTTTAACCTCTGAGCCACCACAGATGTGAGAGTTGGACCATAAAAAAAAAGTCTGAGCACTGAAGAATTGATGCTTTTGAATTGTGATGCTGGAGAAGACTCTGGAGGGTCCCTTGGACTGCAAGGAGATCAAACCTATCAATCCTAAAGAAAATCAACCCTAAATACTCATTAGAAGAACTAATGCTGAAGCTGAAGCTTCAGTACTTTGACTCTTGATGGAAAGAGCTGGCTTACTGGAAAAGACCCTAATGCTAGGAAAGACTGAGGGCAAGTGGAGAAGGGGGTGGTGGAGGATGAAATGGTTGGGTAGCATCACTGACTCAACAGACATGAGTTTGAGCAAACTCCAGGAGATAGTGAAGGACAGAGAAGTCTGACGTGCTATAGTCCATGGGGTCACAGAGTCGGACTCAACTTAATGACTGAACAAAACAAAACAAAACAAGTAACTATGGTTTCAGACCCTGAATTTTAAATCTTTATAACTAGCCTCAAGCACATCTTTTTTTTGCCAACAAGAAATAGGTTTATTTATTCCTGTAGCATAAACATCTCTGCTTTGGGATTTGAGGAACTCTCGGAAAGTATCTTCTGTGTCCTGCTTGTTGGAGAAGATTTTTCTTTGCAAAAAGTTGTTAAGATGATTGAAAAAGTGGTCGTCAGTTGGTGAGAGGTCAGGTGAATATGGCCGATGAAGCAAAACTTTGTGGCCCAATTCGTTTAACTTTTGAAGCATTGGTTGTCTGATGTGCACTCAGGTGGTATCACGGAGAAGAATTGGGTACTTTCTGTTGAATGATGCTGGCTACAGGCATTGTAGTTTTGGGTGCATCACATTGATTTCTTGAGCACACTTCTCAGATGTAATGGTTTCACCAGGATTAAAGAAAGCTGTAATGAATCAGACCAGCAGCAGACCAGGAAACAGTGAGCATGACCCTTTTTTGGTGCAAGTTTTGCTTTGAGAAGTGCTTTGGAGTTTCTTCTCAGTCCAGGCACTGAATTGTTTGCTGCTGGTTGTCATATAAAACCCACTTTTCATCGTTCATCACAATCAAATTGAGAAATGGTTTGTTTTTGTGTATAATAAGATAAGACACTTCAAAACTATGATTTTTTGTGTGTTGAGCTTATGATGCACCCACTTACTGAGCTTTTTCAACATTCCGATTTGCTTCAAATCCCAAAAGACACTGAAATGGTGGACACTGAATTCTTAGGCAGTTTCCTGTGTAGCTGTAAGAAGATTAACTTAGATGGTGCTGTCAGTAAAGCTGATCCTTTCAGTTGGTCATTGTTAACTGCCAATAACCAGGCACTGCACTCCTCATCTTCAAGGTTCTAATCTCCTTTGCAAAACTTCTTGAACTACCATTGCACCGTGTGTTCATTAGCAATTTCTGAGCCAAATGCATTGTACATGTTGCCAGTTGTCTCTGCAGCTTTATGACCCATTTTCAATTCAAATAAGAAAATTGTTTAAATTTGCTTTTGGTCTAACACCATTTTCAAAGGCTCAGTTCAGTTCAGTTCAGTTCAGTCACTCAGTTCAGTTCAGTTCAGTTGCTCAATCGTGTCCAACTCTTTGTGATCCCATGTACTGCAGCACACCAGGCCTCCCTGTCCATCACCAGCTCCCAGAGTTCACCCAAACTCATGTCCATTGTGTCGGTGATGCCATCCAACCATCTCATCCTCTGTTGTCCCCTTCTCCTCCTGCCTTCTATCTTTCCCAGCATCACGGTCTTTTCCAATGAGTCAACTCTTCGCATGAGGTGGCCAAAGTATTGGAGTTTCACCTTCAACATCAGTCTCTCCAATGAATATTCAGAACTGATTTCCTTTAGGATGGACTGGTTGGATTTCCCTGCAATTGAAGGGACTCTCAAGAGTCTTCTCCAAAACCATAGTTCAAAAGCATCAATTCTTTAGCCCTCAGCTTCCTTTATAGTCCAGCTTTCACATCCATACATGACTACTGGAAAAACCATAGCTTTGACTAGCCGGACCTTTGTTGATAAAATAATGTCTCTGCTTTGTAATATGCTGTCTAGGTTGGGCATAGCTTTTCTTCCAAGGAGCAAGAGTCTTTTAATTTCATGGCTGCAGTCACCATCTGCAGTGATTGTGGAGTCTCCCCAAAATAAAGTCTCTCACTGTTTCCATTGTTTCCCCATCTATTTGCCATCAAGTGATGAAACTGAATGCCATGATCTTAGTTTTCTGAATATTGAGTTTTAAGCCAACTTTTCACTATCCTCTTTCACTTTCATCAAGAGGCTCTCTAGTTCTTCTTCACATTTTGCCATAAGGATGATGCCATCTGCATATCTGAAGTTATTGATAATTCTCCTGGCAATCTTGATTCCAGCTTGTGCTTCATCCAGTCCAGCAGTTCTCATGATGTACTCTCCATATAAGTTATATAAGCAAGGTGACAATATACAGCCTTGACTTACTCCTTTCCTGATTTGGAACCAGTGTGTTGTTCCATGTCTGGTTCTAACTGTTGCTTCTTGACCTGTATACAGATTTTTCAGGAGGCAGGTACTGTGATCTGGTATTCCCATCTCTTTAAGCATTTTCCACAGTTTGTTGTGATCCACACAGTCAAAGGCTTTGGCGTAGTCAATAAAGCAGATGTTTTTCCGGAACTCTCTTGCTTTCTTGATGATCCAATGGATATTGGCAATTTTATCTCTGGTTTCTCTGCCTTTTCTAAATCCACTTTGAACATCTGGAAGTTCACGGTTCATGTACTGTTGAAGCCTGGCTTGGAAAATTTTGAGCATTGAGCATTTTGTTGTGATCTACACAGTCTAAGGCTTTGGCATAATCAATAAAGCAGAAGTAGATATTTTTTCTGGATTTCTCTTTCTTTTTCTATTATCCAAAGGATTCCATAGTCTAAAATACATATAAAATAAACAGCAAGTAATAATTTATTAACAAAAAGCATAAAACAATAAATGCACATTAAAATGAAGCATAATGCCATTTATTTAAAAATGTATTCCAGTGTCAAATGGCAAAGTTCAACAATGCAAAACAAGTTACTTCTGTACCAACTTAATAGGAGATCTCTCAGCATGTATATAAAACATTTATATAAAAATGACAAAAATGCAAAAGCTCACTTACAATAAAAATATTTTGCATATCACCTAGTGCTCTTCAAAAAACTAAATTAATAATTGTGTTTTATACATGTTATGACTGAAGGGCAAGCAGCTGCAGGTTAAGGGAACAATGTATATGTGCATATTAAAAGTATAAATAAGCACAAGAGAGTGATCAATATGAATTTAGCTTAGTGATTATGTCATTCATTGTGGGGGTCAGGAATAATGGACTACAATGACATGATAGATAAGGCATATATCTTTAAATTTTAATATTCTAAAATAAAATATAATGAAAGCATCACTGGAGGAGGAAGCAGCAACCCACTCCAGTATTCTTGCCTGCAGAAATCCGTGGACAGAGGAGCCTGGAGAGCTACAGTCCATGGGATAACAAAGAGCCAGACATGACTGAGTGACTAAAATTTTCATTTTCATGTTAAAACTTGTGGGATATCCTTAAGCAGTGCTTAAAATAGAAAAATATGTGATAGTCTTAAACAAACATTCTTAAAAAGGCTAAAAGTAAATGTAATAAATTATCTCATGAAATTAATTAAGATCAACAGATAAAATTATGCTTTATTTATTTGTATTTATAGGATTATTATAGGAAGTTAGGGAAAATAAAACATTGTATTATTTTGCTGTCAAAATTATCATTCATTGAACTTTATAACTAGTAGATAAATTATAAATATATTGAAGAGGATTGTTTAAAAAATCTTCTCTCTGTGTTTAGTTATGTCCAAGATGAACTGTATGAAAAGATTCTTCATGTCATTAACTAGCATATATATTACACATTTTTCTATGAAAAATAGCTCCAAGTTATATCTTTCTCAGGTCATAAGTGTTGAAATTTTTTTTTTCCTACCAAGGCTTTAGAATCTCTCAGTATCTTTCTTCTATTGGCCTGGCTCTGAAGAAATATATAATAGTAACTTACTAGAATGTTGTGTTCCTAAAGACCATTATACTTATTTTTGTAGCATCAGAAACATTCCTGTTAATGTCAGGAACACTCCACCCTACTGGAAACCTGACATTATGTCTCCTCCATAGAGATATCAAGTCATTCAATAAGCAGTACAAAGAATGAGAAAAACTCTTTTTTAATGCAAATGATAGCCTCAATAGAAAGCTTACAATATTCTCCAGAAAAAAAAGTTAAAACTAATAAGAACAGAATTATTGTCAGGAAGGCTAACATATAAAAATTGTAATTTTCTCATCCCAACAATACCATTTACCAAATATGAAAGAAAAAACATATATCATGTATAATATTTAAAATATTATAATACCCTCAATATTATCAATACTGAGGAATAAGTAAATAATTTATGATTTGGGAAATATCTAAAAGAAACTGTTTTATATGCAAATGATAGAATCCTATTTTAGTAGTAAAATCGGTCCTTATTTGTACTCAGTCATGTCCAAGTCTCTGCAACCCCATGGACTGTATGTAGCCCAGCAAGTTCCTTTCTCCACGGGATTTTCCAGGTAAGAATACTGGAGAGGATTGCCATTTCCTTCTCCAGGGGATCTTCCCAACCCACAGATTGAACCCATATCTCTTGAGTCTCCTTCATTGGCCAATGGATTCTTTACCAATTAGCCACATGGGAAGCTCCATTTAGTAGTAAAATTGAATAAAAGCAAATACATATGTATTTACAAATACATAACCAAGAAACTATAAATAACAGGGAGGAAAAGACTAAAGGGAGACATGCTGCCGATGGCCTCTAAGGGCTCAAGAAGCAAGTAAAGAAAGCCTACAGTTTGGTCAGTAATGCTTTAGGTATTTTATTCATAATAATATTACACAGAAATATTACCAAGTTTTTTAATGTTAGGGAGTAGCTGCGCGGGTAATTGTTACATTCTTCTCTAATCTTTTGTGTGCTTCTTACATTTTTCAAGCTCCAAAACGATTTGTAAAGAAAGTAAAAGAAAAACCTGTAATTATAATCACAAACTTCTGTATTTATATGAGGCATGCATGAGTTATCTCATTTGCATAAATTGTATATGCACTGTGCAAATATAAAGATTCTGATAGTCTGGAATATAAAAGGAGTGATTTAGAATTTCCATTTCAAATCCTTCAACCAATTAACTGTCTCATTTACTTAATATAAATGCAATTTCAGATTTATGTGATTGAAAAGCTCTTGATAAACAGAATTTCTCTTCAAAAGAGTTTTGGTTTTTCTCCTGTAAATTTAATCTTAGTAATGATTTTTCATTTATCTTGAAAGCATGTAATTTTAATTTTTATTAAAGAGTTAAAGAAGAATAACATACAGGGAGCAAATTATGCATTTAGTAGATTTCATATTTCTCCTCAACTTTTCAAGTTCTAGTGCAACTGCTCACTACAGATGTGAAATTCTTTGGAAAGCTCTTTGAAATTTACTACAAATGTTGTTCGTGGGTGAAAGTGAAAGTCACTCAGCCATGTCTGACTCTTTGTGATCCCATGGACTAGACAATCCATGGAATTCTCCAGGCCAGAAGACTGGAGTGGGTAACTGTTCCCTTCTCCAGGGGATCTTCCCAACCCAGGGATCAAACCCAGGTTTCCTGCATTGCAGGTGGATTTTTACCAGCTGAGCCACAGGCCCAAGAATGATGGCATGGGTAGCCTATCCCTTCTCCAGCTGATCTATAAAGGAATAAAATGATGGTGGCCCTGATTACCAAATCGTGTGACACATGTTTACAAAATAATCCTAGAACAATACCACCCCCTCCTCCATGATGTAGACCCATTCAACACCAAGGAAACAAAATGAAGAACTGGCCAATTGATTTTACTCAGATGCTCAAGTCTTAAAGGTAAGCACATTCACTGGATGGGTAGTTTTCCCACACGGCTAGAAAAGGCCTTAGGAGTAACAAAGAACTTGCTTCAAAAGATAATACCATCTTTCAGATTACCTCAATATATACAAAATGATAATGAAACTCTCCCAGATTTAAAAGCTATTCTGGGGAAATGGTTTGGGTTGTCAAGATTATGGCTGAAATTCTGTAACGATAGCTATGAGGCCTCTGTGCATTCATACGTGTCTATATGTGTGTTATAGATGTATGATATTGCCAAAAATTAATTCATAAAGCAGTTCTAATTGACTTAAGAGAAATTAAATACTCATACAAATACTCAAAAATACATAATCAGGCCAGAATGAATTTCACGCTCATGTTACCTGGAAAATATTCAGGACAAAACTGATATCTGATATTGAAAGTGAAAGTGAAGTCGCTCAATCGTGTCTGACTCTTTGCGACCCCATGAACTGTAGCCTACCAGGCTCCTCCATCTGTGGGATTCTCCAGGCAAGAATACTGGAGTGGGTTGCTATTTTCTTCTCCAGGGGAACTTCCCGACCCAGGGACTGAACTCAGGTCTCCCACATTGTAGGCAGATGCTTTACTGTCTGAGCCACAAGGGAAGTGGTTTAAGCTTTTTGGTGTGGTTAAATTAGGCAAAGAGTTACACATTATCAGGATGAGTTGGGTAAATGGGTTTTGTTAGGAATGGGCTAGGACAAGACTGGATTTGACTTCTCCCTCCAAAGTATTCTTGAAATGCTGCTTTTGAGAAACAGATTGAGATGAGTTTTTTTGCCTGTGTTTTGTATTTGCTTTTGAGATCTTTAGGTAAAAACCCTTTAAGTTCAGTTCAGTTCAGTCGCTCAGTCATGTCTGACTCTTTGTGACCCCATGAATCGCAGCACGCCAGGCCTCCCTGTCCATCACCAACTCCCAGAGTTCACTCAGACTCACAGGATTAAGTATTGTCTCACAGTGACTTATGATCTTATGTGGCTAAAAACTAACTTTGGGATGTTAGTTAGAGGGCTCCTAAGGTCTCTCAAAGAGAAATATTTAACCAGGGTTATTTGGTATGTTATGCTAATTGTGATCATGTGTAATTCTGGTTATTGTAACCAAGCTTTATCGTACACTATAGTCACATGTTTGATCATGCCTTTTGAGTATTTTGTCATTTATAGATATTTCTGGACACTGGTGCTGGTACAAAAAAATGCTTCATCATCAAGAAGATACATGGGAAGGCTAAGGAACCAGTTACAACAGTTATACATCAAGATGATGGCTATGTAGGGATTTCAGACCTTGTGGACTAAAACAAGGAGCTTCCCTGCTCCTGGGCCCCTAGATCAGGTATCCAGAGATTTTTACTCCCTGATAGGTAGGGTCAATGCCTCTAACTCAGCCTTGAAGCAATTACAGAAGATGGACCTTTGCCCTTCTGCTTCCTATAAGAATATTGGAGTAAAATCTCTGAGGGGGGGATGTAACAGGAGAGAAGGGGGAAGACACAACTTTTGAAAAGAATGACATAGCCTGAGGGCACAACATAAACCAATTAGAATCAAGAGGTACCAAGATGGCAGGCAAGACTAGACCTTGATCCTGGATCAGCAAGTGAAATGACACATCCAGTTATGTAATGACAGTTCCAAGGCACTGTCAAAAGACCAAGGAGTGGGCAGTGGCCCCAATTCTGGAAATTTCCACCCCTTCCCAAAAATAGTTGGAATAATCCTCCCACTCATTAGCATATGAATTTACCCAGCCTATAAAAACTAACCACACCACATTTCAAGGCCACATGCACCCTCTGCGATGGCCCACACTCTGTGGGGTGTGCTTCTCTCTGAATCTGAATAAATCCACTTCTTACCTATCACTTTGTCTCTCACTGACTTCTTTCTGCAATGAGACATCAAGAACCTGAGCTTAATAGGCCCTGAAAACAGGTACCATGGGTTTTGGCCGGGTTTGAGTCCCAGCCTTGTGGATTCAAGTTTCAGGCTGGATTTTGGCTGGGATTGAGTCCCAGCACATGGGTTCAAGTCCCAAGCTGAGATAAACAGTTTCACTAGCTTTTGTGGTTTTGACATAAGGTAAGAGGACACGACTGAGTGACTGAACTGAACTGAACTGAAGAGGACCAATTACTTGTCAACATTACTTGATGTAAGAGTTAACAAGCAGAAAGAAAATTAGGGGACCCTGGAATACAATGTTGGCTAATTCTGGGTCTTGGTGGGAGAACTTGTGGCCTTGGGTGGCTCACTGATGCTGTTTAATGTTTGGATTTGACTCGAGGGCAAGATTGAGTCTTTTGTTTACCATTAAGGGATTGATGGATCTTTGTTTCAGTTCATTTCAGTTCAGTTCAGTTCAGTTCAGTTGCTCAGTCGTGTCCGACTCTTTGCGACCCCTGAATCGCAGCACACCAGGCCTCCCTGTCCATCACCAACTCCTGGAGTTCACTCAGACTCCCATCCATCGAGTCAGTGATGCCATCCAGCCATCTCATCCTCTGTCGTCCCCTTCTCCTCCTGCTGCCAATCCATCCCAGCATCAGTCATTTCAAATGAGTCAGCTCTTCACATCAGGTGGCCAAGGTATTGGAGTTTCAGCTTCAACATCAGTCCTTCCAATGAACACCCAGGGCTGATCTCCTTCAGAATGGACTGGTTGGATCTCCTTGCAGTCCAAGGGACTCTCAAGAGTCTTCTCCAACACCACAGTTCAAAAGCATCAGTTCTTAAGCACTCAGCTTTCTTCACAGTCCAACTCTCACATCCATACATGATCACTGGAAAAACCATAGCCTTGACTAGATGGACCTTCAGTTGCGTCCTATTTTTTGTGACCCCATGGACTACAGCATGCCAGGCTTCCCTGTCCATCACAAACTCCCAGAGCTTGCTCAAACTCAACTTCATCAAGTCAATGATGCCATCCAACCATCTCATCTTCTGTCATGCCCTTCTCCTGCCTTCAATCTTTCCCAGCATCAAGGTCTTTTCCAATGAGTCAGTTCTTCAGATCAGTTGGCCAAAGGATTGGAGCTTCAGCTTCAGCATCAGTCCTTCCAATGAATATTCAGGACTGATTTCCTTTAGGATGGACTGGTTGGATCTCCCTGCAGTCCAAGGGACTCCCAAGAGTCTTCTCCAACACCACAGTTCAAAAGCATCAATTCTTCAGCCCTCAGCTTTCTTTATAGTCTGACTCTCACATCCATACATGGCAACTGGAAAAACCATAGCTTTGACTAGATGGATGTTTGTTGGCAAAGTAAAGTCTCTGCTTTTTAATATGCTGTCTAGGTTTGTCATAGCTTTCCTTCCAAGGAGCAGTCACCATCTGCTGTGATTTTGGAACCCAAGAAAATAAAGGCTGTCACTGTTTCCATTGTTTCCCCATCTATTTGCCATGAAGTGATGGGACCAGATGCCTTGATCTTAGTTTTTTGAATGTTGAGTTTTAAGCCAGATTTTTCACTCTCCTCGTTCAATTTCATCAAGAGGATCTTTAGTTCCTCTTTGTTTTCTGCCATAAGGGTGGTGTGATCTGCATATCTGAGCTTATAGAATGGTAAGCTGCTAATACTCACTTTGGGTGAAAATCAGAGGCAAGCTATATTCATTTCCTAGGGATACTATAAGCAAAGTGCCCAAAATTGGATGACTTAGAACCAAGGAAATTTGTTATCTGACTGTGCTGTAGAGTAAAAGTCCAACATGTTGGCAGGATCATTTTCCCATCTCAGCCTCTACAGGAAGTTCCTTCCTTGCCTCTTCCAATTTCTAGAAGCCCTAGGTGTTCCTCAACTGTGTCAGGGCAACTTCAAGCTCTGCTTTGTTCTTCACTTGTCTGTCTTCCCTCCATGTTGTGTCTCTGTGTCTCTTACGCTCTCTTGCAAGGACACTAGTCATATTGAATTGAGGGCTCATTCTACTCCAATATGACATTATCTTAACCAATTACATGCATAATGAACTTATTTCCAAATAAGGCCAGATTTTAAGGTTCAAAAAAAAGTGGGGAGACACTATTCAACCCAGTACACAAACCTTAAGCAACTTAATTAGATATTAACTTGAAATAATAAGTTCCAAAGAAGAACTGACCCTCCTTTTCCAAGTTAACTTCATTTTTTAAAGATTATTTTTAATTCCTGTAGTAATTCTTTTTAAGCTCTTCCCCTCTTTCATAGGATGTAAATTTCATTCACTTTAGAATTACATCATTGTTATCTTTGCAAGATTTGGCATGTCCTTAGAAATCAGGGATTCCTTCAATAATATGTCTGTGTGTGCACATATGTGGAGGGAACAGAATTCAGAACTCCTGGGAAATCAATGTTTCATTCTCCTTTGGTTGCCAAAAGAAAAATTTTGCAGCAAAATAAACGAAATGACCTGCAAAGGGATGAAAAATAAGTCTCATTAAGTTTCTTAACTGTTAAAATCTGATATCACCCATTAACTTTCAAAGACTAAAAAGCAAAGTCTATTTATAACAATGGGCTGCCTGGGTGGCTTGGTGTTAAAGAATCTGCCTGCAATACAGGAGACTCGATTTAATCCCTAGGTCAGAAAGATTCCGTGGAGCAGGAAATGACAACCCGTTCCAGTATTCCTGCCTGGAAAATCCCATGGACAAAGAAGCTTGGCGAGCTACAGTCCATGGGATTGCAAAAGCCTTAGACACGACTTAGAGACTAAACAACATTCATAACAATCCTGTGAAGGGACTTTTTCTGAAGGGACAGACAAGAGAAATTAGAAATTTTAGGTAAACTTTTTGTTTCTTGAGGTCAAGTGTTTACAAAATCCATAGATAGTGATGGATCGAGAGTTCAGTTCTCATTTTCAGGGTGGAGAGAGGTCATAAGGTATAAGAATATCAATAAGAATTACTTGTAATTCAGATTGTCCTTGATGTTGCCTCATAACCATGGGCACTTCATTCTTTTTAAAGAATAAAGTTCAAGTTTCATTTAACTCGGAGAAATTCCCTCAAATGGTATTTTATTTTCTGTAGGCCAAATTCAATTCTTTGTTCTCAAGTAGCGTATTTCTTTTTAAAATCTCAAATCTTCAGGACTCCCAGATATAACATTATAACTCAGTTATTCTAAATGTAATATCACCCTAAACTATTAAATCACAGCAATTTAAAAACTGCACCTGAAACTCACTTAAAAAAAAACAAACAAAAAAAAAAAAAACTGGTAAATAACGTCTTTCATTGTGATGTTGCAGTTTCTAGGATATTTCTGATCCTACTGCTTTTAAGTGTTGCCTTTAAAGGACTGGAAAGGCATAGATGAACTGTCACAACCAAGCATTTATGTAGGAAATGTCTGTGACCTTGTAAATTGTTCTTAATCATAATTTACAGATTTGGATCCTGAAACACTCTCATAATGCTTTCCAAGTCGTCAGAAATATGTACATGTTAGATAGTTTAATAAGTATGGGTCCAAAAACTGATCTCTCTTTACAGACACACACTTTCCATTTATGGATAAGAGAAGATGATTTGGAACATGAATAATGTCTTTATTCATAAATCTTCCACCAACATATCCAAGCCTATTGATAACAGGGATATTTGGATGTGTGTGGTACTAATTTGTTAAGCAATTGAAAGTAGATATATTTTTTACATAACATCAAATATAAAATTATGGTTAAGCAGACATGACTCAGGAGAAGGCAATGGCACCCCACTCCAGTACTCTTGCCTGGAAAATCCCATGGACGGAGGAGCCTGGTGGGCTGCAGTCAATGGGGTCGCTGAGTCGGACACGACTGAGCGACTTCACTTTCACTTCTCACTTTCATGCATTGGAGAAGGAAATGGCAACCCACTCCGGTGTTCTTGCCTGGAGAATCCCAGGGACGGGGGAGCCTGGTGGGCTACCGTCTATGGGGTCACACAGAGTCGGACACGACTGAAGTGACTTAGCAGCAGCAGCAGCAGCAGCAGACATGACTCAAAGTTTCCATGTGCGTCAGATAGCATGGTCTATAGACTAGTCTCTGGTAATTCTAACTTCCCCCATGTATATCATGTTCAGTCATTGAGAACAAGTGTGATAACTGAGGCATGTGAAGGGATTTGATAATGCAAAGGAATATTCATAATTAAGGTTTTCTGTGTTTCCCAACCCTTGTTGGGCTCTACAATCAACTGGCAAGATTTTTAAAGTTTAGTGAATGGAGAAACTAGTGCGTAGACAAATGAATTGTGGTGTAGATAATCATACCATTGGCTACTTCTCAGCATTTTCAATAGAGCATAAAGAAATGGACTACTGTTACTTTCAACAGTATGATGAATCTCAAAAATATAATATGATATGAAACAAACCTGGCACAAAAGACTAACAATTCTGGTTACATTTGTATGACATTCTGAAAAAGGTACAACTGTTACGATACAAATCACTTTAAAATGAGTGACACAACAAAGCTTGGGAAATTTTAGATATCCAAGTCTCACTGCAAGAAATTAAATTCAGTTGTGTGAGAACTCAGGCAAGGGTAATTTTTAAACTTTCCCAGGTGAGCCTAATGTGGGAACTGAAAACAAAACTCCAACCTGTTCATATTAGAAGCCCCAATCCTTCTTGACTGTGACATTGCAAACCTATGCAATAACAGATATCTACCCTGGTGGCTCAGAGGTTAAAGCATCTGCCTGGAATGCTGGAGACCCGAGTTCGATCCCTGGGTCGGGAAGATCCCCTGGAGAAGGAAATGGCAACCCACTCCAGTACTCTTTCCTGGAGAATCCCATGGAGGGAGGAGCCTGGTAGGCTACAGTCCATGGGGTCGCAAAGAGTCGGACACGACTGAGCGAGTTCACACACACACACACCCCCAAAGTATCAAAGCTACAGGCATCAACTTCTGCTCTATAAATAGAACTATAATACAATTTCCTTTATCAGTGGAGACCTGTATATTGATTTACTACTTGATTTGATTTAATGGACTTTCCTTGTGGCTCAGACAGTAAAGAATCTGCCTGCAATGTAGGAGGCCCAGGATTGATCCCTGGGTTGGGAAGATCCCTGGAGAAGGGAATGGCTACCCACTCCTTGCGACCCCATGGAGTATAGCCCACCAGGCTCCTCTGTCCATGGGATTTCCCAGACAAGAATAGCAAAGTGGGTTGCCATTTCCTTCTCCTGGGGATCTTCCCAACTCAGCAATTGAACCTGGGTCTCCTACACTGACAGGTGGACTCTTTACTGCTAAGTTACCAGAGAAGCCCATAATTTTGGTTGGATTCAGATTGAGACCTATATGAATCAAGATTTCGATGTGATTACTCAAATAGCTAAGGCATCCTCAGCTTGACAAGAAATAGATATTAAGCATCTACTCTTTAAAATGCAAAGAAATAGAGGAAAACAACAGAATGGGAAAGAATAGAGATCTCTTCAAGAAAATTAGAGATACCAAGGGAACATTTTATGCAAAGATGGGCTCAATAAAGGACAGAAATGGTATGGACCTAACAGAAACAGAAGATATTAAGAAGACGTGGCAAGAATACACAGAAGAACTGTACAAAAAAGATCTTCATGACCCAGATAACCATGATGGTGTGATCACTCACCTAGAGCCAGACATCCTGGAATGCTAGGACAAGTGGGCCTTAGGAAGCATCACATGAACAAAGCTAGTGGAGGTGATGGAATTCCAGTTGAGCTATTTCAAATCCTGAAAGATGACGCTGTGAAAGTGCTGCACTCAATATGCCAGCAAATTTGGCATCCTCAGCATTGGCCACAGGACTGGAAAAGGTCAGTTTTCATTCCAATTCCAAAGAAAGGCAATGCCAAAGAAAGTTCAAACAACCGCACAAGTGCACTCATCTCACACACTAGTAAAGTAATGCTTAAAATTCCCCAAGCCAGGCTTCAGCAATACGTGAACCGTGAACTTCCTGATGTTCAAGCTGGTTTTAGAAAAGGCAGAGGAACCAGAGAACAATTGCCAATACCCACTGGGTCATCGAAAAAGCAAGAGAATTCCAAAAAAACATCTATTTCTGCTTTATTGACTATGCCAAAGCCTTTGATTGTGTGGATCACAATAAACTGTGGGAAATTCTGAAAGAGATGGGCATACC
>SJYT01061339.1:156446-223803 GCA_006410635.1 Cephalophus harveyi | reverse complement strand
TACTACAAAGCCACAGTCATCAAGACAGTATGGTACTGGCACAAAGACAGAAATATAGATCAATGGAACAAAATAGAAAGCCCAGAGATAAATCCATGCACCTATGGACACCTTATCTTTGACAAAGGAGGCAAGAATATACAATGGGGCAAAGACAGCCTCTTCAATAAATGGTACGGGAAAAACTGGACAACTACATGTAAAAGAATGAAATTAGAACACTTCCTAACACCATACAGAAAGATAAACTCAAAATGGATTAAAGACCTAAATGTAAGACCAGAACTATAAAACTCTTTGAGGAAAACATAGGCAGAGCACTCAATGACATAAATCAAAAACAAGATCCTCTACGACCCAACCCCTAGAGTAACAAATAAAAGCGAAAGTAAACAAGTGGAACCTGATTAAACTTAAAAGCTTTTGCACAGCAAAGGAAACTATAAGCAAGGTGAAAAGACAACCCTCAGAATGGGAGAAAATAATAGCAAATGAAACAACTGACAAAGGGTTAATTTCCACAATAAACAAGTAGCTCATACAACTCAATGCCAGAAAAACAAGCAACTCAATCAAAAAGTGGGAAAAAGACCTAAACAGACATTTCTCTAAATAAGACATACAGATGGCTAACAAACACATGAAAAGATGCTCAACATCTCTCATTATTAGAGAAATGCAAATCAAAACCACAAGGAGATAGCACCTCACACAGGTCAGAATGGCCATCGTCAAAAAGTCTACAAACAATAAATGCTGGAGAGGGTGTGGAGAAAAGGGAATGCTCTTGCATTGTTGGTGGGAATGTAAACTGATACAGCCACTATGGAAGATGGCATGGAGATTCCTTAAAAAATTGGGAATAAAACCACCATATGACCCAGCAATCCCATTCCTAGGCATATACCCTGAGGAAACCAAAATTGAAAAACACACATGTATCCCACTGTTCATTTCAGCACTATTTACCATAGCTAGAACATGGGAGCAACATAGATGCCCATCGATAGATGAATGGATAAAGAAGTTGTGGTACATATACACAATGGAATAGTATTCAGCCATAAAAAGGGATGCATTTAAGTCAGTTCTGATGAGGTGGATGAACACAGAACCTATTATATAGAGTGAAGTGAGTCAGAAAGAGAAAGAGAAATATTGTATTCTAAAGCTCATATACGGAATCTAGAAAAATGGTACAGAAGAATTTATTTATAGGGCAGCAATGGAGAAACAGAGATAGATAATAGACTTATGGACTTAGGGAGAGGGGAGAAGAGGTTGAGATGTATGGAAAGAGTAACTTGAAAACTTACATTACCATATGTAACATAGATAGCCAACAGGAATTTGCTGTATGGCTCAGGAAACTCAAACAGGGGCTCTGTATGGGGTTGGATGGGGAGAGAGATGGGAGGGAGGTTCAAAAGGGTGGGGAGAAGAGGTTGAGATGTATGGAAAGAGTAACTTGAAAACTTACATTACCATATGTAACATAGATAGCCAACAGGAATTTGCTGTATGGCTCAGGAAACTCAAACAGGGGCTCTGTATGGGGTTGGATGGGGAGAGAGATGGGAGGGAGGTTCAAAAGGGAGGGGATATATGTATACCTGTGGCTGATTCATGTTGAGGTTTGGCAGAAAACAGTAAATTCTGTAAAGCAATTATCCTTCAATAAAAAGTAAATTAATTAAAAAATAAAGAACAAGGAAAAAATATTAAATTGGGGTGAGTATCATATGCTATCACATATATGTGGGATCTATAACAAATGATAAAAATGAACTTGTTTGCAGACTCATGGAGAGTGAACTTAAGTTTGCAGAGGGAGGTGGGGTTGGGGCTGAAGGAGGAAAAGATTGGGTTTTTCAGGTTGTTATGTACACACTGCTGTGTTTAAAATGGAGGGCCAAAAAATTAAATTAATAAAGATAATCAAGAAGGACCTACTATAAAAATAATCAAAAAAGAAAATTTTTTAAAATTGGGTAGAATAGAGAGGAAAAGAGTGTTTTTGATTATACATTACTTTCTTCTATACTGCTGCTGCTGCTGCTAAGTTGCTTCAGTCGTGTCTGACTCTGTGTGACCTCATAGACGGCAGCCCATCGGGCTCCCCCATCCCTGGGGTCCTCCAGGCAAGAACACTGGAGTGCGTTGCCGTTTCCTTCTATACTGAGAACTGTGCTAATGTGGAACTGACCTCATGGGCAGGAGACATATGTATTAGCACAAGGTCTTGTACTGAGAAAGACTCCTGCTGCTGCTAAGTTGCTTCAGTCGTGTCCGACTCTGCAACCCCATAGACGGCAGCCCACCAGGCTCCCCCATCCCTGGGATTCTCCAGGCAAGAACACTGGAGTGGGTTGCCATTTCCTTCTCCAATGCATGAAAGTGAAAAGTGAAAGTGAAGTCGCTCAGTTGTGTCCAATTTCGAGACCCCATGGACTGCAGCCTACCAGGCTCCTCCATCCATGGGATTTTCCAGGCGAGAGTACTGGAGTGGGGTGCCATTGCCTTCTCCGAGAAAGACTCCTATGACTGGTTTAATGACCTCCTGTTGCCATCTTGAAATTTCTAATAATTTCATCTTTGACCTTGTGTTTTAGAAATGACATCCCACTGGAGAGTGGAGCATGTGCCACCTGAGTAGAAGACATAACTGGGATGGCAGTGTTTTCATAGAGTTCGGGTCCAGGAGCCCTGGGCACAAGGGCAGACACATAGAGCATTCGATTCCTTGTTATTTGATCCCTTGTACTTGTGCTGCCTCAGGAAGTCCTGTACACCCTTCTTTCGCTTTGGGATGACATTTTCTCTGCCTGGAATGCACACTTGTAACCCCTTTCACATTTGTCAACTCACCTTTCTTTACCTAAATATTGGAGACAATTCTATGCATATTCCAAGACTTAACTGAATGATTATTTTTGATAGGAAAGCTTTCTTAAATCCTGCAAGAATTCCATCATTTCCTTCCTTGAAATATTATTAGTTCTGGTACTTGACTTCCCTAGTGACGCAATCGTAAAAAAAAAATCCTCCTGTCAATGCAGGAGATGCAGGTTCTATCCCTGGGTCAGAAAGATCCTCTGGAGAATGAAATGGCAACCCATTTCAGTATTCTTGCCTGGTAAATCCCACAGACAGAGGACCCTGACAGGCTACAATCCATGGGGTTGTACAGAGTCAGATATAACTTAGCAGCTAAACAACAAGTCCTAGCATTAACCTCTACTCCAGCATGTATCAGGAATATCACACAATTATTCACAGGTAATTTTACCCTCGTTAAATTGTAGATTCTAGAGGAAAAAAATGGCTTTTACTATCCATATTCTTGACACTTAGCACAGAGCTCAGATAGCAATGACTCTCAGCATTTAACCGCTTGTACTGTTTTTTCGCAAATGGGCTTTGTGGTTACGGACAGAGAATCCATGGCTAAATGATCCTCTTGTCAGCTGGGAAGGTTATAGGCAGAAGGGAATCTCAGTATATCTGGGGTTTCTAAACTTTCCAACAGGCCACCAGTTCCTACAAAGATGAGACACAGCTGGTTCCGTAACAATGAGCCTTTTTATCTGTTTTCTTCTCTTCATTTTCCACTTAGTCTATTTTATGTGAAATTAAACAATGTCTCACATACACTTGGGAGTAGGTATTTTCCCAGATAATTGAGTTTAATATTGCAGTGTTTACTTTCTGGCTTTTTGTTGAGTATTTAAATCCAGGTGTTTACAATATGGGGTTCTTCTGTAATTTTTGTTTTTTCCCAAGTAGATTTTCTAAAGCAACTGGTGGCATGTATGTAAACAAAATCAAAATATTTGTTTAAATTTTCCTAGGACTTTGCATCTACCGGACTTACTGATAGAAGATGCTTATTTTAGAGTTGGCTATGAATGATGTAATTGAGATCATATTGCCTGGGAAATATAAAACAACTGAAATAGGTTTATAACAGCACGTTGATATTACACTGTATTGATATAAAACAGGGAATAATTATTGATATTGGGTTAAACAAAACTGAAAAAAGCATGCATACATTCACTCTAAGTTGCTTCAGTTGTGTCTGAATCTTTGCAATCCTACAGACTATAGCCTTCCAGGCTCCTCTGTCCATGAGATTCTCCAGGCAATAATACTAAAGTGGGCTGCCATGCCCTCTTCTAGGGGATCTTTCCGACCCAGGAGTCCAACTGGCATCTCTTTTATCTGCTGCATTGCCAGGTGTTTCCTTTACCACTAGCACCACCTGAGAAGCCCCAAAAAAGAAATATATGGGTATTAGTAGAGATGATACATTTTATTGAGCATCTTGCTGCTAAGTCACTTCAGTCGTGTCCGACTCTGTGCAACCCCAGAGATAGCAGCCCACCAGGCTCCTCCATCCCTGGGACTCTCCAGGCAAGAACACTGGAGTGGGTTGCCATTTCCTTCTCCAATGCATGAAAGTGAAAAATGAAAATGAAGTCACTCAGTCATGTCCTACTCTTGGTGACCCCGTAGACTGCAGCCTACCAGGCTCCTCCATCCATGGGATTTTCCAGGCAAGAGTACTGGAGTGGGGTGTCATTGCCTTCTCCAATGCATGAAAGTGAAAAGTGAAAGTGAAGTCACTCAGTTGTGTCTGACTTTTGGCGACCCCGTGGACTGCAGCCCACCAGGCTCCTCCGTTCATGGGATTTTCCAGGCAAGAAGACTGGAGTGGGTTGCCATTGCCTTCTCCAATCTTTCATGAATTAGAATATAAATTTCAAGCCAAGATAATATAGAGAGTGTTTTGTGGGTTAAGGAAACCAGACACATTTGGGCACAAATTTGAAATTTGTTAATTATTTAGGCATAAACCAGCTAGATTATTCTCTAATTGTCCTTAATACTGTCTCATCATGACTGGATTTTCTTAAAATATAGTAATCAAATTGTCTTTTAAGAGGGAGTTTCTGGCTCAGTGTAAAGAATGGGTAGCACAGGAAAGACACAGGCAAAGGATATGTGTCAACAATCGGTGAGTATGAGGGAATCTTCTTGGACATTATCTAAACCAGCATATTTTTTAACTTAACTGTGTGCCACAGCAGGTACAGTGCTGGGCATTGGCATATGGCATAGAATGAAACAGACATATTTCTTGTCTATGAGTGTCTAGACTTATATTAAGCAGTCATATAATTCTATTTAAAAATGCACCTGGAAAAATACTATGAAGAGTCATATGATGAAGTGGAAACATGTTTCAAGAGGAGCTGATATAATTGGGAAATCTGGGTGAGGGAATCAGATAAAAAGAAAAACATGTACAAAGAATAGGTTTAAGGGTCAGACTAGAGATATTCCTTGAATAAGGAGGCAGGGGACTATAGAAGACAAAGAATTTTTGTCTTTACATGAAAAGTCATGGGAAGCCCTTGCATTTTAGCAACAGAGTAAGCTGATCAGACTTGATAAACTTTATCTGGCTATGGTATTGATTGGAGATCGGGGGATTGGAGAAAAGAAAACAGGAGTCTCTCCATCAATCCTTGTTTTTCTCAGTGGCTCTCATCTTAACCCAGAATCCAAATGGAATGGACTGTGAAAGGGCTAGTATTAGAATATAATATGCTATCACTTATATTCAGAACCTTAAAAATATGATACAAATGACCTTATTTACAAAACAGACTCACAGATTTAGAGAATGAATTTATGTTCATCAGGGAAGAAAAGTGTGGGGAGGGGTAGTTAGGGAGTTTGGGATGGACATGTACACTCTGCTGTATTTAAAACGGATAACCAACAAGGACCTATCGAATAGCACAGAGAACTCTGCTCAGTATTCTGTAACAACATAAATAGGAAAAGAATTTGAAAAAATAATGGATATATGGATAACTGAATCTCTTTGTTGTATATCTTAAACTAATACAACATTGTTAGTCAGCTATATTCCAATATAAAATAAGAAGTTTAAAATACGCCACACATAGTATTAATTATTCAACATTCTTTTCTGATGACCTAGAATTGATCCACAACCCTTTGCTGGCAGTGAAAAATATTCACATCCAAGGACAGCAGAGCCAGGGCTCTGTAAAGTCATGCAGCTGTTCAGTGGAATGTCTCTATCCTATAGGGCAAGGCCCTTGTATAAGAAACAAAAACAACTCTGGGTGTTCTTAGTTAGCCTTGTGGAGTCTGGCAGCCATGCACAAGGATAGGCCAGCCATGTCCAAAAAGCATCTGTGTGTGTCATGGAACATATAGCAATGTCAGCCAGCTGAGCACTTGGTCACCTTCATATTCTGAATAAGACCATGCATTTCTGTGTGACTGTATATTTGTGCTTCTCACTAATCAAAGACACCTGAGTGGGAGAAACACAGAAATCATTTCCTAATTGAAAACAGTTTGAGAATCCAAAGACTGGAGTTGATCCACTCCCACCCTCCCTAATAAGCTACTTGGAGCTTTTCCAACATACAGAAACAAGGTAAAATAAGGTAACTTTCTGCTAGGTGAGATGTCAACCATCAGGCTTGGCAAGAAGGATGCAGCTCCTTCCTTCCTCTGGATTACACAGAAGCCTTTCCGGGATAAATTACTAAAGATGATGATAGTTTCAACAGAAAACTTGCCATAGTATGATTGAACTTTGGGACATTTTAGTTTAATATGTATACAATAACTGCCGAATTTACCTTTTGAGTCACTCAGCCTGTATATTTCTTGTATACCACATGAATAGCCAAAATCCATGGAGGTAAGGAGACCCTTTCTCACTGATTTTATAGGAAAGTTCAAGATATGACTCCATTAATCTTCTCATCCTCTATCACCCCAACTCCAAGGACGATATCCACTATTTGAAAAGGGAAGTGAAGTCATGCCAACAGAAAGTAAATTTAAGGCATCCTTCTCATATTTTATGGGCTGTAAAATTTCTGGCTAGCCAATGACTAAAGCCTGAAGTCCTACCTTCTATTTTAATTGCTTGTGTGATTGTATACCCATGTTGTTTCTTTTAAAATTCATCACAAGACCTAGAAAAAACAAACAGAATGATAACTTCATTAATACATAATATAAAACTTAATTGCAAATGAATACCATGTAAAATCATCAAAAGAAAATGGAATGGCACGTTGTAACAATTCCTTGGAAATAAAATGTGAAAAATAAGAGTATCATCATTGCTATAGAAGAATCAACAATCATGTACAGATTGTTGTACTCCCTCTGATTGGGAGATCCCACGTCCACAAACTCAACCAACCACACATCCACTTTCACATACCATTTTATATAAGGGACTTAACCATCTGTGGATTTTTATATCCATGGTGTCTCAAAACCAGTCCCCCATGGATTCAGAGGGATGACCATGAGTGTGTGTGAGAGAGAGAGTGTGCACATGTGTTCAATTTTTAATTATTGCTTCAACTCTCATGACCTCTGTTTTTCAGGTAACCACTCTACTCCACATAAATCCCCAAACTGAAGCAATCCTTCAGCCCATTGTGTTCTCTCCCACATTTTGAAAACTGAGTGATGCAAGAGTATATGGCACTTGACATACAGTTTGGTGTTGACATGGTTATCAGTCTCATCTGTAGCCTCAACACCATTTGTCAATCTTGTGTCCTGTTGCAAGGACTAGTCCCCCCATAGCTATTAAAAACTTACCATCAACCTCAAGTATCTCTCAGTCGAAGCCCATCTATCAGCAAAATGAAAGAATGGAGCATATCAGGTGGGAGCCATGCCATCTGCTCTTCCAGGACGCATCTCCTCCTTAATTTCCTCTTACTTTATTATACAGATTCTCCTCCTTCTTCTGCATTTTAAAGGTTGATGGTACCCAGAGTTCTGTTCTCCTCTCTCTTCTTTCTTCTCAGTTATCCCTGGAAGGCTTTCCTGGGGAGCCAACTCTGAGATGGAGGTGAGGGTGCAGGGGCTTTATGAGGGTGTGTTCTTGGTCTCAACGCTGGTAGAGGGGAAGGAAGCAGGAATGGGCACAAAGGACTTTGAAGAATTCCTGAAGAGTGGGAGGGACAGGCTTTTATATCCTCTGGTCAGTCTGTCATCAGAGACTGAGCCCAGCTATTCTGGGAGAGAATATGATCTTACGAGAGGTGGATCTCTCCATTGGAAGAAATCTCTAAGGAGGCTACAGAAGAGGGTGCCAGCAGCCCTCCTAGAGGTTAGATCTTGAACTTTTTATTCATGAAGAAGGATCTGAACCATGTGTCACATCCTTGTGTCTGCCTCATATTGCACCCTGATGCACACACACACAAACATACACACACTTAAATACATACACATACACAACAAGTTCTTGTGACTTTACTTTCTGTCTCTACCTCATATCTGACCCACTCTACCATGGTTTTATTCTCTTGAATCCAGAAGATGGAAAATACAAGATTTAGGGATTTATTTTCCTTTTTCTCTTTTCTTAAGGGAGAGTCATCCACGATAATGAATCCTAAGTTCCAAGAGAAGCAGGGTCTCAATGAGTGATCTGAGAGTGTTTGAGTTCTCATGTTCCAGCCGTCTCTCAAGGCCAGCTCCCTTCCCATGTTGACAGGAAACTTCCCATGTGTTTTCTTCTTTCCCTCACCCAGTTCAAGTAGTGGCCCTGATGGGAAGGCAAGGAGCTCTGACTCATTCAGATGATAACCAAGGCTAAGCTAAGCTAGATATTAGTGGGTCACTGTGCCCTTCAGGTTAGGCAGCACCTGCCCTGAAATTTATCTTTGTTTTTGTTATGTCTGTCTGACTTGTGCCAATATAATTAAGCCCTACCGCATTTTACCTACCCCCATGCTTGCTTTCTTCTTTTTATTTAATTTTAATATGCTAGGCTCAAACAGGAAAGTGCCTGCATTTCTGCTGCAGGTGACAGGATGATTCATTTCCCAGATGCGATTTATACCTCTTTTATCAGAAAGAAAAAGAGATGGAGAAAAATGCTTTGGAATTACTTTTAGACACTCACTTTCTTCTCCACTCCCAGCCTGTAATTGCTCACCAACACCCTTACTTAAAGAGCTATCCTTCACGAGCACAGCCAAGGGGGAGCAAGGAGAACTCAACTGACTCATCTTGCACAGGATGAGAATGAAGGAGCACGGGACAAGTGTCTACCTGTGTGTGTGTGAGCTGAATGTATCAACAGTGATTGGGGATTTTCAGGGTGGGGAGGATTGGAAGCGAACTGGTTGTCTTAACAAGCCTTCTCCACCCAAAAGACCATCCATTCTCCTCCTTGAGATTAATTGACCCCTATGGAACCTGGGCAACCACTATCTTTAGAAGCAAGTAACTAATGCCTCAATAATGTTGACTCTAAAAACAACAAACCAAAACGATGTATGGCAGATACAACTTTAACTCAGCTGATCTTTAACTTTAATCCTGGCTTTCTCCCAGCTATTGAGGAAAAAATTTTTTTTTCTTAAAGATAGGATTTATTAGAAGCATCTCATTGCCATTCCCTCTGTTATTTAATTCTGAATTCCAGTTCATTATGTTTCTAGGAATCATAAAATGAATAACATTAGTTAGCAGACTTTAAACTACATCTTTCACATGCGTTATTCCTTCTTTCTTGTCAGAGCTATATGATATTTTGAGAAGTAATCATTAAGTTCCCCAAGTTAGAAAATTTTAAACTAAAGCCACGTTATATGAAAACAAGGGTCCAAGATCACATTAATTAGGAAAGGAAAGGGTTAACATAACCTGAGTTTTCTGACTCCAGAGACCAAAATTCATCTAAGAGAATGTGGAGAGTTGAGTTTCTCTAAAATAACAGAGAATAAGTCAGACCAGCAATTCACTTATAAGGAAAGCAAAAAAAAAAATATGTTTCTAGGGAAAGAGCTGGAGATAATACATTTAACAAATATTTATTAAGCCAGTTGTGTATGCCTAGTTATTTTTTCATTGCCCACCAGTCTTCAGCTGACATCTTTGACAGACTTTTTGTAAAGCCAAGTCCACAGACCATTTGCTCAGAAATACCCTTGAAGCCTGTAAAAAAAAAAAAAAAAATGCCTGTTGAGTCAGAACCCATGGGGGTAGTGGGTAGAGAGTATGCACTTCATGCATATTCTAGGTAACATGTATTCTGGATGGTAAAGCTTGAAAAATCCTGGTTTACAAATCTTGACTCAGATTCTCAGATAACTTGAATTGATACTTTTCTTATTTTGAGGAAACAAGCTAAATACTGCCAGAGAAATGAGTATCACTTTCTCTCTCAGTTATTAGCTTTGAAATAACATTTTCCCTCAAGTAATCTTTCTCCTAAGCAATGAAAATGATAGGGACTGATAATTCAAAATCACAGAATCAGGTTGCTAAGTACAGGAATACTTGGCTGTGTTTGCTAGACAAATCTATGAGGGTGGCCCAACTGTGAGATATTTTTTTTCTTTGGCAGCAATCCCATCAGTTTGTCTGACTAAAGTTTGTGCTTATGTTTTAATGACTCATCTTCTCCTGCGCTATCCCATCAATTGCTTGGCAGAATTGCTGCTAGTTTGGAACATCGCATGTCATGGGGCAGGTATTAGATTCTGTGTATGTCTATTTCAAGACAAGCAGATAGAAACGTCTAAACTCTTTGCTCTTTTACAGACCTCTCAAGATGACCTAATTTTCTCAACATCTTAAATTTAGAATCAGAACCCAAGACTTCATATTCTTTAATATCAATTTTAACCTTTAAAACCACCATAGAAATAAGTGGTTCAGGAATAAGTATTGACAGAGATTCAGAGTGACAAAATTCTGTATACATCAAGAAGGGAAGACAAGGAACGCTTTCATTGTTAAGCTTGTGATCCTCTGACCTGTGAATCCTGGAAACCAGGGATCCGTTTCCACCAGGTATGAGACCACACCACCGTTATGGCAGAAAGTGAAGAGGAGCTAAAAAGCCTCTTGATGAAAGTGAAAGAGGAGAGCGAAATAATGGGCTTAAAGCTCAACATTCAGAAAACGAAGATCATGGCATCCGGTCCCATCACTTCATGGGAAATAGATGGGGAAACAGTGGAAACAGTGTCAGACTTTATTTTTTTGGGCTCCAAAATCACTGTAGATGGTGACTGCAGCCATGAAATTAAAAGACGCTTACTCCTTGGAAGAAAAGTTATTACCAACCTAGATAGTATATTCAAAAGCAGAGACATTGCTTTGCCGACTAAGGTCTGTCTAGTCAAGGCTATGGTTTGTCCAGTGGTCATGTATGGAGGTGAGAGTTGGACTGTGAAGAAGGCTGAGTGCCGAAGAATTGGCGCTTTTGAATTGTGGTGTTGGAGAAGACTCTTGAGAGTCCCTTGGATTGCAAGGAGATCCAACCAGTCCATTCTGAAGGAGATCAGTTTTGGGTGTTCTTTGGAAGGAATGATGCTAAAGCTGAAACTCCAGTACTTTGGCCACCTCATGCGAAGAGTTGACTCATTGGAAAAGACCCTGATGCTGGGAGGGATTGGGGGCAGGAGGAGAAGGGGACGACTGAGGATAAGATGGCTGGATGGCATCACGGACTCGATGGACGTGAGTCTGAGTGAACTCTGGGAGATGGTGATGAATAGGGAGGCCTGGCATGCTGTGATTCATGAGGTTGCAAAGAGTCAGACACGACTGAGCAACTGAACTGAACTGAGGGAAAACAAAGTAAGAAGAACTTGGGCAAAGAACTCAGTAAGTGGAACTTTCCTGGCAATCCAGTGGTTAAGACTCTGCATTCAATTCAGGGGGCATGGTGTTGATCCCTGATCAGAGAACTAAAATCTCACATACCACAATCCCCACCACCCAGAAAGAACTCACTAAGAATGTAAAAATGCCAGGTTCTTCCAGTCAATCTGAGACAGAACTACCAGACCGTTTAACAATTGTTCTGTAATATAAGTAATCCTAAGAGTCTTTTTTGCAATGTGAAATATGGCCTCTTTTCCATGTCAGAGTCCTAGTTAAACATCAACCAGCCTTTTCACTGTTTGAGGTGGGAGGCAAGTTTAGAAGAAAGGGCTGGAAAAGGAAATACAAAAGGAGTTTCCCAACCCACAGGTTGCAGAATCTTTTCAGTTCAGTTCAGTCGCTCAGTCGTGTCCGACTCTTTGCGACCCCATGAATCTCCATAAGGGTGGTGTCATCTGCATATCTGAGGTTATTGATATTTTTCCCGGGAATCTTGATTCCAGCTTGTGCTTCTTCCAGCCCAGCATTTCTCATGATGTACTCTGCATATAAGTTAAATAAGCAGGGTGACAATATACAGCTTTGATATACTCCTTGAATCTTTTAGGGAAAGGAAAAGGAACACTTTCTAAAGTTCTATGTTAAATGCCAGAAATTTACACTGTATCCTGCTATAGCTGAAAGCAAGTATATGTAATCTAAGGCTTCTGAACCTTGCTTTTGTCATTGAAGTCAAGTAATTCTTAGTTGCAGAAGGCTGTCCTGTATAATGTGGGATGTTTAGTAGCATCTCTGATCTCCACTCATTAAATCCCAGCAACTCTCTCCCTTTGTGAAAGAAAAAATGGTCTCCAGATATTTCCAAATGTCCCCTTGTTTTTGTGGTTCAGTCGCTAAGTCATGTCCAAATCGTTGCAACCCCATATCCTTTATCCTTGTGACACATATCCTTTTCCTGTGTCTTTTCCTGTGCTACCCTTTCTTTTGTTGATTTCAGTCACTCAGTCTTGTCCGACTCTTTGTGATCCATGGACTACAGCATGCCAGGCTTCCCTGTCCTTCACCATCTCCTGGAGTTTGCTCAAACTCATTTCCATTGAGTCAGTGATGCCATCCAACCATCTCATCCTCTGTCGCCCACTTCTCCTCCTGCCTTCACTCTTTTCCAGCATCAGCATCTTTCCCAATGAGTTGGCTCTTTGCATCAGAAAGTGAAGTCACTTAGTCATGTCCAACTCTTTGCGACCCCATGGACGGTAGCCTGCCAGGCTTCTCCATCCATGGGATTTTCCAGGCAAGAATAGTGGAGTCAGTTGCCATTTCCTTCTCCAGAGAACCACTGGACAAACTGGACCAGGTCTTTTACATTGGTCACCCTCCATGTGTGAGGTGCTACCCAGTCTCTACCCAGGCCACATGCTCCCACAAGGGGTAACTGCTGTGATTCATCACTGTCAGTTCAGTCTTCAATCCTCTGGGGTTCCAGCCAGTGTTCTCTTCACACTGTATTAGAGATGAAAACTCTTTACTAAAAGGTCGATGCAGGGCAAGCTATTGCTACATCTCAACACAAAACAGGAAGCAAATTAATATTGAATACTCAATATCAACTTTAAATTAAGTGCAATTAAATACATTGACCAACTCTATGACTCACAAGCTTTCTCCTGCCGTGGTTTGAGCTTCCTCTTCTCTCCTGATAGTCCTTCTCTGGCTCACTCTTGTCTCCTGATCCAGTTGGTAAGTTGCTCCCAACTTTGCTTCTTACCACTATATAAAGAGTATGAATTAGTCAATACAGCTCCATATTGCTTTCAGAGTTATGCTTGCGTCTTATGGTTATTTTACTTTTCTATTTAGCGAACTAAGGTTATCACACTGGGATTCTATATTTTAGAACTTTGAAGTCCCAAATGTTCCCTTGTCGGTGCTTCATTGGGGTCTAAATTGTATATTTGGAAGAAAGTCACAAGAAAGCTTTATCTCAGATAAACTCACAATTCAGTCAAAAAATATATGCACATGTGTATACATATACATATCAGTGATCAGTGAGAGTTACTCAGTTGTGTCCAACTCTTTGCAACCCCATGGACCACAGCCTGCCAGGCTCTGCTGTCCATGGAATTCTCCAAACCAGAATACTGGAGTGGGTAGCTGTTCCCTTCTGAAGGGGATCTTCCCAACCTAGGGATCAAAACCAGGCCTACCGCATTGCAGGCAGAGTCTTTATCATCTGAGCCATCAGGGAAGTCCATATATACATACAGATACATATATGTGTGTGTGTGTATATATATACACACACACATACCAATTATATCATATGTGTTATATATGGGGCTTGCTCAGTGGTAAAGAATCTGCCTGCCAATGCAGGATCCACAGACTGCACAGTTTCAGTCCCTGAGTCAAGAAGACTCTCTAGGGCAGGAAATGGCAATCCACTCCAGTATTTTTGCCTGGATAATCCCATGGAGAGAAGAGCCTGGCAGACTACATTCCATGGAACCTCAAAGACCCACAAACACAACTGACACAACTAAGCTATTGAGCATTCACACACCCAAGGTATATATGAATATGTAAGTATATACATATACTTTTATAGAACTAATAATATTTTTCATGTATACTTCATGACAGCTACACCTTTGCTCTTGTAACATGGATCAATCTGTTGTCTGAATGACTTCAAGTCAGAAAAAACTACACCAATAAATATCCCATAGGGTATATATTTCTCATGGAAATAATCCAGAATCCTCAATGTTCAAGAAAAGAACCCAAGTCTTAATGCAGTATCTAGCAGTGGAGTCAAGAATGAATCTTAAGACTTGCACTGAGTGGGGTGATTTTAGGCAACTTGTTAAGTACTGAAGTCTTTGACGCTTCTCCTCCTATTTTTCTGCCGTGGGTCTCCCTTCTTTATCTTTATGTGAGAAGTAAAGCCTGCCTTCCCCTTTTACTCCCAGTGTCTCCATCCTCTCTACCTGCAGGATCTTACAAGAATACAGGAAGATTAACTACTGGGTGTTTACCTTTCTTAATATTCTTATTTATTTACTTGACTGCACCAAGTCTTGGTTGTGGTGCACAGGATTTTTAACCTTCATTGTGGCACACAGATTCTTTTAGTTGGAGCATGTGAAATCTTTTTATTTGCAGCATGTGGAATCTAGTGCCTCTACCAGGGGTCAAACCTGGGCCCCCTGCATTGGGAGCACAGAGTCTTAGCCACTGGACTCCCAGGAAAGTCCTTGGCCATTTACCTTTAAGCCAGAGCTTCCTGTCCTCAAACCTGGGAATGGTACGTCCAGAAGTCTTCAGTATCTCCCCATCTGCATGCCCTATAGCCTCCAAAATTTACTCTTTGGAGAACTTTCTAACCATATATCTTCTACTGCTTCCATCCCATAATGCACATCACCAAAAATCAGTGAAAGCTTGTCAAGATGAATTTTACATAGTTTATGTAATGAAATCAATAAGTAAACCAGCTGAGCCCCCCTCATCCTCTGGATATTCTCACAGTTCACCCATTTCCCATAGGAGCTTTTTGCTGTGGTGCAAATTGCTACAACTGTTTTTCCCAGACTCCAAGGTTGTTTTCCTTAATCCACCATCCCCATGCTGCCAAACAGTGAACAAAAAATAAAAATATATCTTTCCTTTCCTTCAACCCTTCAATGACTTGTACATGACTTGATAGGCTTGTTTCTCCCCTGGCCAGTCATATGCTCTGTGGGCAAGATAGATATAACACACTTCTCTTCCTGGCTTAACCACAGCAGTGCAGAGCCAATGGAAGAGGCTGTGTTATGCTGCCTCTAATAGTATAAAAGAGAAAGGAGAAATACTCTTTTAACAAGACGTTTCACATTTTTTCTAAGAATCAGTCACTCCTGGCCAGATAAAAGATGCTGGAAATGGAGGGAAATGAGTAAACTGGGTATTTCTTTAACTCTTATCCTTAAAGAGATTCATAGCTACAGGGTGTGGAACATCTCAGGTCAGAGCAAGGATGGAAATGGTGAGGAGAGGAACCCATAGAAGAGAAGGACCCTTTTGAAGGAATTGCTGGAGGTTAGAAAATTAGGGCCTGCTTCAAGGTCCAAGCAGTGGATCTCAAGAAGATCCCTGAGATATTCTGACTCCCTGCCAAGAAGATCCCTGAGATATTCTGACTCCCTGCCACAGAACATTCAATCTAATCCACGGATGAAAATGCATACTCTGTTGTCAATGGTACTCTATGTGTGAAAGACACACAGAGTATCTTTTGAGGGAGAGGGAATGGTGAGATATGTCATTCTACACTGTCAAGGATAAAGAAAAGGGTGACACAGTTTTGAAAATATTTAAGAATCATAAGATGTATTTGAAAAGCTTTTCAGGGACTTCCCTTGGGGCCCAGTGGTTAAGACTTCACCTTCCAGTGCAGGGGCTGGGAGTTTGATGACCAGCTGGGGAATTAGATTCCACATGCCTTGCAGCCAAAAAATCAAACCATTAAACAGAAGCAGTATTGTAACAAAGTCACTAAAGATTTTTAAAATGGTCATAGTCTTTAGTTCTGACTCCTGCTGTTCAGCACTTCTGTGACTGTCAATATATCTTGAACTCCCTCATTCCAGGCCATTATCTGTGCTTTTGCTTGCGTATCCACTTGTACGAAATGCCCTGTGTTTCACTACTCTAATCTGTACTGCTAAACCCTACTCATCTTTTAAGACTCTGCTGACATGAAGTTATGTCACATCTTGTCTCAGGTTCAATTCAGTATTCTACATTATTCATACCTCAATAAAGACACACATTGTAATATAATTGCAAGTGGATATATTTATCCCATCCACTAAGTTACGAATAGATCAAATAACTGAATACTATTAATTTTTCAGCCATCTCCTCCTGGCCTGTGTGCTCAGTTGTGACCCAGTCTTTGTGACCCCATGGACTATAGCCCTCAGGGTCTTTTGTCCATTGAATTTCCAAGGCAAGAATACTGGAGTGGGTTGCCATTTCCTCCTCCAGGGCATCTTCCCGACCCAGAGATCGAACTTGCATCAGCAGGCTGATCTTTTACCACTGAGCAACCTGGGAAGGCTCTAACTTCTCCAGGACCCACTGGTTAGTCAGTATTTATTAAAAAAAAAAAAAAAACTCCTAATATGCATCTTGGTTGTTTTTCTTAATATAAATAAATGATAGTTTCTTTTCTTTATCAACTAAGTTTGACTTTTTGGTGTCATAGCAGGGAAAGCTTTTCTGGCACCCCTAAAATGTCACCATGATACAGATCCATTGTTGGAAAGTAGAGTTCTGGAAACTTCAAGTGTTCTTCAAGAGACATTGACACTCTAGCTGAAGCCAAGTCATCCTGAGACGCTCATGATCCCCTGGAACATCTGCCAAAAGTACACCTGAAACTGGATTTTTGCCACAATTGCATCATGTGGTTTCTTGGGTATGATTTAAATCTTTGATATACTAAGGGTGAGTCAAGTGTAAATAACATGAAATGTGGATGACTTCACGGAAGCATTTGTTCCCAATGTCTTTGTTCTGACAAACTACAAACCTCAGCAGAATTAAGTTATTTATGTGAAAAATATAACTTCTAGTCCATAGTAACAGTGACTTTTTTCTGTTTCTTTGTATAAGAAATTCATTTGTAAACTTTCTAATAACTTAGCCCTGACACTACTTTTTTCCCTAAATTATATCATGAGCCCTTGAAGGCCAGTTATCAAATTCCACTTAAATACTTAAATATGGGATATATTGGATTATGTTTTTTATACACTGGTGAATATCAGCTATTATATTAAAGTTGATCCAGTCCTATTCATCAGCTGCCTTATTGTGGGTTGAAGGTTTTTGTGGAAGAGATCATGAATCCATGAACAGAGCAAGCAATCTATATAATCCATCCTCATATCATTTGAAAATTTAAAACTTAATAAATAGAAATCTAGTTTAAAACATTAGAAGGGAGGTCAAAATGAGAATTTCCCAAGTGAAATTCAGTCATGACATTAGGGCTTCCCAGGTGGGGCTAGTAAAGAATCTGTCTGCCAATGCAGGAGATTCAAGATATATGGGTTTGATCCCTGGGATCAAGATGTGGAAGATCTCCTGGAGTAGTCAATGACCACCCACTCCAGTATTCTTGCATGGAAAATTCCATGGACAGAGGAACCTGGCAGGCCACCAACCATGGGGCCACAAAGAGTCAGACACAACTGAGCAACTCAGCACACGTTAGGGTAAAAGGAAAAACAAAGTTGATCACCCACTCACTCTGCTTTGATTCTCAGATACCAACTTTGAGGATTTTTCTGAAAGGCCTTGACAGCATTACAACTTACATATTTACAACATTATAATTTGCATGACTCACGTGTTCACTCAAGCTCACTCGTACGGTGTAGCAGGTAGTTTCCCAGGAGCTGAGACTGCAACAGTGAACAAAACAGACAGGTACCCATGGAGTCTGAATTCTATTATGGAGTATCGAAGAAATAAATAAGACTTCTGGCAAGTGCATTTAAGAAAACAAACACAGTGATACATAGAATAATACTCAGAGCAGAAAGAAAAGACCACATATCAAACAAGATTCTGAAAAGACCAAGAAGGTGACTTCTGAGCTCAGATCTGAAAACTGTACAAGCAACAGTTGCTAAAATGCATTTGAAGAAGAGGAAACAGCAAACACAAATGGACTAAAGAAGAGTTAAACTTAGCAGAAATAAATTCACTAAGAGTGAATTTTAGTAATCAGGAACAGATGGGCATTGGCCAGGGCACACAGGGATTTATGGATTAAAAAAGGAAACTGGATTTTATGAAAAGGCAAGAAACTATTGGCAAGTTTTAAACCATAGAATGGCATACTCTTACTAAGTATTTTTGAAATACTGCTGCTCTGCTAATATTAAGCTCCAAACAGAACATCCATAGCAATAACATTTTACTTAATTACTTGTTTCTGGCTGGCTAATTTGCTAATCCATAGCACATCAAGGGCAATTAGCAGCTTTAATTGTGGCTTGGTTTTTAAAGGCTATTTTGTTTCTTATTTTTATTTTTAGTCATCATAATAATCATTAGTGCCATGTATAATTATTAGGGAATTCCTTCTATGTTGCCAAAAACCAAATTCTAAATTACTCTAGCTTTACTGTACTTTTGTTCCCCAAATATTGGCCTTAATATCCTTGATATTTTAATTCTATATATAACAGTTTCCTTTTTAGCGTATCAAGGGATGTTAATTTTTTTATACAAACACAAATCTGTTTTTGAGCTAATGTAAATTATTTGAAGTTTTACAAAATCCTTTAATAATGATTGACCACAGGAAATACAGAGATAATCTCTGAAATTTCCAAAGCTCAAACTGAACAATAAATTTGATTCAATGAAAAATAATTGACAGAGCAATAGGTTATATACTTACATGAAGAAATATTAAGTATATTTTTTAGAAGAAATACGTGTCAAGTTCTGAAGTAAAAGGTTTTTCTCTTTCTCTGCATTTGCTTGTTTTTAGTTTAAAAGACATGTCATACTTGTTATTAGAAGTAAGGAAAAACTAGAAAATGATCCAGGTAAGGAAGGAAAAAACTAATACTAGTACATCAAAGCAGAGAAAGCAATGGCAACCCACTCCAGTACTCTTGCCTGGAAATTCCCGTAGACAGAGTAGCCAGGTAGGCTGCAGTCCATGGGGTCTCGAAGAGTCGGACACGACTGAGTGATTTGACTTTCACTTTTCACTTTCATGCATTGGAGAAGGAAATGGCAACCCACTTCAGTGTTCTTGCCTGGAGAATCCCAGGGACGGGGGAGCCTGGTTGGCTGCCGTCTATGGGGTCGCACAGAGTCGGACACGACTGAAGCGACTTAGCAGCAGCAGCAGCAGCAGTACATCAAAGATACTTATCTTAAAACTTCAGTAACCTACATCACTATTTTCTATAATAGAAAAGAAAATATCAAGATACTTACAAAATTAAAGAGAAAAAGATCCCAGGTTATTTGTTTTGACTAATGAGTGGCATATTAATCTGCATTCTCGAAAGAAATGGAACCAATAGGAATTGACTCCTGTAAGAATGGAGGCTGTCAAGTCCCGGGACCTGCAGTTGGTAAGCTAAAAAGTTTTAGTTCAAATCTAAAGCTAGGAAAAGCAGATGTGTTAGATAAGGATTGTTTCTTACTTGAGGGAAGGTTAGCCCTTTAATTTTATTCAGGTCTTCACCTGAAATGTTAAGCTCATCCCAAAACACACTTTCTGAAACACCCAGATTAATGTTTGATCAGATATCTGTGCATTTTGTGATCCAGTTCAGTTAACACATAAAATTGTCCATCACAGGTGACTTTTAAAGCTTAGGCCAGGATTCAAGTATCTATTCATCCTACCAATATTTATAGGTACCCTGATAAGCATCAGGTCTGCCCTAGATTCTAGGGATCCAAATAGATGGAAAAAAAATTATCTTTGACTTCAGTGGCCCTTGGGAAATAGGAAAATGCAAATTCAGTGAGATAGTTGCCAAAGGGATGGGGTTGGAAAGAGAGGGTGGGGTCAATAAGTACTAAATGGGTGTTCAAGAGATTTAACTTTAAAATTTAGGGATTGGGATGAATTGGGTGATTGGGATTGGCATATATATGCTGCTGACACTATGTCTAAAATAGATAACTATTGAGAACTGACTGTTAGCATAGGGAACTCTAATCACTGCTCTGTGGTGACTGAATGGAATGGAAACTCAAAAAGGGGGGATATATGTGTATATATTGCTGATTCACTTTGCTATATAGTAGAAATTAACACCGGAGAAGGCAATAGCAAGCCACTCCAGTACTCTTGCCTAGAAAATCCCATGGATGGAGGAGCCTGGTAGGCTGCAGTCCATGGGGTCGCTAGAAGTCGGATGCGACTGAGCGACTTCACTTACACTTTTCGCTTTCACACAATGGAGAAGGAAATGGCAACCCACTCCAGTGTTCTTGCCTGGAGAATCCCAGGGACAGGGGAGCCTGTTGGGCTCCTGTCTATGGGGTCGCACAGAGTCGGACACGACTGAAGCGACTTAGCAGCAGCAGCAGCAGCAGCAGAAATTAACACAACATTGTAACACTACTATACTCAGATCAAATTTTTTTTTAAAAAAGAAACAAGACCATGTTGGGAACAATATTCTTAGATAAAGAAATCAAAGTAAAATTTAGAGAATAGTAATGAAATTACCTGCAAAAAGGGCATAAGGATCCCAGAAAGAGGGAATGTCCTGTCTAAAGAAATATATAGAATCAGAAAGGGCACAGTGGGGAGTACAAGTGGGCTGGGGAACCAAGAGGAGACCCTTGTTGCTGTTGTTAATCACTTGCTAAGTCATGTCCAACTTTTTGTGACTCTGTGGACTGTAGCCCACCAGGCTCCTCTGTCCATGGGATTTCCCAGGCAAGAATACTGGTGTGGGTTGTCATTTCTTTCTCCAAGGCATCTTCCAGAAGCAGAGACCACACCCATCTCTCCTGTATTGGGATGCAGATTCTTTACTGCTGAGCCACCAGGGAAGCCCCAAGAGAAGACCGAGTGGTTGGGAAAAGCCCAAGTGACCATGGGAGGTTATGTCAAAAGAGACTGTGAGCAGTGAGCATTGCTCTTTGTTACCGCAAGCCAACAGAGTTTTCTCTAAATAAAAGGCAACTCCCCAGCACACAAAGAATCTTATTCCATTTTCAGAAAACTTTACCTAATTTTTGCTTGAGTTTTGCCAAAACCTTTTTTTTTTTTTTTTTTTTGCCACCAATGATAGCTCAGTTGGTAAAGAATCTGCCTGCACTGCAGGAGACCCTGGTTCAATTCCTGGGTTGGGAGGATCCACTGGAGAAAAAATAGGCTACCAATTCCAGTATTCTTGGGCTTCCCTTGTGGCTCAGCTAGTAAAGAATTTGCCTGCAATGTGGGAGACCTAGGTTCGATCCCTGGGTTGGGAAGATCCCCTGGAGAAGGGAAAGGCTACCCACTCCAGTATTCTGTCCTCAAGAATTGCAGTCACAAAGAGTCCTATAGGATGAGCGACTTTCACTTTCAATGATTAACATTTATTCTGTCTTTAAATGACTTGTTTTGTCAAACACTGAGTCTTCAAATTCACATCATCCCTCTTTTAGACACCCATTAAAGAAGCACCATCCATGTCAAGCACAGGTAGATTACAGCAGACAGAATATATGTGGCCCTTTCCTTGGGAAGCTGAAAGTCTCTTAGAGAGGAAAGAAAATAGAGGATCACAAACTAAAATATATAATTGTTAATGTCATTTCTACAATGAGGACAACATACAGCTATGACTTCGTTATCAAGGCTAAGGTCAAAATCAGCCCAGACAAAAGAACCCCAGAGTAACCTATGGAAATCTTAGGCTATGTTATCTTACCAAACCAGTGATACAATCACTAAGGTCCAAACCAACTCAGAGGCCTGCTTTAAAGTACACAGAAACCATGGTCTTGTCCAGGCATAGACCTATTATTTTAACTGTCATCTCCATCTGGAAACAAGAAATAAATTTAAGTTCTTTCTTGACTTCCTCATCTGACTCATTCATTCATTGCTCCTATTGGTTACCATTATTTGAACCACTCCCTTTGCTGCATTTTGTTTATTTGACTTAATAATTATATCTGAGCCTCTACTGTCAAAATCCAAGCAGTGGCATAAGAGAGAAGAATAAGGTTTGTTACAGCATTCTGCCTCTAGGCAGTTATCAAGATTTTTATAGCATCTTCTTAGAACTAAATGGAAAACATAAATTCTGTAACTGAAATGAGATGAGCTCATTTGCTTACCTGAAGACCAAGCCATTTTTCTTCATGCCAACTCCACCCAGAGGCTCCCAACACCCCTACACTCAAACAGAAAGGAGCAAATGTGCACCTTCTATCTTCAGTGAATTACAACCAAGATGGTATTAATGTGGAAAAGGTGAAGATAAATAAAAAAAATCTAGAAGCTGGAAGCTGGTTCATATCCACCAACCGCTGGTCGAATTCTCCTAGTTGGCCCCAGCATTAAAAGTATTTGCAAGCTGCAGCAATTATAGCCCAAACAATTTATTGAGGGCTTTTCTTATTTGCTTTACACATACAGTCAGATCTTCCCACAGAATTTCTCTCCTAGTTGTCTTGTTACTTTTGTATCCTAGCCATCACCATTTACCATCCTGCATTAATCCCACATACTTCAGGCTGCCTGGTCCTCAGTCCTCGCTTTTTCAGAAAACTTCCACAGCATCCATGCTCCTGGGTGATGTGACTGACTCTTTACAACTCCTGATGAGCTAGGATCTTCTGTATCATTACCATAGCAAGAACAAACAAAGGTTGAAAAGGAGACTAATGTTTGGGGGTGAATGCTTTTAACAGAGAAAAAGCTTTCACACTGTGAATTACAATAGATAAAACATTGAATACCTGAGTTTTGGCTTCTATTTTGCATTTAAATATCACTTATTTTAAGAATACCTAGACATTTTAGAATTAAAAACTTCAATTTCTAGAATAGTGTATTCTAGCTAGCAGTTAAATTTAATTAACTATGTTTAATAGGAGTTCTTGAGCTCAGAATGAACACATATTAATCCATTCATCTATTTAGCAATCCAAGTATTAACTCATTCAAAAAATATATATATTTAGAATCAACAGTATGACTCAATTCTAATCAGAGTCTCAAACATGCTGGGAAAAAGTGGTTTTTATTTTCTCATCAGATTGGATGTATAAGCCATAGAAAAAGATTATATAAATTTTAGATGCTTAGGAATAGAATAAATACTATCTATTTCTGGAATCAAACAGCAGAGTTGTATGGCTTTATAATTTCATTCATTCATTCATTCAATAAATGTGTGTCTTAATCCTGCTATCTATATTGGATAAGGCCCAATTCCTACAGAAAGGGCTAATTATTTGAATAGATTATTTTAGTAAGTGGGCTTCCTTGGTGGCTCAGCTGGTAAAGGATGTGCCTACAATGTGGGAGACCTGGGTTCAATCCCTAGGTTGAGAAGGTCCCCTGGAGAAGGGAACGGCTTCCCACTCTAGTATTCCGGCTTGCATAATTCCAGGACTCAACAGTCCATGGGGTCGCAAAGAGTGGATCACAATTGAGCAAATTTCACTTTCAGTAAGTACAAAAGTTTAGCAGGGTTGCTCACAAGATATCAATGGATGGACACAACAGATTGGTCAACTGGTCACTTTGCAAAGTGGAAACACTGTGTTTAGGCAGTTGGGACTTGCTGAAGACTTTTATGGAGAAGGGTCTAGTTGGGTTATAAAGATCTTCTGAAGCAAGTATGAAGAATGAGATAGAGGACTGGATTTTATCTTGTGTGGGGAGGGAGTTAACGGAGGAGAAGCCAAGGAGACTTCTTCAATGGGCCATATGAGAAATGACAGTCTCAGCCATGCACATGCTGAGGCTATGAGATAACAAGGAAGTAACCCAACTGAAAGAGAGTGTATGTCTCCATCAACATGTAAATTAAAAGCCTAAATACAACTTAACTATGTAAATTTAGGTGTTACCATGATATAGGCAAGCATAAGGTTGTTAAGGGTCAGAGGTACTAGGCAGTAAAACCCAGTATTTCCATAGTATTTGCTATGTGTCTAAATGCTATGCACAGTTTAATTTTCCGAGATTAAATTTACAAGTTAAATCATTTTAATAATCTTAGGAAGAAGCTACAATTTCTTCCCCATTTTACAGATGAATAAGTGAAGAAAGGTTAAAGAAAATATTTCAAATCTCTGAGCTACTAATAATAGCTGCTAGATTTAAAATCCAGGTATGCCAACACTCTTGGACTTAACCATAAGTGGCATTATTGTTAGTATCATTGAATCTTTATTGTAGTAATTCCTGACTACAATATGTGACATCCAATGGCACAGAAGAATCATGCTGATGTTTGGGAATTCTCCGTCTTTACTCCATAATCTCACCTCTGTAAATACCTTTTAATTTTGATTGTTTCTACTCTTACAGTGGTTCTCCTCATCATTTTAGATAGTATGCTTATTAATGCTGCTGCTGCTAAGTCACTTCAGTCATGTCCGACTCTGTGTGACCCCAGAGACAGCAGCCCACCAGGCTCCCCTGTCCTTGGGATTCTCCAGGCAAGAACACTGGAGTGGGTTGCCATGTCCTTCTCCAATGCATGAAACTAAAAAGTGAAAGTGAAGTTGCTCAGTTGTGTCCGACTCCTAGCAACCCCATGGACTGCAGCCTACCAGGCTCCTCTGTCCATGAGATCTTCCAGGCAAGCGTACTGGAGTGGGTTGCCATTGCCTTCTCCAATGCTTATTAATACTCCTTAATAAAAACAATACCCATTTTGGCCTCACTGTAATATATGATCATTTAAATAAAATGTACTGAACTCTCATTCTCCATCACTAATGTCAGTGTTTGATAGTGATATGGTTGCTCTTAGTTTTTATAGGGACACTTTATGACATCACTAATATATGTAAGCCCATATTTCTTATTCTATAGGATTTTTATGGTATACATTGACCTATCCACATTTCACTACCCTTACCCTTTCTTACTTCCCTTGCTCTTTCATCTCCCACCTTGGCAGTTAAATTTTTCCTTTTTATGTAATTAACTTTACCATCTTTTACACTCTATTCTGCACTCACAACCAAGTTGGTCATGATTTGTCCATAGACTGACTCTAGAGATTTAGGGCATATAAGTAGCTATATTATTATGATGGTGCAGGTAATGTTATTGCCTCAATTACTGCATTAGAATTACATTCTCATCTCAGAAATTTAATGTTGGGACTTCTTTTAAAGCTGGAAGAAATGATCCTCATATAGAAATCAAGTTGATTTTATTTTACTATTCCAAATCATACCACATTTTAACTTGCTTCTATGTAAAATTCTATTGGACTGCAAGATCAAGTCAGTCAATCTTGTTTAATTCAGGTTGACGTTTGGTAGAAATCAATACAATACTGTAAAGCAATTATCCTTCAATTAAAAATAAATTCAGGAAAAAAATGGTCCACCCTTAAGAAAATCAACCCTGAATCTTCATTGGAAGGACTGATGCTGTCACTAAAGCTCCAATACTTTGGCCACCTGATGCAAAGATGCAAAGAGCTGACTCACTGGAAGACTTTGATCCTGGGAAAGGTTAAAGGCAGGAGGAGAAGGGGACAGCAGAGGGTGAGAGGTTTAGATAGTGCCACCAACTGACTCAATGGATGTGAATCTGAGGGAACTCTGGGAGACAGTGAAGGACAGAGGAACCTGGCATGCTGTAGTCAATGGGGTCACAAAGACATGATTTAGTGATTGAACATGTCAAACTATGACTTTTTGAACAGTTTAGTTTTATCATTTCCAGTTGCCTCTTTATGTGTTTTCTCTCCCTTTTCCTTCCTTCTTTTGTTCCTCTTTTCTCCCTCCCTCCGTTCCTTCCTTCCTCTTCCCCTGCCCTCTCTCTTCAAACTATGTGCTTTGATAGCATACTGTGATCTTTCAAACCTCTCATTCAGAGAAACAGCAGTTGCCTCATGATCTTCACTAGCAATTTGAGTTTTCCTCTCACCCTTTTGGAACAATAAGATTCTGGTGGCTCCAGGATGATCAAAGCATGAGAGGGAAGGAGGTACACTGTCCTCTATTAGCATCTGTCTATATTGTCATCAGCTGAGAAAGTGTGACCCTACCTGGCCCTCTTCCTCGCTTTTCATCAACTCATCTCCCATCTTGGATTTTGACAACATTCAGCCCTTCCCCTGCTTCACTCTATGGTGGGGAAAACTTGGCAGTGCTGTAGAGATCTGTCTTGAAATAACTACACACCTCCTTCTGACCGTTCTGTTTGGTCAGGCATGAGGATTTCCATGAAGCTTGCTAGATTCTAATGGATTTGGGTAGAAATGACATAAAACCCTTTTCTGTTTTTGAGCTCTCCAAACTCTATTGGGAAATCTATCCTAATATCTGCCTCTCACTGCCACTCAGGAATTTGACTTCAGAGAAAAGTAGAAAGCAGGAGTCCTTTTATCAGGGATCAATATGAGTGATTTACTGTCCTTTCTTTTTTTTTTTCTTCTGAACAATAACCCTTTTTCCCTACCCCAAACCATTTTTATCTCCATTACAGTTAGAAAGACCCATTCTCAATGATTCTTCCTAGTCTTTCTTTCAGGCCGGCATTTTGACACATACCTTCTTATATTTCCCTTTGTGTTTTCCTTTTAATCCTATCCTGTGTGTAGAATATTCTTTAGACCAAACTTCTCTGAAAACTGATTCTTCAATCAGATTCCTGGTTATCTATATGCCACACTCCAGGGATGTCTGAATTTTAGTTCAAACTCAAGCTGGATAATGGTTATATGGAGTACTCTTTACCTTGGTATTTTACCACATACTAGACCTACACATTTCCTAAAGCAAAACTGGATGATCAAAAATATTTTCAAAATTATATATTATGTGAACAGATATATCTTGAAGGCTCAGCTGCAGAAATAAAATTATTTTGAATTTCAGCCTCATCTCAAGATATTTGGAGACAAAAAAGTTAAAGGCACTCATGTCTATTAAACTAACTTCAGATCTCCCACAAATTCTGGGGCATTTATCTGAAGTCCCATTAGGTTTAAGTCATGATTTTTACTTCAGATCTACAGTGATATGCTAAAGAAAATAGCTTCTAAAAGATTCTAAGGAAGCAGCATTCTGCCACCAAGGAAACTGGTTCCCACGAGTTGCGAACATCTGTTCTTTAGTGGCCCTTAAAGGCCATTCAAATTAATGTTCAATCCTCAGGGGGCCTGCATTTATCAGATATTTTCCCCCATTTGTTTTCTCCTCTCATTGAAAGAGCATTTAAATGGGTTAAATATGAGTTGTGGTTATATTTAAATTGATTTCTAATAGTTCTCATTAAAGTTTAAAAGATCTTCTAGAAATAAGAAAGTGCCTATTAGCAGGTATTTCATAAATTTTTAAAGTGAAGACAGATGAATCTTCGAAGCACCTCAGCTTTACACTTAAAAATATCAAGAACATATTTTATTATGGTTATGTGCTGCCATACAATAACTTTTTCATAATAAATCCTTAAGAAATCCTGAGGGATTTTAAAATGAAAGATCTTTACAATTTGGAATCATTAAGCTCTAAATACAGGAAGTTAACTGACTACATAGGGCTTCCCAGGTGGTACAATCACAAAAAATCTGCCTGCTAATAGAAGAGACACAAGAGACACAGGTTTGATTCCTAGGTCTGGGAGATCCCCTAGAGAAAGAAATGGCAACGCACTCCAGTATTCCTTTCTGGGAAATTCTATAGACAGAGGATCCTGGTGGGCTGCAGTCCATGGGGTCACAAAGGGTCTGCCACAACTAAGCACTCACACACGCACTGGCTTCATACTCTTGCAAGACCTCTAATGTTTTAGGTTTTGACTGATAATCTGATACTTCTTTGTTTCAAGCTTCATGGGTTCATTGACTACTAACCAGGTTTAATAAATGTAATTTCACTTGAAAATATTGAGTACCATAAAATTATTACCTTGATGATTTTTATCTTAGTGTATCTGTGAAAACTGACAGTTTTTATACAACCCATGTTCACTGAGCAAAACTTTTCTGGATACAATATAAAACATTCCATTTAATTCTAAAATATTATATTTTGAGAGATTTTCCCATTTCAGCTATAATTCAGAATGAAAAATTAACTAAGCAATGAGCAAAGTTTCTTAGTATGACATATGAAATAGAAGCTTGCAAATACTTGTTCATTTACTTAACTTAAAGATCACTTATTCTTTAAAAGTGACAATAAAATTTAAAAAGTGAGAAGTCAGATCTATTTTTATAAATATGCATTTGATAACTAGATAGCCTACAGAGTAAATGATCCTGACTTAAATGAAAATTTAGAGATTCAACAGCTTTAGTGCATAATGTCACCCACAGGAATTTCAAATAAAAGTTCTCAAAACTTTTCATAATTTATTTAAGAATCAGATTAATTATCACACAAAGAATAATAGAAATGAAGCTCAGAGCTTACAGATTTGTCATAACATAAAAATAGTTCCTAAAAAAAATACACTTGTAATACATTTTGGAGAAGATAAGACTAACTTACTATCATGTTTCACAATATAATTTTAGAAAGTTTACATCTAGGAAAATTAACAGTTCCAGAAGCAAGTTTGTTGTATTAAGAGGTTTCTATGAAGGTTAATTTTATGTATCAATTTGACTGAGCCATGGGATGCCCAGATATTTGATCAAACATTTCTGAGTGTGTCTGTGAAGGTGTTTCTGGATGAAATTAACATCTGAATATATAGACTGAGTAAAGCAGATTGCCTTCACCAAGACGGTGGGTCTCATTCAATCTATTAAAGTCCTGAATCAAACAAAAAGTCTGATCCCCCACTGTGGTTAAGTGGGCCTACCCAGTGGTGCAGTGTTAAAGAATCCACCTGCCAACACAGGAGATGCAGAAGATGCTGGTTGGATCCCTGGGTTGGGAAGATCCTCTGGAGGAGAGCCTAGCAACCCACTCCAGTATTCTTACCTGGAAAATTTCATGGACCGAGAAGCCTGGTAGTCTACAGTCCAAGAAGTCACAAAGAGTCGGACATGATTGAGTTTACATATAGACACACAAACACACACGCATACACTTTTAAGAGAGAATTCCTCATACCTGACAGCTTTCCAACTAAAGCATCAGCTTTTTCCTGTTTAATATTCCCTCCTCTACAGGAAAGCATTGCTTTCAGTAATAATTATGGAATTAAAATAATAAAATAATATCCAGAGAAGCAGTGTAGACAGTAAAATATTTCTTTTATTGAAATTTGCATAATTAATTATGTTGCTAAAAGTAAAATAAAACAGAATAAAGTGATTTTTTCAGGATAAAAGCACAATTATTTATTCAGTAGTTTTTATGTCTAACTAACAGTTTGAACACTGATCTTCAGGGGACAGTTCTATGTAAGCTATATAAATAATTGTTCATTAACTTTATTAGTTCAGTTCAGTTCTGTCGCTCAGTCGTGTCTGACTCTTTGCGACCCCGTGAATCGCAGCACGCCAGGCCTCCCTGTTCATTACCATCTCTCGGAGTTCACTCAGACTCACGTCCATCGAGTCCGTGATGCCATCCAGCCATCTCATCCTCGGTCGCCCCTTTTCCTTCTGCCTCCAATCCCTCCCAGCATCAGAGTTTTTTCCAATAAGTCAACTCTTCTCATGAGGTGGCCAAAGTACTGCAGTTTCAGCTTTAGCATCATTCCTTCCAAAGAGATCCCAGGGCGGATCTCCTTCAGAATGGACTGGTTGGATCTCCTTGCAGTCCAAGGGACTCTCAAGAGTCTTCTCCAACACCACAGTTCAAAAGCATCAATTCTTCGGTGCTCAGCCTTCTTCACAGTCCAACTCTCACATCCATACATGACCACAGGAAAAACCATAGCCTTGGCTACACCTTAGTCAGCAAAGTAATGTCTCTGCTTTTAAATATACTCTCTAGGTTGGTCATAACTTTTATTAGTTAATATTAGTGTAATATAAGCTATTTACAGTAGAAGTGTATGCTAAACTTCTGCTAATATAAGAGAAGGCAATGGCAAACCATTCCAGTATTCTTGTCTGGAGGATCCCAGGGATGGAGGAGCCTGGTGGGCTGCAGTCTATGGGGTCGCACAGAGTTGGACACGACTGAAGCGACTTAGCAGCAGCGGCAGCAATATAAGCAAAAATTACAATTTAGGCAACTACTGAATCATACTGCTCTTGTAACACTGTATTTGTCTTTAGGAACAAAAAGATATAACTATTAAAGAAAAAGAGTAAAATTTTAATTATATACATATATTTATTGAAATATAGTTGATTTACAACATTGTGTTAGTTTCAGGTGTACAGCACAGTGATTCAGTTATACATGTATATGTATATATTTATATTTTTATTCTTTCTCATTGTAGGCTATCAGAAGGTTAATTTTATTTTTACATATGTAAAATTCATATACATTTTATTTCTATGAATGCAATATATTATTTACATTCATTAAAATACTTTATGTGCTGCTTAAAATTTTCCCTTATTAAACCAAATACTGTACAAATTATGTGTCTTACAGCCTTACAATCCAGGCTGTTTTACTGTTTTACCTTCCAAACACAGTATAAATTCCATTTGCCATGTGACCTTGAATGACAAACTCAAATAACTCTATTTCTATTTCTGTATCTTTACAATTACTATGCAAATTATTTATTTTGGATCAACTAACTGTTTAAATGCACAAATAGGTAGTACCATAGGGCTGGAGGCACAAACTGTACACAAAATAAACTCTAATAATAATGAACCACTGTAAACTTTTTCTCCAGAGTCATCTATAGTTGTGTCTATATGTGTTGGGAGCTGTATAATTGGAGGTTCTCTGAATTAACTTCCATATAAAATACAGTGTTTTTTAAAAGTAACAATGGCTAATTTGATGCTTACATATATAATGCTAATATTCAAAAATAACTACAAGGGTGGTTTAGAACTTAGACTGATAAAATATATTTTTCAGGAAATAAGTAGCTTATCACTGACATTGACCAGCCCCTATCACCTCAAACACATGGTGATGATAAAAAGCAGGTCGATTATTTGAGTAAATTATTGTATGTAAGTCGGCTACAGTAATACATACCACTTCCTTATCATTGACTTTGGTCATCTCTGCCACCGCACCCTGGACATACCAGGAGTTGTAGTGAATGTAATTTACTTTCAAACACTTCAGCATAGGCAGTGGTATCTTTGTGTTTGTTTAAATCTGTATCCTCATAATGAATAGTAAATATTTTATTTTCCTTAATAAAGAGTGCACAGTCCACAAGAAGGGGATCACGCAGACTCTATTCAGAAGCCACATTCCAGAGGTAGCCACAAGAGCACACCAATCAGCTTTATTTCCACTCCCATCAGAAGGCGGTTAATTTAGCAGAATGGGTTTCAGGAACGTGCTTCCATTGGTGAAAGGAGTCATGTTTAAGGTGCAGTCATGACCAGCAACTGCACCCTTGTATAACCTCAGTCTCAAAATCCAGCAAGACCAGGAGACTAAGCTTTCAGAAGGCACTAGGCTTAAGGGCAACTTCAGAGTGTAGCTCTGGGTCTAATTGTTTTCATAGGACTGTGTCACCTGAGCTGACGGGGAGTAGCTGACACCTATCCTTGAATACCTTCTCATCTCACTCTTGCCAACCTTTCCTACAAGATGCTCTTCAGAGCTGAGACTTCAGGGAGCATGTGAAACTGATTTCAAACCAAGTACGTGACCATATTTGGGTCCACTTGTTAATTGCTATTTGCAAGTGTGGCAAATTCTAAAGACTTGTGTAACAGGTCACCTACAGCAAGATGTGGTCAAGGATTTCTCACCTGCCTTTAACTACAGAAGTTACTCATGCCTGTTGAAGCAACCTAATAATTGAGGAAGCCCACCAAATTAGCTTAGGACAATTAACAGCTCTGTACATGTATGTAGAAAATGATGATTATTAAGTTAAATAAAAAAAAAATGATTAATGACTCTTTCATCTGGGAACAGCTGATAAAAGCTTGACATCTTCAGTAATCTACATAAATATTCCTCGAGACATACAAAATGTAGATAGTAATTGTTCATTGTTCCAGTTTGCTTCTTGATATATTTTTCCCATCTGAAGAAGTGGGAGAAGGTTCAAGAATCTGTGGTACTTTTATTTTTAAATCAAGCAAATAATATATAGATTCATTCCTACAATTACATGTTGAAAAGTATATTGCCATATATAAAGTCAAAATAAAAGTATCCCTCCTTGTTCTTGATCAGCAACTGTACCATTTCTTCTTTTTAATACATTATGATTTCAAATCTGTCTATTTACACCAATATATATGCACATATAGAGATGGGGTTTTCAAAATGGCAATGGAATTTATATATAGTGGAGAAGTGAATGGCTTTTTAATTAACATATGAATGTACTTATCTGCCCCATTCTTTCTAGTTGTAAATATTTTATTCCATTGTATGGTAACTTGGTAATTTCTAATAGTCTTTACAGGCATTATATAGTTTGGGGTGTCCTTGAGGTTGGGTGTGGCCCTGTGAATAAAATGTGAGTGAGGATCAATTTTAAAAGGAAGCCAGGTGACAGTCTAATTCTCCAAACGGACATCTGAACCCTCTGACTGGGTTCTAGGTGATGAGCGCTCAAGACAGAGCTCCCGTGTGTGAATAAGAAATAACCTTGTGCTTTGAGCCACTGGGTTTCTAGAGTGATGTGTTACTCCTGCAGACTCCAGCATTTCTTGATTCATTGAAAGAGTATCCATGTATTAATATGATTTTTGATTCAATCACCTCTCATGATGAAATTGATATCATTGCTTCCAATTGTCCCTGTATAGAAAACAATTGTCCCTGTATATAAAACAAGAGACACTCTTAACATTTGTATCTTACATTTTTATACCCAAGGCAGATTTTATGCAAAGTCAGTTTTGGTAGATTTTGCCAAAAGTGTCCTAAAAAAAAGTTGTCAGAATAGATACTAGTAGCAATAGTCATGAGAATACATTGACCCATGTTATAGCCAATATTGGATATGATCTATCAATAATTTAATTTTCACAGGATCTGATGAGTTAAAAATATCTACCAGTGTTGTTTAAGTTTCTTTTTCTGATTATTGATTTGGCTTTATGTATATTAGCTATTTTTTATCTACTGTGAATACCTGTCAATAAGCTTTATCAATATTTCAACTCTTTTTCTTTTACATATAGAGTTATAGGGACTCATGTGCTACACATTCTTACAGTGAGTGTGTCGTAAATGGTGCAAATATTTTTCTCCTAGTCTATCACTGCCTTTAATTTTATTTTTGGTGTCTCTTATACACAGAGCTTTCACTATATATAGTAAATTTTGTCTTCTTAGTAGATATGGAATTTGGGCTTAAGATGCTTTTCTCTACTCAGCAAAGCATTACAAAATGAATTATGTTTTAGTATAACTTAAATTATTTATAAAATGCCATTTTAAGTTTTGGAAGTTGTTTCATTTTTAACTTCTAAATGGAAATAGAATTTATTTTAGTGAATTACAGGGTGAATTTTAATGAATGAACATATGTTTTTGTTCAAAAGAATGAACAATTACTCCCTTGTGACTTGTTGGATAACCTATTTTTTCCCCACATGCCACACTCATTTTAGGTTTATTTCCAGTACGCACTGCACTCTATTCCTGACCTTTATTCTGTCATTTTGTTTTCCTCTATTATATCTTTTCTTCCAGTATGAATCTATTTCATTACTGTAGTTTCATAGTATATTTTTAAATCTGATAGAGCAAATTCTCCTCTATTGTTCATTTGAAACATTATATTGCCTTATCCTCACACATTTTTCCTTTAATCTAGATGAATTTAGAGTCAGCTCTTCAAATGTGATACAAAATTTATTTGGGTATTGACTTTTATTTTATTTACTTGCTTATTTATTTGGCTGCACAGCATGCAAGATCATAGTTCCTGACCAGGAACTGACTCATGCCCCCTGCGCTGGAAGTTCAGAGGGTTTAACCACTGGACCACCAGGGGAGTCTCAAGAGTATGAACTGCAGATTAACTTGTGTGATAGAGCCTGTGATACGCTGTTGGGCAGCCATTAGGAAAGACTTCAGCCTTTCTGCAGGGGCTGCAGGCAGCAGACATCTCCAGCTAGTTACCCCAGAGCACCTGCTTCCACCGCTACTGCTGTGTGAACTGAGGGGCGTTCACGCCAGGCTCCTCTGTCCATGGGACTCTCCAGGCAAGAATACTGGAGCGGGTTGCCACTTCCTTCTCCAGGGGATATTTCTGACCCAGGGATCGAACCCCAGTCTCTGGCATCTGCTGCATGCACAGGCTGATTCTTTACCACTAGTGCCACCTGGGAAGCCGGAGGGGTGTCAAGGTCAAGCCATTTTGGCCCAGGTGGGATTGTCCATGGCTTCAGAGCTCCCTCCAGATTGCCTTGCCAGGTTGCCCATAATTGTTCAGTTTTGTTCTCCACCCAGTTCTGCTTCTATCCTCTTCCCATTTGTGGATCTCTAACACACATCTTGCACCTTAAATTCTATTTCAGCATCTGCTTCTGGAAGACCTGAATCTTTGAAAAATTGGAAAGAAGTGACATATTTACACGACTGGCACTCTGTTTGCTAATGAGTGAATTTTCTTCTTGAGAGTGGTCAGTCATTATCCTCATAAAAACAAGTTTCATGAAATGAGTCGATGGTCATGGTGTTTATTCATTCTAAGAATACACACCATTCTGAAGGAAAACCAACAAAGTGCCTGAAACAGAAAGTTCAAGCAGGTGTCAGGCTATTAACATCTCTGAAAGAAGGGGCTGGAGTAAGTCAACAGGGAGGGAAAGACTGTGGGATAAGTCAGTGGATCAGCCTTGTATACAAGATGAGCTGCTCAGCACCAGCCCACTCCTGGTCGGTAGACACATGGTCCCCTTTTCCAGTTTTATTTTTTTCCAAGAGAACCCTTAAATACATGTATTATATAAAATATCCTGCTTCCTGATCTAGAAAATGCACAAGTATGTTTCCAACCAAAGATCTTTTTCAAGAAAAAATAAGGTTTGTGAAGTCAAGAAGAAAAGATTCACTATATCAAATATGAATTAAACTTTAACTTACCTTTAACCATATGCAAGTTTTCATAGTCATGAGACATGAGATGACGATTGTCGTTAAAGCCAAAAGTCTCCTTTCAGATTCAATGAACTTCAAATAGTATCGATGAGAATGCTTGCCTTGATGTGAAAGGCCTGTGAGACAGGTGTTAGTTCCAACGTAAAAGTCATATGTCAATTCTCCATCCCTAGGGAGGGAGTAGGTGAAGCCAGTGAGAGAGAGACCAAGAAGCTTTTGGAGATCCCGCCAAAAGAAAGAAACATTACAATGGAGAATAAATTGTATGTGTTATATTTGTGCCATTAAGGAAATGAATGACAACCACTCCAGTATTCTTGCCTAAGAAATCCCATGGACAGAGGAGCCTAGCAGGCTATGATACATAAGACACAACTTAGTGACTAAACCACCACCACCAACATGATATTTCAGAAAATCGTGATATGTCTTAAAATTTATAAAGTGTCACAAAAGGAAATGTTCACTTCCTGTATTTAAAAATTATGTTATAAAATGTTTGCATTCATTTATTTTATAAAATTAGACAGTAATTACGAAGTTTTTGGTACCATCATGGAGCTTTGTTTTCTCCAGGATAGCTCTACTGGAATTTATTATCTATTTATTCATTCATTTTTATCTTCCATAACAATTTACAATGTATAAAGAAGCCAACTTTGTTTTTCTGTAGAATGACAGAGAAAAATACAGATGCAGTTCCCTCATCATTTTTACTGTCTCCTATGGAAGCTTTAACTCCCAAACCAGTTACATTTGTTAGTGAGAGTTAGAATGGTTGCAATGAACCGAATATTTTTTATCCCAGCTAAAGGTCGGTTCTTCTGTGTTCAATTTTTTTAAACATCAAGTGTGTTAAATTTAATTTCAGTTAATATTAACAAAAAATAATAAAACAGGAATGAAATCAGATTGCTTAATGAAACTCAAATAAGTGTTTGCTTTTAACAAGAAGAGATTGAGTATTCTAATAAAATATATTCAGAATTTATCAAGCTACTTATAACAAATAAGTGGCACCAAAACTGACCAATTAAATTTGGCTCAAAAAGCCCACCACCAGTTTCAAATGTTTTGTTGTCATCAATATTAACAAGATGCTATTAGTTTTATGAAATACATATTTATTTTATTGGCATTCTACGTAATAGTTCAGAAAAGTGTTCATGAAAAATGAGCAACATAACAATAGTAAAGAAGAATAGAAAATCATTGTTCCAATGAGGAGATCCAATCACAAGGGAAGCCCACTCAGGAGACATAATCATTTGAATAGGCAAATTTTGATGTAAAGAAGCATTAACTGTAACAGAAGAAAAGATATACAGCACTCAAGAGAATTCTAAAAATTACCTTGGAAGGAACAGATGTGGACGATGGGCTTTCCTTCATCAATGCTGGGATTCAGAACTCATTAGAGTATGGTTGTGGCTCAATGGATAGCACAGTAGTTTACTGAGTTGTCTTGGGCCGGAGATGGCCCACAGACCCTGGGTAAGTTGGAAATATCCCTCTAAGTTGCCATTAAAACTCTACGAAGGTGAGCATCACTTTTATATTTGGAGCTGAGATGATATGAATTGATCGCTTTCACAGTTGTATTTAGCTCTCTATTATCTAGTCATTTCTGTGTGGACATATGTCCTTAAGATTTTAAGTAGTTTATAAACAAAAAGAATCTTATGTATAACACAGGGGATTCTATTCAGTATCTTGTAATAGCCTATAATAGAAAAGAATATGAAAACATTAGATATTATATACATTCTTTTTAGATGCCTTTCCATTATAGGCTCTTTAAATGTATATATGTGTATATATATATATGTGTGTGTGTATATATATATATATATATATACACAATATACTCAGTCACTTTAGTAGTGTCCAACTCTTTGTGACCTTATGGACTGTAGCTTGCCATGCTCCTCTTTTCTGGGGATTCTCTAGGCAAAAATACTGGAGTGGATTCCATGCCCTCTTCCAGGGGATCTTCCTAACCCAGGGATTGAACTCGCATCTCTTATATTGGCTGGCAAATTCATTACCATTGAGCCCCAAATATTACAATAATCATATTCTAAAAGATATGAGCACATCTAAGATATGTGTGGTAAATATAACATGTAGTCTGTGAATCTCAGTGTTTCCTAGACATCTAAATCAGCATTTGCTAAAATGTTTCATAAAGTGTCTCTCATCTCTTATCCATAGACTGTTTGTTGCTTATTATTTATTCTACTTATTTTTTCATTTGAAAAGGGAAGGGAAGGTCAGGGAGCTGAAGTATTTCATACTTTATAGCTGTTATTTTTTTCTGATTTCCAGATTATTATCATTGGCATAGCTGTTTTTCTGTAATGGAAATGATATTCCTTTTTATATCTGTAGATATCTGTGATAGATATCTGTGAAAATCAGTGCTACTCCAAATTTTGTAATAACTGAAGCTTATACAAATTGTGGAGGGGTGTTCTTTAAGAAAAAGAAATTATTAATTCTGTGATTTCTATAACAATATCCCACTGAGCCTAAAGTGATTGTTCATCCAACCTAATCTCTTAGCCAAATCTCAAAAATTCCCAGAAACACTTCAATGTTCCCAGATCAAGGAGAAGTAGGATGGAAGGTAAACTGAAGTAGAAAAAGACATCACTATGAACTGATTAATTATAATCCAAAAGGCCTGCTTTTGCAGACTTTACACAATTGTGTGATCATATGAAACCATTGCTGGGCTTCTCCCAGCATCTCAGAATGGTTTTTATATAAGTATGTGTGGCCATAAAATTGACATCATTAGTTTCACATGAAACCTATCTTTGGTGATCAGCCTAACTATAGTTTATTAAAATCTATTTGTGTTTACTTACCTCTTCTGTTGAATTTTACTTGCTGCATATTTTCAAATGTTTGATGAGTCTTGCTTTTCTCCACACTCATTGGCTAGTGAGAAGTGGGCCAATCAGTTTAGGAAGGTGTCATGGATACCTTTTTTACTAGACCCATGTATTCCTAAATTCCACCTATGCCTTGATTCTTAGATATTGCAAGTGATATGTTTTACATCTTGCCTGGTGTATAAATTCCTCAACATATATGGCCCTTTCTCTCCCTGACCACCTGTTCACTGTATTTGTGGCTGGTAGGGTTCCTCAACACATCAAAATCTTTTTATTTCAGAAGTTTGACAGTCCCACAAACACTATTGATTGTTTATATCTCACCCCACCTCTTTAGATTTAATTAATAATACATCTACAAAGCAGGAAGAAAAAGCTCTAAGGAGTCATCAAAATAATTTAATAATGTCAATAATTTTTGACCTTACCCTTTCCTTGCTTCTCTGTGCTCCCTTTATTCATTTCTGTGCCTTGATTCACTGTCTTGTTTCCCTTCCTAAACAGTTTTGATCAAGTTTCCCAAAGGACTCTTTTGTAGACTCCTGATATAAATGCCACACAGCCAGAAAAAAAAAAAAAAGAGGTAAATTTCCTTAAAAATTCCTTCCTAGGCATCTTTGGGATAAATTGTACTTTTTCCAAAACTAAATAACACTACAAATGTTATTTTAAAAACTTACTGTATTCCTACTCTTGTGTTTTTCCCTTACAGACTTCTTATCCTCATGTCTAAGTTTATGTTGCCGTCTACCATCCCTTTCAGTTTCCGTTTTTTTCAAGCCCAACTTTATTGACTGTTTCGATACTTGACTATAGAGACTTGTCTTTTTCTTACCCAACGCATACAGTCTTTTGAATTTGAGACTGTTGATGAATGATGCTGGAGTCGGGGAAGCAAAAGGGAATTATAGTTTGATACTGAAGCTGGAAAGTTTCTGGAAACAAGTGGACCTGTTTGGAACCTGGACAACGCGATTAGCATTGTAAACTAAGAGAAACCAAGAATTTTCTAGGGTATGACAAACATTTGGATGCTAGTCTTAGATAAAGTCTGGGGGATCATCCAGCCAGCAGCCCATTTTGACATAATTATCATCAGAGATGTGTAATCATCTCCACGTGGTCTCAGTAGTCTTTTTCTCTTCGGAAACTTTCCATTGTAAAAAGCAAAGTGTGTATTTAGCAAGGAAGCAATATGTGTATATGTGTGGTCTCTAATACAGAGGTGTCAAACCCCGAGGCAATGAGGACGGTGAGGCAAAAAAGCCTTCCCTGGCAGAAATAGTATAATCCTATGGCCTCACAGCAGCCGCCTTCCCGCCTTTCAAATACTTCTGAATTTGCCACATCTGAATATCATCTCAACACCACACCTTGTAATTCTTGAGGTCTGAATAAGGGGGCTAACTTGGTGATTTAGTCACTGAGTCCTGTCTGACTCTTGAGACCCCCTGGATTATAGCCTGTCAGGCTCCTCTGTCCATGGAATTTTCCCAGCAAGAATCCTCAAGTGAGTTGCCATTTCCTTCTCCAGGGGATCTTCCTGACCAGGGATCAAACCTGGGTCCCCTGCATTGCAAGGGTATTCTTTATGGCTGAGCCAGCCAGGAAGCCACCGATTTAGTAAGATTAGTAATCGTATCCATTGTGTAAACTCTAAGAGGAGTAGACTTGTCCTTTATTCAGTACCAAATTCCCATAGTTGCTTCAATCTGCACAGGAGCACTCAAGAATAATTCCTTCAGGTCTTGCCTGGCCCTCCAGTGGTTAAGACTCTGAGCTTCCACTGTAGGGTGCATGGGTTCCATCCCTGATAAGGGAATTAAGATCCCCCTCATGCTAAGTGGTCGGCCAAAAAAATTATTTATTCAGTGAAAGAAGTCAAATATTTTAATATGCTAGCATTACACTTTAAATGCACTAAAACTTCTTAACTATATAACTAAAATAATAACAAAGTTTTTTTTTTTTTTTTTCTATCTTGATGTCATGAGTAGCATATTTCATGGATCTTTGTGAGGAAAAGTGGCTGAAAAATCTGGAGGTATCAGTGCCCAGTTCTTTCAAAACCAAGTGTGACTCTGTTATTCTTTTCCCCCATCCCCTCCATTTTAAATGACATGACCCAGTGTCTTCCCTAAAGAAAGAATAAGAAAATTTTCATGGATGCATTCCCTAAAACAAAGTATATCCTTAAGCCAATAAACCTTTTGTTGAATGGAGCTAAGAAGGGACTTTGAAACTTATCAAGAAACTTAACATAGTGTGGCCATAGTTACCCTAAGGAAAATGTATAGGCAAAATCCCTTTAAGAGCCAATTTACTACTTGACCTTAGTGAACTCATTTGACTCTCCTTGCAGCCAGTTAAAAAACTGATATGAAATTATCAGTAATGGCAAAAAATATATATATATATAGTCCTCTTCACTGAGCCATAACTGTGAACTTTATTCCACTGTAGGGGAAAAGATGGCCTCTTTGGTGTTAAAATAAGTATATCGAAGTTAGATGAGTTAGTGCCATTGCTGGTCACACTTCCCGGGTGGCGCTAGTGGTAAAGGACCTGCCTGCCAATGTAGGAGACATAAGAGACTTGGGTTCCATCCCTGGGTCAGGAAGGTCCCCTGGAGGAAGAAATGGCAACCCACTCCAGTATTCTTGCCTGGAGAATCCCATAGGCAGAGGAGCCTGGTGGGTTGTTGTCGATAGGGTCTCAAAGAGCCAGACACAACTGAAGTGACTTAGCAGGCAACTAGTGTATAGCTTTTGTGTAATGTTCAAAATGTGTGTTTGAATTTCTGCAAACAGTGAATAGCAAACTGACACTAATTTAAATGAGAGGCTCTGTTGCCGTGGCTTTGTTTTAGAATCAGATAAGCTTAGCTTGAATTTTTAGAATCTATAAATACTATCTGTATAAGTTGGGGCAAGTTCTACAAATTTCAACAAGTTTAGCTAGAAAATAAATATCATCATAGAGCTGAGATAGGAATTAAGCAAAACAAATTCATCAACAGTTCAGTTTTTACCATGAACTATGTAATAATTGTGTTGCTATTATGACTGACTATGAATGTAGAGTATCATTGTATTCGTTTTGTGAACTAAAATCATTTCTGGATACTTTTAACATAATGCCTTAATCTTTTATTTTTCCTCTTATAGTTGTCATACAGTTCCACCATATATCTTGCTGTGTTTTATACTTTAATATGAACTTCTTTAATTTATATAATAGTAATGTGGGGTTTAAATAAATGTGTAGGTGGATTGTTCAGTCTCTAAGTCATGTCCAACTCTTTGCAATCCCACGGAGTGCAGCACACCAGTCTTCCCTGTCTTTCACTATCTATTAGAGTTTGCTCAAACTCATGTCCATTGAGCTGGTGATGCCATCCAACCATCTAATTTTCTGTGATCCTCTTCTTCTTTTGCCTTCACTCTTTCCCAGGATTAGGGTCTTTTCCAATGAGGTGGCTCTTCACATCAGGTGACCATAGTATTAGAGTTTCAGCTTAAGAATCATTTCTTCCAATGAATATTCAATATTCAATGACTGATTTCCTTTAGGATTAACTGGTTTGATCTCCTTGCTGCTCAAAGGATTCTCAAAAATCTTCTCCAGCACCACAATTCGAAAGTGTCCATTCTTCTACTCTGAGATCACTGGAAACAATGAGTCTGAGGGAGAGCAGGGAGAATAGAAGAGAATTCAGAATATGGGGCACTTGTCATGAGCTGAGATGAATGGAAGTTGGAAGTGTTGACAATGGAAAGTATGGTTAGTTATTTCTTGTTCAACCAAGAGGTAGGGTGATAGAGAGCCTTTGAGTAGCTAGAGAAGTGGGAATGAAGAGTGAGAATAAGCTAGATTCCTTTTAAGAATGAACATGGAAATAATTTGTGAGAAATTTTGAAATTATAATACATTACTCTGAAATTCAATGTATAAGAGAAGATGTAAGTAGTTGATTAAGTAACCGTTAGAAACTATTAAAGGAGGCTGCTGTATGACAAATGCACATTTTTTTATAAGTTTGCTGAACTCCAGAACCTTGTTTTGTATATATTTCAGACACTCACTGGCACTTTAGTTACCAATGCTCCAGTAACATTAAACATACTGACTCGCTCCCTATTTTTTTGTTATTGTTTAGTTACTAAGTCATGTCTGACTCTTTGTGACCCCATGGACTGCAGCATACCAGGCTTCCCTGTCCTTCCCTATCTCCCTGAGTTTGCTCAAACTCATGTTCATTGGGTCGGTGATGCTATCCAACCATCTCATTCTCTGCTGCTCCCTTCTCCTCTTGCCTTTAATCTATTCCAGCATCAGGGTCTTTTCCAATGAGGCAGGTCTTTTCCAGTGAGTCAGCTCTTCACATCAAGTGGCCAAAGTATTGGAGCTTCAGCTTTAGCATCAGTCCTTTTAATGACTCTTCAGGATTGATTTCTTGCTCCCTGTTTAAGCCAGATTAATTCTAGAAGTATGGCTGAACAAATGAGTGTGTTAAACACCTTTTAAATAAATGAATATCTTTTCTATGAATACCAGTCTAGGATTGCTGGATTTTTTTTTCCTTTAGTGCCTCCAGAACACTTTAGATACACACTGAATCATTTAATTGGAATTAGGTGCATATGAGAGAAAAAATGCAGTTTCCTCTTATTTACTGGATCGCCCATTTGAAGCAGAAGCCAGAGGGTGACTAAGGACAATTGAGGGTCACATAACTAGGGTGAAAGTCTCAGTCTTCAGTGACTCACAGGCAAGAGTCATTTACCAGACAATCTCAAAGGCAACTGGAAACATGGAAAAATGTGTGCATTTTTCTTTGAAAGACTTCTTACTAATCTTGTTTCTTGATGAAAAAATACCAGCAACAACAAAGTCAACTAATTTAAACTATTGCTTTTATTATAATTACACGGGAGCACAAATAAATAAGCACAAAAGTATTGCAAAATATTGCCAATGCACTAAAGAAAACAATTTGTTTTCAAACAACATCTGGTTACTTCAGTAGTATCAAAGTACATTTATAATTACATATTACCTAAAAAATCAAGTACAAAAATTAAAAGAAATTAAAACATCAGTGTTATATTAATATGTATATAGAAATGGCTAACAACACATGAGTAGAGAAATCTGTTATCTAATGCTTATTTGCACAACTTTTCAGGCACATACCTGACATTTTTAATGACTTATGAAAAATGCAATATGACATTCAGATTTTTAAATACGGTAAACATGTAATGTTGAAATCGATGTTAAATGGTTTCTTTTAAAAACCCTGTCTTTTAAAAGCGTAGTGTCATTATCCACTAAAAAACATATCATTTGATATCATTTTTCTCAATAGCTATTTGTTTCAATTTCTTGAAAAGAGCAAGAAAGTAAACATACAACTGCTAAATACGTAAACACATTTTTAGTGCAAGATAACAAGACCTGTGACTTTACTGTGCTTTGTCTTTTATAATCACAGTGCACTTCACACAAATTGCTACACTATAAATGTTAACTGAAGGAGTTCCAAACAGAAGAAGTGCATACTAAACATTTTCATATATATTATATACAGTATGTATACTGTATGTGGGTGTATACATGTGAAAATGTAAATGCTTTTAGGGTGGGCAAACCCAGTCATATTTGGGAATAATTGAAAACTTCAAGAAAATTTTCACATAGGTTTGGTTGAGATAAATCCAACAATATTACTGTAAAGATGTTTTCCCTTAAATTTAAAACTTTATAATATTTAAAGGGAAATACACTCAGATATTTTTACCCAGGTAAGACACGTCTTGCTACAATGTCGTTGACCCAAATATCAAAGGGTTTTAAATAAATCCAAACCCCCAGCTATAATGTTCAAAGTCCAACATGGCAAAATGGATTATTCTTTTACTGATTTATATAGACAGCAGTACATATCCTATGTGTACACATAGAGGTTTACACATAAACATATTTTATATTTAGACATCAACTTTAGTATGTTTAGCATTTTATTTTGACTATACACTTGATCCAGGAAAAACATAGAAACATATATAAATACATAAGAGATGTCAAACACATATGATATTGTATATCTTCTTAAAAACTCCGTTTGAAACTACTAATGATTGTATAATGAAACTCCTTGAAGGCAGGGACCACATTTTTCTGAATGCTTAATGTCAAATGCTTTAGAAATGCTTTAAAATAGCTGACATATAAGTTGCTCAATAATGAACTGTTAAATGAAGAATGGATTAATAGCAAATTGTTCACATTCCAGAGTTAGCTATAATTTTTCCCTTACAAGGAAGATTCAGTGACTTAGGCTTAAGTACATAAGTATCATTTTTTTTTCACTTCCGTTTAAGTTTGGGATGCAATGAAAGATGAATTGCTTTTCTATTCTACTTCTACTTCTTTGCAAGGGTGAATTCCCTCTCATCTCAGATAATTTGCTGTTAATATCATAGAAATTTTTCCTTCATTTTATAGGTAGCCATAATTAGCTTACAATTACTTTTCAATTTTAGGTGAGTAAGTCAACTTAACATAGAAGTAATATTGAAGTTGCATTCTATGTGCATTGTTCTGATGTCTCATTTAATTAAAACAATAAAACAATAGAGTTGTTTAGTTTTATTAATTTGATCACCAAACTTGCTCATAAGAGTCAAACCACTTTGGATATAAGGATATGGCCTAAGCCAAAATGTAATAAGAAAAATGTTTCTCTCCAGAAAAATTGAAAGAAACCCGTTTGGGACCTTGGGGTCTCTGAAGTTCCAGTGTCACTGCTTTGAAAAGCAAAGTTGTATCTGGCTATATCCATTCAATTACCGTGTGTCAGAATACGAACAGTCTTTAAAATTACACATTTTAATTTCTTAATATTTTGCATTGTTTCATTTTAACATCTATTTTTGGGGAGTGGGCATTACCTTTTCCACAAAACAATCAGTTTTCACTCCAAACTTGCTTCCACAGTATCAACACTAGGGGAAATGTTGCAGTGTTTACCTAAAGAACTACTCTACTGTTAAACTTCAGAAAATGCTGGCTTCTGAGATTGGATAGAAAAGCAGGATTTGATATTTCCCTTCCATCAATTCTAAAGAAATGTGTGTCTTCTAAGAAGTTTTTCACATATAAAAGCATCTTGCTGACAGCCAATGAAGTTCTGTTTCTATAAAATTTGCTCTGAAATGATCATTTTTTATAGGGCTAAGCTTTCAACTGGTAACCATACAATGATATGATTTGTTCTTTGGCACTGTTAAAAAAAAAATAGCATATGGAGTTTTATCACTCCATAGTGTTCTGGCTGTAGGTGGAATTTTTTATGATTTGACTAAATTCATAGGTATAAGTGCCCTAAATGGCTGCCATCAGAGAGTAAGTTTATTTTTCTTTTTTATCCTAATGACCTCTTTTTTTCCACATAAAAAAATGTTGCACAAAAGGGAAATTAATTATTTAATAGCTATTGCCACATAGGCTAAACTACAGTGAAGAGTTTTATAGATACAGAATATCATTTCTTAAGTTAAATATCAGTGAAGCTGCTTTTCCAGATCTTTCAGTTACTTCCCACTGAAGGCAAGATTTGGAGACAGTAAATTGAAATGGTTGCCTAAGGTCAGATTTTCAAACAAGCTACCTTCTCAGAAAATAACTTGCTTGAAAAGGGAGTGTATGAAACCTGGCAACAGCATTTGTTTGGCAGAACAAATGGAAATGGCTGAACCCAACACAAATCATTTTGTTAACTATTTCCTTCTTGACAAGTGGCCAGCATTAAAAAATATCTTCTGTCTAATTCAGAGAGATATGGTAATGATGGGCATTTGAAAAACACACCTGTGTGTTTTACCTAAATGAAAATTTCAGGGGAATTATCCAATTGTAATTAGATCAAGCTTGACATATTCATATGACATATATGTATGTATGTGTATCAAGATCATCATAAAGATGCTAATCATTGATGGCTTACATATATCTAATTCATGGGCTTGAGTATATGTGGTCATAATAACTTAAATCAGGATAATAATTTGGGTCATAAACACATTTAATGTCAATTCTGAGTTTTGCTTTAACACATCTTCACCACTCTTAGATTTGTACTCCATTGATTTTGGGATTTGAAACATAATCTCTAACTGGTGAAATATGACAGCAGAATCTGTTTAAGCTACTTAAGATCTCTCCATGATTTCATGTACTAATTTGTGACTCTACTGTTGTTTTTTCCATCTCCACGATACAAGCAAAATTTAAAACATCAGTAAGCATTCTATGTATACAGTTCCCCCAATGAGTACTCATTCACGTGTAGCGTACACACGCACACATAACAGAGACACATGCTCCCACTCACCTTATTTCCCTTATTCTTTCAGAATTCTAGTTGGGCATCAAAATATACATTAATTATAAAATATTAAAAAATTATTTTATAACATTTCAAAGGCTTGAAAGAAACTATTACTGATAAAGCATTACTAGGTCTTTAGCAATATAGATTACAAAATTCCCCTACTTCCTGTTATATTTGGTTATATTGAGCAGCACTGTACTATTGCTGTCAAAACCCTTACAAGGAAAACCACTATGACAACAACTTCAAACACATACCTTTTCTCTCAGAAATATAATACTAAATTGATTGTTAAAGAAGAATCACATACTGTCCATTTTTTGGAAGCATAAATAGTAATTTAAATATACAAAATATATATGATAGTTTCCTTTTTATTCCTCCATGGGGTTATTTATATTCAACTAACAAGTTACTCTTAAAAGATATATATGATTTGTTTAACTTAAACTTTACCACCACAAAAATTGAATCCACCCCATCTCCCATCCCCTGCATTTCCTGTTTCTTCCTTGAAATAAAATAAAATAAACAATTGGTCATAATTCTTTGGTCATGGTGTCATCATCGGTAAGAATGTGATGAACATGCACAAAAGGTTAACCCCCCAAATAGGGTGATAACGCGTTGAAAAGTTAACATGAAATACTACTCCATTCAGGCATCTAGATTTTGAGAAAGCTTGGCATTTAGTGTGCTGAAATATGCAAACTCATCTGATTGAATGTTAGCTGATCATTTTCTAGGGGAAACAAACATACACGTGAAAAGTTACTCAAAAGTAGCGATCGCAGCAGCTCTAAAGCCGCTGGTCTCAGCTTGAAAGCAGTCATGCTGTTTCGCCTTCTATTCCTTGTCCCTTCCATTGTCACAGTGAACCCTGGTCTCCTCCAATCAGATCAATGATGCAAAGACACGTGTCCCTAAAGTCATTTCTGAAAGAAATGTTTTCTGCTGGGATGTCCAAATATACCCTAGTAACTTTCTCTGGAGTCTGACTCACCATTGCTTAGTATAAACAAGACGACATTTGAAGAGAAATTCTTATAAAGCCAATGCGGCAAAAATATCGGTGTTGATGCAACGTGGATGTCCAAATTCAGCATCACATTGGCATTCATTTCCCATCAAACCCTTAAAAAGGTACAAAGCAACAAACAGATGTTCTTAACGATGTGATATTCAACTTCTACATTACTAGCACCAGATCATATATTATGTGATTGAACATAATTCATACATGAGCTAGTGTACAGAAACCAAATGTAGGAAGAAAGAAAAACATTTTAAATTAATCATCAAAGGCATCAAGGGACATATAAAAGAGATAACAAACCAGTTAATACCGAAATTGTATCATATAGTAAAACTCTTGGTATTTCTATCATTTATATACGTATAATGTGTATTATTTCAGGTGTCACCCATAAACTAGTAAAATATTTACATCTCAATATCTTCTGGATTCAAAATAATCCATGATAAATAAGTGTGCCTTAAATGCAAGGAAATACGCATTTTATCTTGAACTCGCCATGAATAGGCACAGCTTCCCATGGGCTTTCCAGGGAACCACTGGCATTCCATTTTGACTGAGAAGATATGTAACAGTTACTTATCACATGACCGAGTCGACCTCCCTCTTCATGTTAAGTAACGTGGAGCTCACGCCATCCTGCACACAGTCATATGGCAGTATCCCAGAATACCGTTTGCTGTTTAGAATAGGGTGGAGGGCTGTACTTCTTTGCACCTGCATTCTTCTTCCAGCTGGGTAGGATAGGCATGCTATCCTGTTTGCAAAGCCCCTTTTCCGTTTTCTGTCTAGCTTTTATTTCCTTGCACAAGCAACGCTTTTTCTCAATCATCTCAAGCATTGTATGGTCTCCATGAAACCACTGCATGCATGCCACCTAGCAAAAAAGAAAGAGTGAATACAGAAAACAAAATGGAAAGAAAGCAGATTTGTTTTGCACTGTGCTAGTAGTTGTTTTGAAAAATGTCAGCCATTTCTATATTTTTGAAATTCTTACAAAGCAAAATTAAGGCATAGAAGTGCCAAAAAATCTGTACTTATATTATTAAACATTGAGATATTATGAAACAATAATTTAGGAGTGAATATTTTACCAATATGTTCTAAAAGTCCATGCTATGGAAATAAAATCTATAAAATTTTTAAGCCATTTGCCAAATATTTGGCTATTATTTTTATGTTGACCCCATTTTCTTATGGGTCTCAGTATTCTAAGTTCAATTATTAGCATTACTTTCAAGACAGATCTTATATGAATGTGATATGCTTTCATGAACATTTTTATTAGTGAATTAAAGCTTAACATTTGTTTATAAATAGCATGGAATTTAGACTTTTAATCATTCTTCTACCAAAATGAATTTCAACGTACATCCAATGCTTGGAATATAAACACTTAAATAATTATTCTGCAAAGAAGTTTCACTATATCTCTTGGTGTTACAGAAAATGTTTAATTAGAATCATTGGTTTATACAAGCATACTGATCCAGATCCTGAGTATTTCCAGAACTTCAAAGAAGCAGTTTCATCAGGAAACTGGATATCAGGAGAAGATTCAGTGATGACTGTATATTGATACACATACATCTACTACTGGACAGGCAAATACTGCTCCCAGGTGCATGTGACTATGTCCGCCAGTAACTGTTCTTTAGCACAGAGCTAGCGGTTGGATCTGTCACAGAATAGCAGTGTGATTGAGACAGAAATCCAGGATGGAGATGCTTACAATTAATCATTTGAGCAAATCTATTGTATGACTTGAGAGTTAAAATAGCTCACTTGGAGGCACTAAATTTAATGATACGATTTTAGGAAATAACTGACAAATATTTATAACACTTTTTCTGGGGCTTCCCTGGTGGCTCAGTGGTAAAGAATCTGCCTGCCAATGCAGGAGACATGGGTTTGATCCCTGGGTTGAGAAGATCCCCTGGAGAAAGAAATGGCAACCCACTCCAGTATTCTTGCCTGGGAAACATGAAGAGAAGAGCCTGGTGGACTATAGCCCACGGGGTTGCAAAAGAGTCAGACATGATTTAGCCAGTAAACAATAATATAACGCTCTATACCAAAACCCATTCTTACTACTTTGCATAGTTTAATGCATTTATTCCTCACAATGACAATGCTCTGAATTAATTACTATTAATTACCCCAGGTGTATGTTAGTTGTGCAGTCACGTCCAGCTATTTGTGATCCCATAGACTGTAGCTCAGCAGGTTCCTCTGTCTATGGAATTCTCCAGGCAAGAATACTGGAATGTGTTGCCATTCCCTTCTCTAGGTGATCTTCCTGACCCGGAGACTGAACCCGGGTCTCCTGCATTGCAGGCAGATTCTTTACCGTCTGAGCTACCAAGGAAGCCCCTGTTATCCCATAATGAGTAAAATGAGACTTGGAGAGATTTAGTAATGTGCCTAAGCTTACAGAACCAACAAATGACAGTGTCAAATTGAACCCGAGTTTATCTCAGCACCTGTGCCCTTCAGAACTACATGCTACTGGTTTCAGTGCATGTGAAACTGGAAAGGATTGAGACAACTCAGTACAAAACCCTCCAAGGATGGGTGAGGAAGCTACGTTTTCAGGAATATATATATCTTGTCCAAACCAGGCAGGTAGGTTTTTATGTGAACAAGGCAAAACTGAATTCTCACAATTCTTAAGTCTTTATGGAAAGGACAAGATCTTGAGCTAGAAGTCAAAGATCAAATTCTGAAACTTGAAGAGTTTCCATTGGTCACTCCTTTTCTCGGTTTCTTTATCTGAATAACTGAATTGATAACATCTTCATTTCAGAAGTTAGTTTAAAAATTAGATTGGGTAATAAAGGTGAAGTAATTAAAAAAAAAAAAAACAGTGAAACATTGCCCTAGAATTATTATCCTAATACTGACAAATATCTAGCAACAGTTTTCCATACATGCTCTCTGCCATTCATGTGGAAAGAGCTCTACATATGTTATATTAATATTAAAGCCTCCCAGCCACACTGAAAGTTAGGGTTTAGTTACACATCACAAGTGAGAAAGACAAGTCTCAGAAAGCTTAAGGAACTAGTTCAAGGAAGGTCACAGGTTACTGCCTGTGATACAAGTCTATATCAAATTCAGATCTGTTTGACTCCACAGTAAATCATCTTTCTACTACAGCTAGCTCCATCTCCTGAATATTATTTAGAAATTATAATAATAGTTGTTGTATGTACTACCATTTCCAGACGCTATTCAAAAATGCAAATATATTTATAGCCTTATGAGTGAATAAAAACTGCTTGTCAAATAAATAAAATCAATGGCTTCAACTGATTAGCCAATGGCTTAGATTCCAGAGGGTGACTCTCTTGGGTAAATATCTTGCATGTAATAAGCTTGACTTGACATAATGTTTCTTGAAGGATGGGCTGTATTTGACACCTTTTGGTGTCCTCTGGCCCCGAGCACAGAGGGCCATGGCCGTAGCTGTTCACTTTTTAAGTGAATTTCTGGGACAACGGCCAACAGGTTTTTGTCCCAACATGAGAATTTCAGCGTAGCTCATAATCTTTCAAAAGATTTGTAATATTTTATAACATGATAATCTAAGCAATAAAAATACAATAACTCTATTTGGGTGGAAATACAAGCAAAATTTATTGAGTGACTATAAACTGTTATAAATGGAATTTATAATACAGAATTCTCAGAGGGCTAGCCCCAAATAGCATCCAATACAGTAGCCCCGACATGCAGAACAGAATCATTTAGCTCTCAATAAAAGTTTTAGAAATGGAGTGAAGCCACCATCACTGTACAGTATTTGCTATTCTCAGAAAACTCTCAAGATATTTTCCTTTTTAGTAAATTCTCACTGGATTTCACAGATCCCAATTAAATCACAAAACCGCCCATCTTCTTTAAGGTAAGATATTTACAGCATCACTTCAATATTTGCATGGTATTTACTTGTCCATACAAACATTAAATCACTTATTAATTTCCTTCAATATTTGTAGGGTGTGAATCAGTACATGTAACTGAAAAATAATATTTTTTCTGTATTCCTCTGACAATAGTGCCACCAATATATTTCGTTATATTTCATTTCATTTCATAGTTGTCATTACAGTTCATAAATGCATTATATTATTGAGAAAAAGTGTTTTCAGTCAATTAGTAGTTTATGCTAAATAGGTACGTCAATTTATCAAGAATAACCCATTCTTTAAAAATCTAAAGAAAAAGAATTTTAAAATTGAGTTATAAATTGAGTTTTATACTCATTGCATTTTTATTTTAGAGTACTTTTATATCACTTGATTGATATATAATGGTTCAGAATAGTACTAGTAGACAATCACTCTTGTTTTCCAGACTGACTCTGCAATATTAAACTATTTTCTTTTGGGGGTCCATTACACAATAAAAATTCAATAAAAATTCCATGACAAAGCATCGCCCAATGTATGAAAGGAGAGGTATTCTAAGAGAATTCAGGTTCTTAGAAGATAGTAAAATTCATTTTTTAATTTTAAAGTTTAACAAATCTAACAAGTCTGCTACAGAATCTTATGTTAAATTTGCTATCAAACTTTTTCCTAATTTAAAATACCACCCCAAATTGTTATTATGTTGCAATAATATGATTAAATGAAGAATGAGATTCAGTTTAGGGGAGATAAATCTGCTTCTCATATTTACTTTTAAAGAACACATGTTTTTGAAAATTTCTTCCTGAAAGTACACATTGTTTTTAAATCCCAAAGTTAAACTCAGTGTTACTTCTATGTCTGTTGGCATGGCCAAATCCCTTCCCCCTAAAATGTGTCCAAAAATTATATTTCATTCTGATAGTATGTGCTAATTTATTACTTTAGACTACTACTCATAAAAGGTATTGCTGCTGCTGCTGCTAAGTTGCTTCAGTCGTGTCTGACTCTGTGTGACCCCATAGATGGCAGCCCACCAGGCTTCCCCATCCCTGGGATTCTCCATCAAGAGCACTGGAGTGTGTTGCCATTTCCTTCTCCAAGGCATGAAAGTGAAAAGTGAAAGTGAAGTCGCTCAGTCATGCCCGACTCTTAGCGACCCCATGGACTGCAGCCCACCAGGCTCCTCCATCCATGGGATTTTCCAGGCAAGAGTACTGGAGTGGGGTGCCATTGCCTTCTCCATAAAAGGTATTGAGTCTTTCCTTTTTTTTTTGTCATCTAATTCTTCATATTTAATTTAAATTTAGCTGTAAAATTCCATTCCACTTCATACTATAGTTGAAAGACTTCTATGCCAATTTATAAATATTAATATTTAGAAGTAAGCCTAGTAAATAAACTCTAGTAGTTAGCTCTTTAGAGGCTTCCCTGGTGGCTGAGATGGTACAGAATCTGCCTGCAATGCAGGAGGCCCAGGTTAAACCCCTGGGTCAGCAAGATCCCCTGGAGGAGGGCATGGCTACCCACTCCAGTATTCTGGCCAGGAGAATTCCATGGACAGAAGAGCCTGGCAGGCTACAGTCTATGGAGTCACAGAGAGTCAGACACAACTGAGTGACTAACCCTTCCTTAGTTATTTAATCAAGTGGTCTGTTTCTTATCTTTAATCCAAATGCATTTATTGTATGAGCCATGAAGGAAAGGAAAAAAATACACAAGCAAGTCAGCATGCTTTGGGAGACAATTATTCACTTAGCATGAACACACTGATATATCCTGAAGAAGACTTTCCTATTAGCAAAGATTCAATGGAGACAATATTCTTGCCTAATTTCATGGAGATCAAATCACATGAAGCTCCTCCTCAAGAAGATGAATCATAAATATACACCCCTCAAGTGTAGGCTATACACATGACTTCTTTCCAAAGGGTACGATGTGGAAAGGAGAAGATGAAGTTTACATGAAGAAACCTGTCAAACACCACCTACACCATACCAGGTCATCCACACTGATCAGTGATGTTGAGAGAATGCATCCTTGATATCACGTGATGAGATGTGCACTTAATCTCTGTGGTCTTCCTCATCTAAACCATAACTCCAATAGAATCATGAGAAAAACACCAGACAAACCCAAATTGAGAGACATTCTACAAAATACCAGTCCAGTAATCCTCAAAACTGTCAAGATCACACAAACTAAGGAAAGTCTGAGAAAGATCACAGTATGGTTTTAACAACAATGTATCAGTATTGAGTCTCTAGTTGTGACAAAAACACCATACTAGTGTAAGGGAATAATAAAAGGGGAAACTGAGTGTGGGATATGCAGGAATCCTCCGTGTGTTCTTTGCCACTGTTTGGTAAATTCAAAACTATTCTAAAATTCAAAAAATATATATTTTAAGAAATGACATGATAGGATCACATTCTTTCTAAAGAATAAGTAACTGTATCTTTCATTCTTTAGAGGGAAGCAACGTGGTATAACCGAAGAGTTAAATGACTTGACTGGGATCTTGATGGTTGTGCGACCTTGAAAAGTCATGTCTTTCTGAAGTTGTATGTTCTTCCTCTATACATTATATATGTATATATGTACATAATTCATATATACACAGTATGTACATGTGAATATACTTTATATATATATTATGCATATTTATGCACCACATTGCACAAGGTTACAGGAGGCAGTTAACTAACACATGCAAGAGATTGAAAAACAGCAAAGTCCCATACATCATTCATGGTCTTATCTACTGATTTTTCAATGCATCGAGAATAATGTAAATGAGGAATTTTAATTCAATTCAATAATTACTTTCTCTAAAAAAAAAAATCAAGTACTTCCTGATATTGAGTACATTTTATCCCAAAAGCAAAGAAATAGTAAGACTATCCAATTAAAAAAATCTCTATAATGTTTAACTATTCAATTTTTCAAAACATATAAACCATAAGAGAAAATAATACTCTGAGTAAACACATGGAGCATTTCAATATTAAAAATGATACAAGAATTAAGCTGATGCCAGGATATCTATCTGTACTGATTTTGATTTTTATGCTTCATGAATAAACATGTTTAAAAAAATCATTGAAGATTTTTGAGCAAGTGTGATGTTTGCTTTGAAATAAAGTTTGGATGTAAGCCTGAAGATCTGAGAATTAAATTTAATTCCTTAAACAATAAACACAACACCAATACTAATTTCCTAAAGCTCTGGTGCAGGGGCGCGAGGGGGATTTATCAGTTCCATGTTGCTTTCTTTGTCCCAATTTCTACCTGGGTAGAGCTACCCGGGTAGCTCATTTTCTAAGAAATCATTGTTCCCAGCTCTGTAAAGACCTATATGGTAAGAGCATCTAAAAAAGAGTAGATATATGCACATGTATAACTGATTCACGTTTCTGTACAACAGAAACTAACACAGCATTGCAGTAGTGAAGTCGCTCAGTCGTGTCTGACCCTTTGCGACCCCATGGACTGTAGCCTACCAGGCTCTTCCCTCCATGGGATTCTCCAGGCAAGAGTACTGGAGTGGGTTGCCATTTCCTTCTCCACATTGTAGTAGTACTATACTCCAAAAAAAATTTAATTAAAAAAAAGAAATAATCGTTTCCAGTATGAGGAGTATAAGCTGTAGTCTAGCTGAAAGGGAAGCTAGATTATCAAATTTCTCTGAATTTTCTCTTTACCCTAGAGAAAAATTTCTCCAGGAGAGCATGGATAACACCAGGGCATCAAGGAAGAGCAGGCATGAAGTCAGCTGGTATGATTTGAGAAGGGGAAGCAACTTCTTCAGGAATTACAGAAGGGAGAAAGACACTTTCACCTCTGCTTTTTCTGCCCTTCGGAGTCACAGGTCAGCCAGAAGTGATAGTGCTCTCATTGAAAACATTCTTCCTCTCCCATTTAGTGGGCAAAGAGATTGATTCTTTATTTAACACATGTACATAGAATAAACGTGCAAGTAGCACGGATTTTTTTCATCTATCTTCAGGATAACAGACAGGATTGGCCAACTACAGCACATTTTCCAAGTAAAACCCATTGCCTTTTTTAGTACAGGACATGTTGGCACCATAAAGAAGGCTAAACACCGAAGAACTGATGATTTCAAATTGCGGTGCTGAAGAAGACTCTTGAGAGTCCCATGGACAGCAAGGAGGTCAAACCAGTCAATCCTAAAGGAAATCAACCCTGAATATTCACTGGAGGGACTGATGCTGAAGCTGAAGCTCCAATAGTTTGGCCACCTGATGTGAAGAGCCGACTCATTGGGAAAGACTCTGATGCTGGGAAAGATAGATGGCAGGAGGAGAAGAGGGTGACAGAGGATGAGATGGTTGGATGGCATCACTGACTCAACGGACATGAATTCAAGCAAACTCTGGGAAATAGGGAAGGACAGGGAAGCCTGATGTGCTGCAGTCCATGAGGTCACAAAGAGTCAGACATGACTTTGCAACTGAACAACATGTTGGGACATACCACATGACCCATAAAGGCTAAAATGTTTATTGTTTGACTCTTTAAAGAAAAAGTTCTCTAGGTTACTAAGTAAGTGTCCAATTAACCCTTACAATGCCTAAAATGCCTAATATTAACCCTAAGAAATGCCTGATAAGAGACAAAAAAAGATAAAATCAATGTTAGTACTATAAAAGGGCTAACACAAAATCAAGAGCATTGACTTATATACACTGACAATATTTTTCATATCAAATATGGCCCATGAGGTGAATCATAAAGGATGAGACAGATTTAAAATCAGCTCTGACAACTAGTTTAAAGAAATTATTTGGGCCTACTGACTACACATTTTACAATTTCATCATTATAAGAAAGAAGAGGAATGTTGGAATAAAGGAAATAAAGTGGATAATCTGGTTTAAATCCTCTCAATAAGAGATTTACTATAAGGTCAAACTTTTCTTTTAATAACCCTGAAATGGTTATTTGCTTGTCTATGATATGCCACAGTGGTGATTCAACTTCAATATAAAAGTTGCTTAGAGAACTTTTAAAATAATATTTTGATGAATTGTATTTTTTTTATACTTTTCCAAACATTTTTTAGAAAGAAGGAATCACTTTCCATAGCATAGGCAGCAACATAGACCCTAAATAAATCTTTTGAAATTGATATAACACAAAAATTGGAAAGGTTATAATTATCTGCACTTGTCAGCAAATTCAATAATTGTTTTATTACTTATTGAATAACAAGTTATCAAATCCATGTTCTTTGATCATTATACAGAATGGAAAAAAATGTATTTTTCTTTGATTTAGTATGGCGTATGCATGTATGTATGTATGTATGTATGCATCTACCTATCTCTGTCTATATATTTGTGAAAAATAATTGAAAGCACATAGAGGTGACCCAACATCACAGGATTTTCTATGGTAAATATTAAATGGTGCCATCAAATAATGCAACTCACCTCACTCTGCATAACAAGCTCTAGGTTCATTCACCTCACTAGAACTGACTCAAATGTGTTCCTTTTTATGGCTGAGTGATATTCCATGGCACACGTGCACTGAAACCTCCCAATCCATTTATCTGTCAAAGGACATCCAGGTTGCCTTCATGTGCTAACTATTGTAAATAGTGCTACAATGAACACCAGGATACATGTGACTTTTTCAGTTATGGTTTTCTCAGAGTATAGGCACAGTAGTGGGATTGCGGGGTCATATGGTAGGTTCTATTCCTATATTAATGCATTTATGTGGACTCTAGAAGGATGGTACTGATGAACTATTTGCAGGGCAGAAATAGAGAAGCAGACTTTGGACACAGCGGGGAAAAAAGAGAGGGCGGTGGTGAATTGAGAGAGTAGCATTGAAACATATGCATTACCGTGAGTAAAATAGCTAGCTATTGGAAGGTTACTACCACAAGTATATAGAGAGCTATAACACAGGGAGCTCAATGCAGTGCTCTGGGGCAGCCTACAAGGGTAGGATGGGGTGGAGGAGTGGGAGAAGGTTCAAGAGGTAGGGGACATGTGTAAATATGTAGCTGATTCATGTTGCATGGCAGAAGCCAACACAGTATTGTAAAGCAGTTGTCCTCCAATTAAAAATAAATTTTAAAATGAATCCATGTGACTTTATAATTACTTATGTGCTGCACACTGAATGGCTCCAGTCATGTACGGCTCTTTGCGACCCTGTGGACTGTAGCCAGGTTCCTGTATCCATGGGCTTCTCCAGGCAAGAATACTGGAGTGGGTTTCCATGCCCTCCTCCAGGGGATCTTCCTGACCCAGGGATCAAACTTGCATTTCTTGAGGCTCCTGTATTGCAGATTCCTTACCACTGAGCCATTAGGGAAGCTCATAATTACTTTAAAATACTATTAGTTCTACTTTGAAAATTACAAATTCAAGGTCAGGAAGATGTTTCTACCCTAAATGAATTTGTTTCTCTTTTTTTATGAAGGCTGGAATGAAGTTTGAAATATCAAAAATAAAAAAATACATAAGTGTGAAAAACAAAAAGAGATAATACAGATGTGCAATGTTTTTAAAAAAGCAGATAATGTAAGTTTACAAAACCAAAAAAGCAGGTCCTTGCAGTTCCATAGACCTGGATTTTATCTCAACTTTTAATCTCACTTGGTGATGTGCAAGTTATTTATCTGGTTCTCTTGCTTGAGATATTATAAGAATTAAAGATTATATTTGAAACATTCCTAGCTTTTAAAATTCTATGACAATATTTGAGATGAAAGCACCCTTGGGATAACTTAAGCATTTTCCACAGTTTATGCCTATGCTTTTATTCATCTTTAACTCTGATATATTATATTTTAAATTGTTCCTTTGTACTCTTCCCTCACTTATCAGCACTGTTTGATTTAGAACCTATGGTATATGAAAGAGTTATTTAAAAAGTGTACACCTAAGGCATATGCAAAAATTTCAGGTTTTATTTAAAATGGTCTAAATTTAGCTTTGAGATATCTATTGATAAAATTAGAATAATCTTCACCCTGCTTCCCTGGTGGCTTAGAGGTTAAAGCGTCTGCCTCCAATGCGAGAGACCTGGGTTCGATCCCTGGGTCGGGAAGATCCTCTGGAGAAGGAAATGGCAATCCACTCCAGTATTCTTGCCTGGAGAATCCCATGGACAGAGAAGCCTAGTAGGTTACAGTCCATGGGGTCACAAAGAGTCGGACACGACTGAGTGACTTCACCTCACCTCACCTTCTTTTTCTGGATCTGAAGATCTGCTTCAGTATACAATCTCTGATCAGCTCTAAGAAACATCACATGTTGGTATTTTAAACTATATATGCTATTTTACATATCTGTGCTGGCTTTTATGACCAATTATGTAAAACTCACTTATCATAAAGATTTTAAAATTGTAAGTTAATAAGCCTTACAATTGTAAGTCTATAAATAGAGTTTCAAGTCAATATAGATTGTTAATGTTCTCTGCCTACAAAACGAGGGAAACATCTGACTCTTCAGTTTTATTATGATGTCCTCTAAATAAGACCCACAGGTCACTTTTAAGGAGAGAGCTTGGCCTGAACTACTCTGTTAAACAATGTCAATCACAGCTGTCCCCAAGCTCCGCCAATACACTGTGCATCCTTCTGTAATACACCAGTACAATTTTTGTGTGCATGTTTGATTTCCTTCTTTATTAGGGGACAGCATGCTGCTACTGCTAAGTCACTTCAGTCGTGTTCGACTCTATGCAACCCCATAGACGGCAGCCCACCAGGCTCCCCCGTCCCTGGGATTCTCCAGGCAAGAACAATGGAGTGGGTTGCCATTTCCTTCTCCAATGCATGAAAGTGAAAAGTGAAAGTGAAGTCGCTCAGTCGTGTCCAACTCCTAGCGACCCCATGGACTGCAGCCTACCAGGCTCCTCTGTCCATGGGATTTTCCAGGCAAGAGTACTGGAGTGGGGTGCCATTGCCTTCTCCAAGGGGACAGCATAAGTGGGTAAAATGAATATCATGGCCTGGTTTTATCACTTATTACTTGTGAGATCTTGGACAAGTCATATAATCTTCCTGAGATCTTGGTTCTTTAGCTTTGAAATAAAAATAATAAGACCTTAGTTTTGTTGGGAGAAGCACATGTAATAAGTTAACATCTACCTCAAGGTGGACACAAAAACCTTGTAGCTCCTCTACAAGGTGGCTCAGTGGTAAAGAATGCAGGTTTGATTCCTTCTATTCCTTCTCAGGAAGACTCCCTGGAATAGGAAATGGCAATGTGTTCCAGTATTCTTGGCAGGAGAATCCCACGGCCAGAGTCAGACACAGCTAAGCAACTGAGCACACACCCTCTAGTTGATTGAGTACAGACACCGCTAGCGAGCTCTTTGAAGGCAGGGAAGGGTTCTATAGTAAATCACCACACCCTTAGCCTTTAGCACAAGGAAGTATGTCATAAAAACTCATGCAAGGAACAAATGAATAAGCAAGTGGAAGACTAGAAGACTAATGCTCCAGTCGTTTCCAACTCTTTGTGACCCCATGGACTATACAGTTCATGGAATTCTCCAGGCCAGAATACTGGAGTGGGTAGCCTTTCCCATCTCCAGGGTATCTTCCCAGCCCAGGGATTGCACCCAGGTCTCTCGCATTGCGAGTGGATTCTTTACCAGCTGAGCCACAATTGAAGCCCAAGAATACTAGAATGGGTAGCCTATCCCTTCTCCAGAGGATCTTCCCTACCCAGGAATCAAACCGGAGTCTCCTGCATTGCACGCGGGTTCTTTATCTACTGAGCTATCAGGGAAGCCCTATTTCAGGAAAGGAGTTTTGGAACTCTTTGATTTATTGAATGATTTGATTTCACTTTGGCTCAACTGAATCCAATAAATATCTCAAATTTTACAAGGTTAAAAGAATATATTTCCTGGGATTTTTCAGCCACAGAAATCATCTAATGTTAAATTCAGCCTTTGATGTCATGTGAGTCACAGTCTGGGTATTCTATAGTTGAAATCACTTTGGGGTGTTTGAATCCTTGGGGTCTCAAGGATTTGAGTTCTGGGGTCTCAGAATCCTTGACACTTCAGATCAAATTAATGATGAACTGATTCTCCCTAAACCTTAATATGCTTTTAGCTCCCCTTAGGAATTCATTAAAATCAAATTCTTAGGCATTATACCTAGAGATCCTGAATCTAAGTTCTAGATAAGGCAGGTTTCAGGCAACTGCATTCAAATGGCCCCAAATGCAGTTAATTCTGTTCCATAAAATGTTCTCAAATTTGCCATCATCTTTTACATTTTCAGGTCATTTCCTGGACTCAGTTCAATTTCTGGACTAATAAGATTGCCTCCAATGTTCCATTTCTTGGCTACTTTTCATCCGCCATCCACACTTCTGCCCCAGTGCTCCCTGAGAAGCCCCCACACTGTCATGTCAACTCAGTGATTCCCCCTTTACCTACAGAAAATAGTAAGTGCCCCACATCCATCACAATGAGTTTCAATGTTGTCTTTGCCAGTTAATTTATTTTGCTGTTGTCCTTTTTAGTTGCCCAATCGTGTCCTACTCTTTGCCACCCCATGGATTGGGATTTTCCAGGTAAGAATCCTGGAGTGAGTTGCCATTTCCTTCTCCCAGGGATCTTCGCAAGCCTAGGAACCAACCCATGCGTCCTACCCATGTCCACTGCATTGCAGGCAGATTCTCTACCGCAGAGCCCCAGGGACGCCCCATCCATTTGCTTCATACTCCAGTCATAAGCAACTGCTCGAAACACCCAACACCACAGGCACACACTACTTGGTCATATTTTTAGCTCAAGCTGTTTCCTCATTCTGGAACTCTCATTCTCCCTGCAGCCTCATCTTTTATGTGAAATTCCAGTGATGCTTTTAAAGTTGAGCTAAATGTAGCAAGAATCCATTGAGAGATCCTCTGTGACTCACTGCCAGGCTGGCTTATTGCTGGAGTACATCTACTCATTCATTCATCACTTAGTGAAATCAGCAGCCCTCTTACACCATGCTATGAATACTGTATTTATTACAAGTTTTGCACAAGATTCTGAACTTCTGAAAATCAGAGATCCTGTTTACACTATTTTTGTAACCCTAGAACCCTGAGTTAGTACTCCTGAAAAAAAATCCCAAAATGTTTTAAATAGTTAAACTTCACTGAAATAATATTTCAAAATGACTAGTTTGAGAGGTACTTTTTTTTCACTACATTTTTCTGATTATAAAGGTAATATATGCCTATTCTACAAAAGAGGGTAATAATAATATACCAAGGAAAATTATCTGATACCACCATACAAAAAAGTAGCACATTTCTTCACATAAATTATGTATACATATAATGATATTTGATATGATAAGCTTCCCTAGTAGCTCAGTTGTTAAAAAATCTGCCTGCAATGCAGGAGACCTGGGTTCAATTCCTGGGTCACAAAGATCCCCTGGAAAAGGAAATGGCAACCCACTCCAGTATTCTTGCCTAGAGAATTCTATGGACAGAGGAACCTGGAGGGCTACAGTCTATACGGTTGCAAAGAGTTAAACACAACTGTGTAATTAACTTTCACTTTTTTAAAAATAGAGCTATTTATGTATGTATAAAATATCTTTTTTTAAACTTGGGATTATACAGTATTACTATATCCTTGCACTTTCCCCATTATGAGTCTTAAATACTTTTTTCAAGACATGTTAATAAAGGCAAATTATTCACTGTAAATATCTTTATTTAGTCATTTTATAATTGCTAACATTTGATTGACTTTCCTTTCTTAAATGCAATAAATAATGTTTCAATGCTATATGATTTTTTTCTGCCATGAAGCCACTCAAACAGTAATTCTCAAGTCAAAGGGTCAAAACATTTTAAGGCTCTGGAAATAGACATAGCCTATTTGTCTTCCAGGAAAGTTGAACTATTTTCCATTCCCATTGCAGGATGGTACTCATACTACATCTTTATTTGCATTGAGATGTGCTACCAAAATAAAAAGCAAGGAAACAAACAAAAATATTTTTTCTGCATTTTATATGTCTAAAATAATGCTTTGATTTTAATATTTACTTTCACTAATATTGAGTTGAATGGATATGGATATTTCTCAAATGCTTGATAACAGAAGAGTTGATCCATAGCCTTATTTTCTGTTTTTTTCTATATTTTTTTCAAAACTTCTCCAGCTTTTATTATTCAAATTTCTTGACTTTTTGATAACATATAAATATAACTCTTACTTTTTTCAGAGTTTATGCTTTTATTGTATTCTTGAATTCACTTTTACTTCATTTGTTTATGTTCTTCTTTGTTACCAAAAATACATTGCTTATGAAGGAAAATATATTTAATAAGAAAAATGATACAAAAGGTAAAACAATAAAAGGGCAAATTTTGCATTTTAATTTTTCATGAGGTGAGAATTTACTTTTACTTATTTCATGTATCTAATAAATTGTTCAAGCATATATATATATGTATATATGAATATATCCATCATAGTGGTTAAGCCATATTTCAATTTTTAAAATTCTGTACTATAATCGCATTTTATAAGGTACTAGCAATGGCACCCCACTCCAGTACTCTTGCCTGGAAAATCCCATGAACAGAGGAACCTGGTAGGCTGCAGTCCATGAGGTCGCTAAGAGTCGGACAGGACTGAGCGACTTCACTTTCATTTTTCACTTTCATGCATTGGAGAAGGAAATGGCAATACACTCCAGTGTTCTTGCCTGGAGAATCCCAGGGACGGGGGAGCCTGGTGGGCTGCCCCACCTATGGGGTCACACAGAGTCCGACACGACTGAAGCGATTTAACAGCAGCAGCAGCTGATATAAAACTTTCAATCACTACAATCTGTATATCAGTTCTACCTTAAGGAAAATAATGTCTAAGGGAAAAAAAATTACTTCTCCTCTTCAAATTACCCTGGTATAATTATTATCTTCTTGATACATAAATGTATATGAATGTACATATATATATACAATCCATCTTTTGCAAAAAATACTCTGTTTCATTTTCTGGCTTTAAATGATTCATATAATGGAAAAATATAGTTTTTCAGGTTGCCATGTATTATACCAAAGTCTTCAGAAGTGTTTCACTTTGGAAAATATTGAGCAATTATGTTTAAAAAAATCATTGCTTGTCATTGTTTAGTCACTAAGTTGTGTCCTGCTCTTGCGACCCCTTGGACTGTAGACAACCAGGCTCCTCTGTCCAGGGGACTTCCCAGACAAGACGACTGGAGCGGACTGCCGTTTAATTCTCCAAAAGAATCATTACATTTCATTAAAAGAAAATAAAAATCTGTTTTGAAGCTGACCATATGATCAAACACATGCACACATGAGTATACATGCACATAAACATTTTATATATAGTCATAAACATAAGTATGTATATATGCATAAAAGTATAGGTCATACATTTTTGTGTATAAGTATGTATGTGTGTATTTGTGCATATGTGTATATAACAGACAAGTATGATTAAATTACTGAAACCTATGGGTTTCAAAAAACAAAATAATAAAATATTGCTGAAAGAATATATGTGTCTTTAATGTCATTAAAAGGCTTCCCTGGTGACTCAGTAGTAAAAACTCGCCTCTTGCAATGCATGAACTCGCCTCTTGCAATACTCAGGTTCGATCCCTGGGTTAGGGAGATCCCCTGGAGGAGGAAATGGCAACCCACTCTGGTATTCTTGCCTGAGAAATCCCATGGACAGAGGAGCCTGGCGAGCTACAGTCCATGGGGTTGCAAAAGAGTTCAACATGACTTAGCGACTAAACGATAACAATGCTACTGAAGAAAAAAATAGTATGCTAAAGTTAATAAAATCTCATATCTTAAGATTCTCGATTGATCCTAAGGAATGATCTCAAAAAACCCTTGAATGATTTTACAAAAGTTCAAAAATAAATTAGCAAGTTATATTAACCTTTGACCAAGTGACTTTGGAATGAAGGATTGTCACAATCTAAGTATTAATCATAAGGACATCAACAATGTAATTATAGCAGCAAACATTACTTATTATACATAAACTATGTTCCAGACACCAGACTGGCACTTCACATATATCATTTCCTATAGAGCTTAATAACTATATAAGCTTGTTATTTGTTAGATGATAAGTTGAGGCTTAAAGAGGTTGAATAATTTGTATAGTATCATATTCCTAACAGAAGGCAGAACTAGAATTGGAATTCAAAACCAAATATACCAAATGCTTAAGTCTGTGCCCTTATTAGTACACTGAATTGTCTCACAGCTAATTCTGATTAAAGTGGCCCACATTGGAAACACACACATGCATGTGTGCGCACACACACAAACAATCGCCAGGGTACTCTCACTTCACATAGCCAGTAACATGTGAAAGTGTGCTGTATTAAATAAAAGTGGTAAAATTTGCAACTGAAATATTAGAGGATTTATAAACTATCAAAACGTTGGGGGAGGGGTGAAACTCTGATCTTATTACTTGTTATACGTGTCATAATTATCATCATACCATCCTCTCATCTATATTATTATCAAGATCATGGGCACAATAACCATAGCATTGCTTCTCAGTGAGCAAAGTACTGTGTGAAAAATCAGCTTGCTTCATTTCACTTTAGCCTCACAATAGCCCTGTGATCATTATATTCTAGATGAGAAGATCAAATTCAGAAGAGGTTAGAGGTTAAAGCGTCTGCTTGCAATGCGGGAGACACAGGTGTGATCCCTGGGTTGGAAAGATCCCCTGGAGAAGGAAATGGCAACCCACTCCAGTATTCTTGCCTGGAGAATCCCATGGACGGAAGAGCCTGATGGGCTACAGTCCACGGGGTCGCAAAGAATTGGACACAACTGAGCGATTTCACTTTCACTTAGCCATCTCTAGAGACAGATTGCATAATGGGTGTGAAAGAAAATTATTAATAGAGTAAAACCTGTCATCTTCTTCCTGGGTGGGACCGTCTATCCACAGCTCAGGTGCCTTGCCTCTAATCCATAGGAATACATTCATTCATCCTCAGAATATTTTCACTTGGTTAAATTTAATATCACAGAGATAAAATGCAAAGATAGTTCTCTGTCTTCACTTCCTCCTTCCTGGCTTCCTTCTTAAAGAAGTTATTACTCAAACATCCAATGGATGGAGCATTATGACTGGAGATGTGTCCAAGTGATGAATAGTAACAATTTCATTAACGATTAAGAACAATGGGTGAATTCCCTGGTGGTTCTGTGGTTAGGACTCCGCCTTTTCACTGCCAAGAGTGCAGGTTCAATTCCTGGTCAGGGAACTAAGTTCCAAAAGCATGCTCCCCACCCCACAAAAAAAGAAGTGCTCTTTTCTCATTATATAAAATACCTCCATCTCATCTCACTTTCAAACTGCTTACTCACTGGTTGTATTTCTGTTTGTGTTTTGAGAATATATTACCTGCTCTGTGTACTTCATCAAGGGAAGCCCTCTGAAGGTATTTTCTTTTTTATTCATTAACCACTACTCAGGTTCATTTCAGTAAGCACCTTTACCCTAAGTTTCATGGCAACAAACAGTATAGGAGTCCTCCTATACACATTTATATACCTCTCCAAGTATATTCACAAGTATAGTTAGTGTCTCCTTATTGAGTTACATAAAAGGGTTAGCTGATTCGATGAGTGGCATTAGGAGGAAAAGTCCAAGAAACACTGCAAAAAGGGAAAAGACCAAAGGTGGTTTTTCAAAACACCGTGAAAGAAGATGCTAATTGCATCAAGCCATCATTTAACAAATTTTTCACTGTAGCAGAAATTTGAGAAGAACAAAATTTCAACATCTAGAAAAATGAAGCCTTAAACATTTAAAATGCATCACATTTTTGTATAACAAGATGACAGCTATGTGCAAAGCAAATTGTCAAAACTGGGTGCTAACGTTGTATCTCTTATGAACACATACAAAATGCACAGTGGTGACTGAATGTGATTTGGCACATACATGTTCTATGTGCCAGAACTATGGTCAAAGACTATATGGCCAAATATACAATGAGAAACTGCCTATCATCCATCCAGGTGTGTGTGATGTCATATGTGCGTCTCTATACACATGTACGGAGCATATATACAGGTATAATAAGCGCATTCATTTGTGTAGGGTATAGAAAAATGCAATGACTTTGAGAAATATTCATACTACTGCATGAAAAATTGTTGATTTATGATATAGTTCTCAAATGTCTCAAATTGTCTTAAAGTGTTGCTACATTAAAATCTGTATACAGTTGTAACGGACATGTAATATAAGCATAAATGATATATGACTTGATATAAGACATTCCTATATCAAAATGCAAGAAGAGGCTTTACAAAGAAAAGTTGATTTATGTCCAGATATCAAAAATATTATGTCTGTGTCTGCAAGCAGGACCACATATTATCTTAAAATATGATATAGACACAGATATATAGACATATATATGTATATATAACTTGATTTGACTTTTACTATTTCATGATTATGGATT
>SJYT01061339.1:104650-156417 GCA_006410635.1 Cephalophus harveyi | reverse complement strand
GAAATTCTCCAGGCAAGAATATTGCAGTGGGAGATGTGTATAAGAGACAGGATATATAGACATATATATGTATATATAACTTGATTTGACTTTTACTATTTCATGATTATGGATTCTTTAGAAAGTAAAAAGACTATAGAAAAATTGTGATACATTTTTCTCAACAAAAAAAGGCACAGCATATTCTTCAGCAATTAAATCTAATAATGACTACAATTTTAGCTGCTAATTGATTAAATGAATTGTTTGTAATAAGAAAACCTCTTAAGTAGGTTTCAGAATTAATTTATGTTTCTAAATGAGCAAGAACTTTCTAAGTAGAACGCCTTAAAAAGACATTCCCCGAAGGAGCAAACAGTATTACAAGATAAAATTCAATTACAACAAGTGTATTGATGTTTTTCACAAAGTATATTCTCTTAATCACTTACATTAGCATTAAGTTAATTTTGAGTTTAATTCCATTAGAAAATATTGGTTTTTAATTGTTCATATGGACTTGACCAGAGATAAATTAAGGAATGTCACATCTCAATAGACATTTGTTTTATCTAGCAAAAGAAAGGGAAGTTCAGAAACAACCAGAATAAACCAATCCTCAAAGAACAGTTTTAAACACCTTTGGCAGAGCTAACAATCATTTTCATATCTTGTAACTTTGACTAGACCTGAGGCAGTATGTAAAATATATTTTTCTTCTGTAGAACACATTACCCAATAGAAGCGTAACGAGAAACAAGTTGCAGATCCTAATAATTCCATCCTGAAGTCAGCTTTGCTGTTTACTCGCTCTGGTAAGTCACTTCACTTCTCTTGGCCTCAGGTTAGAAAGGACTGGGAGGTACAAAATGTGAATGCAAGGTTGGATCAGGGTCACAGGTGTATTTTGTATAAAGTGCACAATATTTTAAAGTTTTGAAACTATGTGAATAAAAAATCATTAGATTATATAGAAAAAGAATGAAAGAGAGAACAGAGGAGGAAAGGAAAGGGCTGGGGAAGATTCACCTGGAATGTGGCTTCTCTTGAAAAATCAGAGAAACATGGTCACAATTGGCTGGGGCTGTTTTCTTTCCTCTCTTTAATAGGCTTGTTTGTCCAGTTCAACTTGCATTCAGTCGTATCCAACTCTTTGCAACCCATGGACTGTAGTCCACTAGGCTCATCTGGCCATGGGATTTCCCAGGCAAGAATACTGGAGCAGGTTGCCATTTCCTTTTCCAGGGGATCTTCCCAACCCAGGGATTGAAACTGTGTCTCCTCTGTCTCCCGCATTGCAGGCAGATTCTTTACCCACCGAGTCATTAGGGAAGCCTCCAGTTTAACTTGGTCCCATTCAAAGCTGAGACAAAGCACCAGTTGCCATTTTTCATTTCACTAGGAATAATGCTTTTCATCTAATAGAAAAATATTTTCTGTTCTGTTGATTCTATCAAAGTGAGAAAGTACCCGTTTCCAATGCCTCCTAGGTAGCTGTGGGCACTGAGGTCTATGACTCTGTAACTTCACCATCTAAATAAATTTCTTTTCATTCTATGATTTCAAGTCTGAGCCACATGGACCTAAAGTCTAAGGCCTTTCATCTTAATTCAAAATCATCACTTATGCCCCAAGTAATCAAAATAACCCTTGTAATTAGACTCCAATTACTCTGTGGTCAACATTACAAGGATTTATAATTGGATTTCCTCAAAAGAAGTTGGCCATTTTCCTTTTAGCAAAATTCATCCAAATCTTCATGGAGTCAGTACGGAAAGGCAGGAAAAAATGAGCACCTTGTACAAGAAACCCAAAATCAGCTTAAGAGCAAGCAGTTTCCTTGCAAAGCCAACCGTTCAGTAGAGAGTTTCCTTCTTTGCTGCCTAATTCATATCCTCCATCTCAATTTCTTTTGTCCTGCTTCGCATGCTGCTTACTGACTGCCCAAGAAAACATCCTTCAAGGCAGCTAAAAACAAGGTGTCATGGAATCACCTAACTGAATTCTGGAAGAGGCATGGACTGTAAGATGTGCTTTAAAGCAGTGGTGCCCAAAGGTTTTGGCACCAGGGATTGATTCCCCGGAAGAGAATTTTTCCAGGGACTGGAGCAGGATGGGGCAGGATGGGGGATGGGGTGGGTGAGAGGCAGTTTCCGGCTGATTCAAGTACATTATATTTATTGTGCACTTTATTTATATTATATTGCATCAGCTCCACCTCAGAACATCAGGCATTATATCACGGAGATTGGGAACCCCTGCTCTACAAAGATAACAAACAAGGGCTTCCAGCGGAGGCTCAAGTTGAAAGTCATGAAATATGATTTCCAGAATTAAAGTCTCTTATGTGCTGTTAACTCACTTCTCAGGAGGGCAATGATCATTTTTGCTCATTTGAAAACTAGAAGAAATTTCTTTTATTCAGTGGTAATTTATGTTATAACAATTGAGGAAATCAGCTCATTTAAAAGTACCTTTTCTAAAGGAATATTCAAAAGGTTCTCTAATTGTGGAAAACATACACTCTTTCTACCTGAAAGCTATTACCTAGAAAATGGCTCTGCCATCCCAGATCTTCTCAGGTTCTGTCTTTCAAAGAATCATGAATGGGCTGTAGTATCATTCTCCACTGTACATAAGGAACAACTTATGCTCGGAGGTAGAATCAAAGTTAAAACATAAAACAATAAAAGCCTTGTGGGTGAGAAATGGAATATTTTCTGCCGTACTAGTAAACAAAGAATGTCACAATCATCAATGGTTGAAGCCACCATGGATGGTGAGCTGGAGAACTCTGAGGAATCTCAGGAAGACAAGAATACCTGCCATCTAGCAGCCATCAGACTACAGCCACTCCCTAAGTGAGCCCTGAGAAAACTCAGAATGTGAAAAATAAGATATCAGTCCCAGATAACTGAGGTGCATTTCAAAGGAAGGATTTTAGTGAGCCCAGATTCTTGTATCTTCCCATACAAAGCAAAGCACTAAAGTCCTTAACTTGAGATATCTGTTTTTTTTCCTAAATTAATAATAATCCTTTGACTACCTGCCCTTTGTTGCAAAACTTCCATATAACCTGTCTCCCCCCATTACCTCCTCAGAGCAGTTCTCCCAGGATTACTTAAGATGCTGCTTCCTGGGCTTGAAGTTCTAAAAATTCCCATCAAATAAAAGATAACTCAACTTTCAGGTTGTGAATATTTTAATTTTGTTCATATAGGAAATGGTTCTAGGATTGTCCCTGCATCTCTGCCATATCATGCTGCCCTCGTTGACCAGTCTGTATAGAATTTGTCATCATAATGTCCTTCAGTTGGGGGTTTCAGAGAAAGGAAAGCAAGTCAACAGGGATAATACTGGAGACAGCAACAAGGAAGACCAGAATGGGGAGGGAATTATCAATACTACAGTTCTAATACTTTTGCTCATAGACAATTGCTTTAATCATGTCTTTTATCTTCCCAGAATCTCAAAGTGCTTCCACTGTGAACAGAATTATGTCTACATAACTCAGGGATGCATTGAAACATGTGGACCTGATGGCCACATGTACTTTCATGATCTCATCGCCTACAACTCCCTTATTACGAATGGAATCCCAGGTTCTCTCCAGCTTGTGGCAGTGTACGCCATTTCTGATTCAAATTGGAATATTATATTTCTCTCAGTCAAGACTGCTCTCAATTCAGATTTCTAGATGGCCAAGAAGATGACATACCTGCTACTTCTGAAAACATGAGGGCTTTCTTGGTCACATGGTGGATAAGAATCCTCCTGCCAACAAAGGGGACATGGGCTCAAACCCTGGTCCAGGAAGATCCCACGTGCTGAGGAGCAACTAAGCCTGTGCACCGCAACGACTGAGGCCACACAGCTAGAGTCTTCGAATCACAGCTTCCAGGCCTGAGTGCTGCAACTTCTGAAGCCCATGCCCCCTAGACCCTGTGCTCTGCACAGCAAGCCACCGCAATGAGAAACCTTTGCATTGCAATGAAGAGTAGCCCCTACTCACAACAACTAGAGAGTAGGGGCTACTGCAAAGCAAGGAAGACCCAGTGCAGCCAAAACCAAATAATTTTTTAAAAAATTTTAAATAAAATATGAGGAATCACTTTTAGTATGCTGCTCTGAGCCCCATTTCTAAGAGCCTTTGGAAATAACTGATACAACTTTACAAGTCCATGCTTTCATAAAAGCTATGTGAAACATCCCATCCCTACCAGTTCTTCCTCAAACTTAACCAATAAGACACTCAGAAATAATAAGGGGTCTGGGGGTGGGGTGAAGATCAGAAAGACAAAGGACAAGCAAGAGGATATTGGTGTTTGTAATAATTTGCAGCTATCAGAAGAATTCAAATGGAATCGAAGTGGCCAAAAAAATACTATTGTAGCTTACATCTCTCCTTCCCTCTTTAACCACTCTTCCCATGGCCCCTCATACTGCCAACATAACATAATTCAAATTGCATTTGCTTAGGAAAAGGCCTTAGGAAGCATTACTACAAACAAGTGTAGTAGAGATGACAGAATTCCAGTTGAGCTACTTCAAATCCTAGAAGATAATGCTGTTAAGTTGCCACATTCAATATGCCAGCAAATTTGGAAAACTCAGCAATGGCCACAAGACTGGAAAAGGTCAGTTTTCATTTCAATCCAAGGAATGCTCAAACTACCATACAATTGCACTCATTTCACATGTTAGCAAGGCAGTGTTCAAAATCCTTCAAGCTAGGCTTCAACAGGATATATCTGAGAAGATGTACAAGCTGGATTCAGAAAAGGCAGAGGAACGAGAGATCAAATTGCAAGCATGCACTGGATCATAGATAAAGCAAGTGAATTCCAGAAAAAAAAAAATAGAATTCTGCTTCATTGATTATGCTAAAGTCTTGGACTGTGTCCTTTCTGTCTGTGTTAGTTGCTCAGTTATGTCTGACTCTGTACAACTCCATGGACTATAGCCCACGAGGCTCCTCTGTCCGTGAAATTCTCCAGGCAAGAATATTGCAGTGGGTAGCCATTCCCTTCTCCAGGGGATCTTCCTGACCTAGGGATTGACTCTGTGGATCACAACAAACTGCCAAAAATTCTTAAAGAGATGGGAATATCAGATCACTTTACTTGCCCCTTGAGAAATCTGTACTCAGGTCAAGAAGCAACAGTTAGAACTGGACATGGAACAATGGACTGATTCAAAATTGGGAAAGAAGTACATCAAGGCTGAATATTGTCACCATGCTTATTTAACTTATAGGCAGAGTACGTCATGCGAAATGCCAGGCTGGATGAGTCATAAGCTGGAATCAAGACTGTTGGGAGAAATATCAATAACCTTGATGTGTAGATGATACCACTCTAATGGTATCTAATGGCAGAAAGAAAAGAGGAACTAAAGAGCTTCTTGATAAGGTTAAAGAAGAGAGTGAAAAAGCTGGCTTAAAATTCAACATTCCCAAAATGAGTATCATGGCATCCAGGCCCATCCGTTCATGGTGAATAGATGATGAGGAAACAACGTGAACAGTGACAGGCTTTATTTTCTTGGGCTCCAAACACATTGTGGGTGGTGACTGCAGCCATGAAATTAAAGATGCTTGTTCCTTGGAAGAAAAGCTATGACAAAGATAGTATATTAAAAAGCAGAGACATCACTATGCTGACAAAGGTCCGTCTAGTCAAAGCTAAGGGTGTTCCAGTAGTCGTGTACATCTAGATGTTAGAGTTGGACCATAGAGAAGGCTGAGTGCAGAAGAAATGATGCTTTCAAACTGTGATGCTGGAGAAGACTCTTGAGAGTCTCTTGGACAGCAAGGAGATCAAACCAGTCAGTCCTAAAGGAAATCAACCCTGAATATTCATTGGAAGGACTGATGCTAAAGCTGAAGCTCCAATACTTAGGCCACCTGATGGGAAGAGTAGTCTCATTGGAAAAGACCTTGATGCTGGGAAAGATTGAGGGCAGAAAGAGAAGGGGGAGACAGAAGATGTGATGGTTGGATGGCATCACCAACTCAATGGACATGAGTTTGAGCAAATTCTGGGAGTTATAGGAGCTCAGGGAAGCATGGCATGCTGCAGTCCACAGGGTCTCAAAGGGTAGGATACAATTTAGCAACTGAACAACAACAGAAATAATTGTAAATTCCTCTATATTGCAGTTGAGGAAACCGAGGTCCCAGAGCCAGGTGATGAAGGACAGAAGCTTTCAGTCAGGGCTGATTGATGCCACAAACTGTCTTCTTTCTACCTATCAAAGTATTCTCTCAAATTAGAAAAAAAAAAAATCAATAGAAAAATCGTTTTGAAAAGGAAATTAAAACCAGTAGAAACTTCACTCTTCAAATGAAAATGGATTACCAATCTGTCTTCAAAATTTAAATATTATTCTAAGTTACGTCAGTCGTCTCCAACTCTTTGCAACCCCATGGGCTATACAGTCCATGGAATTTTCCAAGCCAGAATACTGGAGTGGGTGCCTTTTCCCTTCTCCAGGGGATCTTCCCAACCTAGGGATTGAATTTAGGTCTCCCGCATGGCAGGCGGATTCTTTACCAGCTGAGCCACAAGAGAAGCCATAGTTAATAAATAGAATTCCTTAATTCAATATGCTGAGGATGAATAAATTTTCTTTCAACCTTCTAGGTTCTTTTGGTTGGTTTAAGTATCAAATTGACATGATTAGTATGATAAAGTCAAACAGCAAGTTCAATAACATGTATAGATGGGAGACACCTAGGAAAACTGAGTAACTCACCAAAATGACACAAGCCCTCACCTGAAATACCATCTTCAGCTAAAGACAAAAGAGTATAAAAGGAGTAGTGTGTTGGGACTGCTCAAATGCACCCTGTCGAGGCAGTTCACACGGAGATGAAAAGGCAGGAGTGTGTCCAGTGAATGCTTGCTGGGCCAGGCAGAGACAATGGGGCAACAGAAGAATTTAAACAGAATTTGTTGGGTTCCTCCCTGTTCCCCTGGTGGCTCAGATGGTAAAGCATCTGCCTGCAATGCGGGATACCCAGGTTCGATTCCTGGGTTGGGAAAATCCCCTGGAGTGGCAATCCACTCCAGCACTCATGCCTGGAAAATCCCATGGACAGAGGAGCCTGATAGGCTACAGTCCATGGGGTTGCAAAGAGTAGGACCCGACTGAGCGACCACTTCACTCCCTGTTTGCACACCTACTTCATATTACATTTATCTGTGGTGATAGCTCCCTTCCTGGAACAAGTCCTCAATCTGCAATCTTTTAGGCAGTTAAGAGGAAGGTCAAAAGTGATTCCTGAGTCTTTTGGGCCTTAAAAATAATCAAATTAATCCTTCTGCCAAAAAAACACAATTAGGGGTGGCAACTTTTGCTCCCCTGCACATATAACTATTAAAACTTTCATAAATATTGTAGAAAATGTTTTAAAATACCAATGCCATCTCTGTATCATATGTGGTAAATAATGCAAAATATCTCACTCATTAGCATGTTTTTCCCTAGGACCAAGATTTCAACTTATACAATGTTTTTTAATGGTTTCTCTTCTTACCTTCTCCTCCACAGAAATGAATTACTTGCTTTTCTAAAACATTCCTCAAAAATGAGAACATGCAGTTGTAGTGGTGTCCATGCTTGTTAAGCTACATTTTTCCCTGAACATATTTGCCAAGTTTCTCATACAATATATTTAATATATTTCTCTTAGCTGGGATAGAAATAGAATAATTTATTCATTGTCCTTAGAGGATTGTGTAATGATAACAAAACCAATGATGTTGTCCACTTCATCATATATTACAATTATCATATACCCTTTAGAACTATAATTATAGCTCATTTTAATTGCTACCATTTTTCATATAAGGCACCTGAGTCAGAGAAGTTAAATAATGTGTCCATGAAATTCAGCCAGGGGATAACTGAGCCAGGATTAAATCAAAGATTCCACACATCTGCACATTTATATCCAATCTCACCACGTTCCTGAGCCATGCATTCCACAAATGAGACTATTCTGATTGAGATTTCTCTGAACCCCCCATGCTTATGTCCTACATCTTTTCATGCAATTCAAAAATACACTGGAATCATGAAATAAACAAATGGTCTTTATAGTTCCTCTTCATAAAGTACTGCAAGCTGAAGAAAATATTGCCTCTTTCCCATGAAATGTTAGAAAAATTTCTGAAAGACTTTGACCTGTGAAGATGAAAGCCCTTAGTTTGTTTTAAATTTTCAGAAGAGCAACTGAAAACTCTTTCATCCATTGTAAACAGCGACTAATGACATTAATGGAACCTAGGTAGATTGTGAAAAAAAAAAAAAAAAAATCTTGTCAGGTGATTTGAGAAAGTAGTAATGACTAATCATTCAATTTACTATAGAAATTAATAATACTGAATTTCTCTCCCATTAACACGTAAGAGTGAAGTTTTGTCCCTCACTTTACTAACACATGATCTACTCTAAAATCATTATGTTGCTAGAAATATAACTTCCAGGTTATACCCCGTGTTCAAGTTCTCTGAACCTTAGTGACCTCTGTGCACTTGGCAAACAACTAATCTCCAGGACACACCCACTGGGACCAAATATAACCTCTGGTTTTCTATCAACAGATTGTTCCCACAAGAACCTGCAAAGAGATCAGATTCAGGATATGGGATGGAACATATGTTCCACTTCTCAGCTGACTAATGGCAAATAGGCAGGGGCTTCCTTCCCGGTCTCAAGTAGCAAATGGAGACACAGCGATAAAGCAATAACAGGTCAGGGGTCATCGTCATAGACGAGCCTTCTAGACTGGGGGCAGCTGTCCACCCTGCACGGTGCACTGATGACTTTGCACATCTCTGGTTTTTCCAGGAATCACTATAGTGCCATTACTCATGGCTGCCCTCCACACTCACCTGGAATAGCCCCGGGGGCAAATGTGGTCTCAAGCCTTTCTTGTCAATTATTCCAAAAGCACTAACCTTCCCCACTCCTCACCAAAACTTCTAAAGGAATAATAAATTCTTCTAAGAGGGATTCATAAACTCTGATTATTTATATGTTAGGTTCACAAAATGTTGCATAAGCAAAGCAAACACCAGAAAATACAGCCCTTCTTAACACGGCACGTCAGAATATTTTTTAAATCTCTGAATCCACACACCACAACCTAATATATAGTCAAAGCCCAGAACTCTATGCAAGTTACACTCTCTTCAAGAGACTAGCTCCCTCACCAGAGTCTTGCTGGGAGAAGCAGACGGTTTTCATTTACTTCTGCTTCTTTCTGCCCAGCAGCTCTCAGAGCAAGAAAACCAGTTACTGAAACTCAACGGAAGACTCTACGTTCTGAGGCTTCCCCCGACTTCCTCAGCATTAACCTTGTTTTGTCATTATGCCCAAGACGACGCGGGAAAGGACTGTTGGTAGTGCGTACAGAGATGGCTGAGATTCCTCCGGCGTTGTCACCCTCCTTGCCAAGAAAGAATGGTCTGGCAAAGATTGCTGGGGTCCCAAGTTGCTCTTGTTTCACTGACAATTAGTTCTCAAAGGAGACTGAGCTTTCTGATTATCCTGCATGTCTAATAGTTGCTCATCCACTGGTACCAGAAATCTATTACCAACATCATTATATGCCCTCAGCATATGACAGGAGTTTGATTCACCAGTGCCTATATCCCCTATCAGTGCCTGGAAAAAGTGAAGTTTTCTATTGATTCATAGTAACAACCCAAGAATCACGTTTATTTTTCTAAAAAAGAGAAAGAAAGGCTATAACCAGACCAAATATATTTTAGGAAAATTGACTTTAATCCAAATCTTTGTCATCCTAAAACATAATTTTTTTTTCACTTATTATTTGATGCTCCCAAAGTGATTGCCTAAAACCTAAAGTATTACATAGGATTTTTAGTGAGAAGACTGCCGCAGTTTGGAAGAGATAAACTAGTCAATAGCACCCCCTGGTGGCAATGGACACTCATCTGCTTGGGAATCTGCGGTGGTTTTAAATGTCTTCAAAGGGGCGATTTCATGACCTCTCCCTGTAAAATATTCCAGGATTTTACTCTCAGATCTATTAAAATGCTTTGCACTACAGCATGCACCCATTTCCTCTAACCTGCCTCAAACCCGCCTCTGCTGTTGAGAGTAGAAACAGATGGTCTCTACTCTTTATTCCTAGGTGACTATATGAAGAAGGAGCCACATCAAAATGTTATGAAACAGATTTAATCAGAGGAACGCATCGGGGTCCACCTATACCTGCCCAGAGGAAAACCTGCAGATACTATGCTCACCATTCAAAGCAGAGGGTGTGGTTTAAAAGGCAAGGATGTTCAAAGCAAAGCTTTAAAAGGCAAGGATGTTCAAAGCAAAGCTCTCCATCTGAAGACAGCTTCAAAGGTGCCTCATAGAAGGTGAATCATTATGCCCCCGACCTCTGCACGTGATCATACCAACTCCCACTCTTCTCAGCGGCGATACTCAAATGGATTTTCATTAAGAGATTTTTGAATAATACTGTCTATTACTGCTTTTACTCTTTGCAAGTCAACTATGGGACAAAACTGAAATTAAAGTGTTTATTTTTTTCTTTTTAAAGTCTAGCATTTTATTTTTTCTGTCACTGAAGGTTATTTTATATTTTCCTCATTTAACACTTTAAATGTTAATAAACTTTGATTTTTTGTTATTCATTTTAGCACTTCCCAGTGATTTTCAAAGCATAGACCAAGCTTATGTCTGCCCAGTGCATTTTGTTCTTACAGAATTGACATAAGAGTTTTTTTTTTTTTTCTGTTTTTTCCCCCACTGAATAATTACTATTGTATTATTATTGTTACTCCAGATGATTAAGAAAGTAGCCTTCTCTTAGATCTCTAGAGAAGATTTGTTTTTATAATCCAATCAGTGTAAAGATAGCTTTTCTCCGTATTTTTTATGGGAGTGAGTTTTTAAACAATGAATTAAATGTGTGATAAGGAAAGTTTTAATGTGTTGAGACTCATTTGGGAGCCTTTAACTTTTCAAAAACTCAGTATAGTAAATGCCAAGTTCGCATTTCATAATGATTTTTGATCTTGTCTATAAAGGAAGGGACAAACTCGTGATAGGTGCAGGCAGTATATTTATTCTTCCAGGTACATATATATATATATAAAGAACAACTAATTTCATATTTTTTCTTAAACTCTCACTATCAATTATACATGGGCCATATACTCATTTTGTACTTTGTTAATAATCATATACTTGTTCTTAATCTTATTTAATAATGTCTGTACTTAATGCACATTTAATCTATTTTAATTTAAAATAAGCAAACAAAAAAATTAAGTTAGGACAGAATAACTTTTTTTCCCTTTATTCTTTCAAGTGTTGTTCAGCATTCAATTCGATAACTGTCAAAAGATTTCTAGTCTAAATAAATGGAGTTATATTAACTTTGAAGGGCCTCTCTCGCCCTCTAGTGGTGAACAGCAGTACAGACACTTGAACGGCTGGGTTTGCCCTGAAACACCCAGGGGATTGCAGGTAAGAACACTGCTGGAAGAGTGACTGCAAAGGATTCAAGTCCCATATCTGCCACTGACAACTATGAACTTGAGACTCCACGTGGCCTTTTGTTTTTCAGTTGTCTCATCAAACAGAGTAATGATGATGATTTGCAAAATCGTTGTGATAGTCACAATGGAAAATGTTGTCAAAAGCATTTAGAAACTGATCAAATAAAATCAGATTTGTTTTTTAATTTAAAGAAAATGCAAAGGACACAATATATTTAATCGATGGACATGATCCTATGGTGAACACTCGCAGCAGCTTCCATGGCCCCTCCTTCCTGGTATTGTACTTAGAGGATTGAGTGGAGAAACAGCCTTTAACAGGTGATCAAACATCGATCTTGCAATACAGAAATAAAACTAGCATCATGGGTCAGGTGACCCTCTGAGAAGGCTTCTGCATGTCATCTTCTTGCTCAGAATGTTGAATTCAAATTTAATCACAAAGGAACAATTAGACACATCAAAACAGGGTTTTTCTGGGGAAAAACAAAAACCTGTTCTTATGTCTGAAAACTTCAGTATCTTGAAAAATCAATGAGGCTAAGAAAAAAATCATAATTAAAGGAATTGTTTTGAAAAACTGAGAAACAAGTATAATATATGATTCTTGACTGAGTCCTTCCTGAATAGGGGAGGAGCATAAAATTGGTGCACATGTAGATATTTGAAAAGGTGCTTTATTTGAAAACATGATATTGAACCTTTAGAATTTGTTGACTTTTTTTTGCATGTGATTGTTTAGAAGAATGTCCTTGATCTTAGGACATATAGGTTTAACTATTTAGAGATGAAGTGCCATAATTAAAATATATTTGTGTGTTGAAAAGTATACAAGTGTGCTAGCTTTCCAACTGAAGATTTATTGGGGTTAACAATTTCCTCTTTGCATTTCTAATTGTCCAGGGAAAGGCTGTCCTCTACAACCATGTCCACCTTCATCTGAGGCTTCTGTGACATGATCTCAGGTAATTCAAGTTTGACTTTTAAAGAAATAGCTCCTCTGCAAATTTCTGCCCTGCGTGGATCACTTTCCCTATTTGTAAAATGGGAATTATAAGAATAATTATGTTTCTGGTACTTAATTCTCCAGGAACTTTACTACTTGTTATTCATCCTTTTATAATTCTTCCTTCAAATTTTTAGACCTCAACTTTTGTAACTACTATAATGCTAAATTGCTTGCATTTTTTGTCCGCATTGTGTGGTCTCAGACACCTTATTCTTCTGCAAATCTGTTTTCCCTGTCTGTAATGGCTTTCTACCTTCTTCTATTAAAATATCGGGAACGTGGAAGTCTTAGTCACTCAGTCATGTCCAACTCCGTGTGACCCCATGGACTGCAGCCTGCCAGGCTCCTTTGCCTGTGGGATTCTCCAGGCAAGCATACTGGAGTGTGTTGCCATTCCCTTCTCCAGGGGATCTTTCTGACCCACGGATGGAACCTGGGTCTCTTGCATTGCAGGCAGATCCTTAACCGTCTGAGCCAACAGAGAAACTGTGGCCATTTCCTCTTCTATAAAATCATGCTTGACCACCTTCAATGCCATCTCTCAACAAAACTCAGTGAGTCCCCGTGTCTTCTGTGCATCAGTTGCAAGTGTGTGTGTGTGTGTGTCTGTGTATCCTTTACTGGGCTGAAGTTCCCTTGAACACAAGGCATTTGTATCAACTATTGAACATCACTCAGAACATCTGCTGTTGATCGACTGGGCAATGAGCGTTGGTTGAGGGAAGGTATGAATGCAATTAGCATATCCCTGGAGAAGGAAATGGCAGCCCACTCCAGCACTCTAGCCTGGAGAACCCCACGGGCAGAGGAGCCTGGCAGGCTACAGTCCATGGGGTCACACACAGTCGTCCACAACTTAGCGGCTAAACACCACACCAAAGCGCCAGTGCTGACTACTGCAAGGTGTCGGTGGCAGTCACACGCGGATTAGGCAGCAGCCCTGGCAGCTGCACAGGTTAGTCATCAGAATTCAGTTGTGGGGCAGAGATGGCAGGGCACCTAGGGAATAGGGGCCCCAGAGCTGGAGAATCTTGCGTGAAGTATTAAAGGATGTTTCCCCTGGTGGCTCAGACGGAAAAGAATCCACCTGCAATGTGGGAGACCTGGGTTCGATCCCTGGGTTGGGAAGATCCCCAGGGGGAGGGCATAGCAACCCACTCCAGTAATCTTGCCTGGAGAATGCCCATAGACAGAGGAACCTGGTGGGCTAAAGTCCTGGGTCGCAAAGAGTCAGACATGACTGAGCGGCTAAGCACACAGCACAGCATTATAGGATATTTAGAGCACAGGGGCCTTGGAAAGAGAAGGAAAAGGGAAAATGAACAAACATTAATTTTATCCACACTCTCTTTTTTTCCCCAGACTCCAGGTGACTGTTAGCAGAGTTGTGAAATGTAAGGTTGCCAAATCTCTATTAGAAATATCTTTCAGTGAATTCTGTTTCATTGGGTCCAGCCTCTCTGCCCAAAGCCCCGGCATCAATGAGGAGGGAGAGCAAAGATGATGGACAAAGACGAGGCGGGGAAAAAAGACATGATGTGTTCTCCAGATGCGAATTTTGGCCTCATTACTGCACCTCGTTTCTTTCCATCTCCATGACCAATACTGAAATGGATCACTTCTGCTTGGACCCACTTTTAAAGCAGGTCAAGAAAGATGAAGTGCTGCCCTCTACTGGTAGCTTCGGCAAATCCTCACATTCAGTTCATCAAGCGGTTGTGTTAAAACAGCCCCCTTCTTGCAACTCATTTTGCGAAGACAGTGCAACAAAAAGGCAGACTTTCTTTAAATTCAGTATACCTTAACAGCAAATAGCTCTTTGGTTTGCACATCTTTTAAATTTACTTTTAACTATTTGCCTCTGTATTTATTAATAAATCTGGCTGCAGGATTAGTTGTAGAAATTCTCTGGGCATGTGAAGGGTATCGAATCATCCAAAGGCCATGTTCTCATATGTTTAGGGCTGGGCTGGGCTGTGCTGTGCTTAGTCGCTCAGTTGTGTCCGACTCTTTGTGATCCCGTGGACTGTAGTCTGCCGGCTCCTCTGTCCATGGAATTCTCCAGGCAAGATACTGGAGTGGGTTGCCATGCCCTCCTCCAAGGGATCTTCCCAACCCAGGGATCGAAACCAGGTCTCCCATATTGCAGGCAGATTCTTTACCACCTGAGCCGACCAGGGAAGCCCATGAATATTGGAGTGGGTAGCCTATCTCTTCTCCAGGGGATCTTTCCAACTCAGGAATCAACCTGGGGTCTCCTGCATTGCAGGAGGTTTCTTTACCAGCTGAGCTACCAGGGAAGCCCTATGTTTAGGGCAACTAACCAGAAAATATGAAGTAAAACAATAGGAAAAAAAGATAGAAAACAAGAAATAAGAATTCAGCTTCAATAACCTTAACTTCATTTAGATTTTCTCTGTACAAAATTTTATTTAAGTAAAATACAGTAGAACATATAGAGACTGTGACATGTAGGGACACAAAATTTGCCACCCCAAAATGTCTCTTTGGCATGCAGATTATTTCAAGCTAGGAAGAAAATCAAGTTTTAAAGCACTCAGGAAGAACTTTTGACATTTCCCCTAACTGCCTTAAAAAATATAGACAGAGGACCTAATTCAGGAAGTAAGCTACTGCTGTAGATGAACTACATGCATAGACATAGAAGAACCCAGGAAAGTCTGTTAAAATTCTCTCTGTGTCCCATCGTCTCTGCCTGACCCAGAAAACATTTATTTACCAAACGTTGCTTTTCCATATCCACATGAATTGCCTCCATCCCCTTTGAAGTCCCAAATCACTATTCCAACAGCCTCTTCTGTCTTTAGCTGAAGCTGACATTTATGATGAAGATTTCGGCCATTTAGGCATGTTAGTCAATTCCCCTCGGTGTCTCCCACCTTTACAAGTTATTAAACTTCTGCCTGATTTTCTCCTGTTAATCTCTCTCATGTGCACTTGATTCTTAAATCAGCCAGAATAACCTAAAAGGGTAGAGGAAGATTACCTCCTCCCTGAAAATACTGTGATTTATGAAAAGAAACATATATTCAGTCTTCATCCCTGTCCCTGGCACAGAGCTACTAAATTTCCTGTGATGAGAGCAATAAAGATGCTGTTTGTTAACTTGAGGCGGTTAGCTCTGGGCAGTGCTGAAGATGGGGGCTGGCTGCCAGTCCTATGATTACAGGCTTGGAATTTCCAGTCCTATTCCCCTGAATTTCCGGGGAGGGAGAGTGGATGAAGATTGAATTATATCACCAATGGCCAATGATCTAATCAATCACGCCTAAGTTAAAAAGGAAATTAGTCATGGATATTCTTCAGAAGGACTGATGCTGAAGCTGAAAGTCCAATGCTTTGGCCACCTGATGCGAAGAACTGACTGACTCTTTTGAAAAGACCCTGATGCTGGGAAAGATTGAAGGCAGGAGGAAAAGGGGAACACAGAGGATGAGATGGTTGGATGGCATCACTGACTCAATGGACACGAGTTTGAGTCAACGCCAGGAGTTGGTGATGGACAGGGAGGCCTGGTGTGCTGCAGTCCATGGGGTCACAAAGAGTCGGACAGAGCGACTGAACTGAACTGAACTGAAAGTAACAAAGCTTCCATTACAACCAAAAGGAGCGGGGTTTGGAGAACAGCCAGTTGGTAAATTCATGGAGATTCATAGAGGATGTAAAGCTCAGAGGGCAGAGAAGCTTCACGCCCTTTTCCCCTAACTTGCTCTGTGCGTCTCTCTCATGTGGCTGCTCCTGGGCTATAATCTTCTATAATGAACAGATGAGCTAGTAAATGTTTCTCTGAGTTCTGTGAGCTGTTCTAGCAAATGAATTCAATTCAAGGAGTGTTGTGGGAACCTCTGACTTATAGCTGGTTGGTCCCTGGACTTTGATGTCTGAAGTGGGAGCACTCTTGTAGGACTGAGACCTGGAGCGGTGGGATCTGGGACTCTCTCTGGGTAGACAGCATCAGTACTGAGTTAAATTGTAGGACACCCAGCTGCTGGTGGAGAACTGCTAGGTGGTGAGGGGAAAAACTCCCACACATCAAAATGTGAACTGATGAACACACTTTGTGGTTGGTGCCAGAAGTATAGATGTGAGATAAACTTCACATTATTTAAAAGATAAAATTCATATTGAACTATTCACAGGAGGAAGGTTTTTATAATCACTTCTGTTACAGCTTTGAAAGGTCTTCGTCTGCTCCAATCCCAGTTTATGTTCTGTCCTAAATATACACTTTCATCATTAGACTTTATCTTTCTAAAGTAATCTCCATGATATGCTCTTTCATCTTCTATTAATAAAAGCTGATTTAAAGGAAAAATATCAATGTTTAGGAATGAGTTTAACAGAGGCTTCTCTTTCAGTGTAAATTGCAGTCGTGGTGTTACTTCTCCCAGGAGCCCCTGCATTTTGGTTCTCTAACATTTGTGTCTCATCCTCCACCAGAAGGTAAAACTAGTTCATTAACTGGCTGAGGTGAGCACACGGGCTAACTGTGTATAGAGTCCCCCGTCAGGAGCCCAAACGCTTCTGGAAATTGTTGAAACAGTATTACAGTGAGAAGACATCTGTTTCCACCCTTACCATTAATTTATTCATTCAATACAGACTAAGACAGCAGACACAGAGAACAGGCTTGTGGTTGCAAGGGGCAGGGGGAAGGGGAGTGGGGAAGGGATGGACTAGGAGGCTGGGGTTAGCAAATGCAAAGGATCACGCATAGAATGGATAAACAAGGTCCTACTGTACAGCACAGGGAACTCTACTCAATATCCTGCGATAAACGTAATGGAAAAGAATATGAGAAAGCAGATATACATGGATATGTATATATACCTGAATCCCTTTGCTGTACACCAGAAATTAGCACAGTATTATAAATCAGCTATATTTCAATAAGATAAATTTTTAAAAATGTATAGACTGACAGGGCTTCCCTGATAGCTCAGCTGGTAAAAAAAAAAAATCCACCTGCAATGCAGGAGACCTGGGTTCAATCCCTGGGTTGGGAAGATTACCTGGAGAAGGGAACAGCTACTCAGTTCAGTGTTCTGACCTGGAGAATTCCAGGGACTGTATATTCCATGGGGTCGACACGACTGAGCAACTTTCACTTTCACTTTCATAGCCTGACAACCAGAGATGTCCAAGTGAAAATACGCATTCCAGCCCTCAGAGAGCCGACACCTTCATGAAAACCATCGTAGTCTGCATCTTTATAACCAAACGCCTTGGGAAAATGTTTTAAAAAGAGGAGTTCTCTGGTCAAATATACTTGAGAAGCATGACTTGTGAAATCCTCCTCTTTTGAATTCCAATGCACATCTATAAATGTAGATATCACCAACTCAATGGACATGAATTTGAGCAAACTCTGGGAGACAGTGAAGGACAGTCTGGTCTGCTGTAGTCCATGGGGTTGCAAGAGTCGGACACAATTTAAAGACTTGACAACAACAAGAACATATTGAATAGCTATATGACTAAAAATAGGCATTTACATTTAGACATTCTAGCTTAAAATGTCCTTTCATATGAATCATCTCATGTCACATGGATATAGAAGTCAAAATACCTAGAAATGCCATGAAAACGAGGAAAGCTACCATTGGATGTAAATGCTTCCCACGGAAGGCTTCTTCCAGGGTTCCTGCTCCATTGCTGAGACTTGTATCAGGCAAGTGACAGCACAGAGTGGGTTTCTTCCTGGGCTGTATCCTAAATGATGTGGCTTTGGCTCTGCTGCTTTCTTCCAAAAAGCCTCTGCCCTTGTGTAACTCAAGGTTGACTTAACTCAACTTTCAAGGTTGACTGGTTTGGGTAAGATGACTTTTGATACCTTTGGGTCCTTCGAATAACTTCCTCATTTTCTGGAAAGAAAGTCATTCTATGCAGCATTCCACACACCACCCATGTCAAAATAGATGACAACCTGGGATTATTAACTAACTCAATTGCAGCCTGGCATGCTGCAGCCCATGGGGTCACGAAGAGTCAGACACGACTGAGCCACTGAACTGAACTGATTCCAGCATTTACTTTAGAAAACAGAGGCTGTGGAGTGACAGCATGGCTTTTTCTCCCCCCACACCCACTTTAAAGTGTCCGCTCATTAGATGGCTGTGGAAGCCCAGAGAAATCTTGTTGAATGTGTTATTTATCTTTTGTGTGTTGTTGGTTAGATCTACAAGAATATTCTAGATGCTGGTGTTTGGGTGTGCATGTTTGTGAGAGGGGTGCATTTTCATTTCAGAATGTGGAAAGAGGTAGGTGTGTTCAAGTGTTGATATTCTCAAGTGTGCGTGCCTGTGCACACTGGCACACACACCAGTGTGGTGAGCTCTCACAGCACCAGCCTGTGGTCCTCAAGAGAAGGATGCCACAGGTGACATCAAGTTCCTTCCAGAAGTTACAGTCCCAACCCCATCTCACTCTTGCAGATCCACTGCCCTGGTGACGCCTTGTTCAGCTGAAGTCTTAATTGAATTCATCCCTCTACTAAGTAGCATTAATCTAGAAAAGTTATAAGGCAATATCAAGAAAATCAAAGAATGATTAAACAAATGGGTGAAAGAAAATGAAGGATGTGAGTTTTATAAAGAGATTAAATTTAGAGAAACAGCTATTTGTAGCAGAAAATAAAGCAGAAGATAAATAGCTAGACCAGACTGGACTTATAGTCACTTTTGAGCTCAAAACCTTTAACAGGTAACAGATTCTCCAGCCTCAACTTTCTTGAGTGAAATGAGAGTGTATTACCTACTTCTTAAGTATGTTGTAAGAATGAAATTGTAGGGTATAACATTCTGAACACGGTGCCAAGCACATAATCAGCCTTCAACAAAAACAATTTTAGTAATCTGCTTTACTGGGGTAAGGAGGGTTCAACCTGAAGTCTAGGGTATACTTGAAACACAGAATAAAGAACAAAGATTTGTCCAGCAGGTGAGCTGGGTGGAGAAACTGAAGCTGGTAAAGAATCTGCCTGCAATGAAAGAGACCCAGGTTCAACCCCGGGGTCAGAAAGGTCCCCTGGAGAAGGAAACGGCAACCCACTGCGGTATTCTTGCTGGATAATCCCAGGGACAGAGGAGCCTGATGGGCTACAGTCCATGGGGTTGTAAAAAGTCGGGCATGGCGAGTGACTGACACTGGAACTTCCGGAGTAAGGCACTCACAGCGTGGATGTATAATGTTTCTTATTCTGAGTCAGGTGCAGTCTAACTCTGAACCAATATTAATGTCATGTAAACCGATGGTCCCCAAACTTTCTGGCACCAGGGACCAGTTTCGTTGAAGACATTTTTTTCTACAGACCAAGGGTTGGAGCGATGGTTTTGAGATGATTCAAGCACTTGACATTTATTGTGCACTTTATTTCTGTTATTATGACATCAGCTCCACCATAAATCAGTTCAGTTCAGTTGCTCAGTCGTGTCCGACTCTTAGCGACCCCATGAACCACAGCACACCAGGCCTCCCTGTCCATTACCAACTCCCGGAGTCCACCCAAACCCATGTCCATTGAGTTGGTGATGCCATCCAACTATCTCATCCTCTGTCATCCCCTTCTCCTCTTGCCCTCAATCTTTCCCCACATCAGGGTCTTTTCAAACGAATCAGCTCTTCGCATCAGGTGGCCAAAGTATTGGAGTTTCAGCTTCAAAATCAGTCCTACCAATGAACACCCAGGACTGATCTCCTTTAGCATGAACTGGTTGGACCTCCTTGAGCACCACTGCAGATCGTTAGGCATTAAAACCCAGAGGCTGGGGAGCCCTGGTGTAAACATTGCTTGCTAATCCACATATAACTTAAGTGAGAAGTAAGCTTGTCTACTGGTCAAGGGAGAGTGCTCTTTTCAGGACAGAACCTTAAGTCAACGTGCTAAACACGTTGTTGTGTGTTAGTCACTCAGCCTTGCCCAGCTCTTTGAGACTCCGTGGACTGCAGCCCACCAGGCTTCTTGGTCCATGGGATTTTCCAGGCACGGATACTGGAGTGGTAGTCATTTCTTTCTCCAGGGTTAAACACGTTAGTGTCAAACAAAATCAAGAAGGAATTCTTCTAGTCAATCAGGCTTTCTCTGGTCCTTGGCTTTTCAGTCTGCAAAATAGGGGTAATGATCCCCCTTTTCAAGGCTCAGCCTGGATTTAGAGAATCACAATGCACAGAAAATGTCATAAATCCCAATGAAAATAGCCTCATCTATTCATAAATAATTTGGAACCAGTCTGTTGTTCCATGTCCAGTTCTAACTGTTGTGTCCTGACCTGTATACAGGTTTCTCAAGAGGCAGGTCAGGTGGTCTGGGATTCCCATCTCTTTCAGAATTTTCCACAGTTTATTGTGATCCACATAGTCAAAGGCTTTGGCATAGTCAATAAAGCAGAAATATTTGGATTTCCAAATAAGAAAACGATTATGTCAAAGCTGTATATGGTTACCCTGCTTATTTAACTTATATGCAGAGTACATCATGAGAAATGCTGGGCTGGATGAAGCACAAGCTGGAATCAAGGTTCCTGGGAAAAATATCAATAACCTCAGATATGCAGATGACACCACCTTTATGGCAGAAAGTGAAGAGGAACTAAAAAGTCTCTTGAAGAAAGTGAAAGAGAAGAGTGAAAAAGTTGGCTTAAAGCTCAACATTAAGAAAACGAAGATCATGGCATCTGGTCCCATCACTTTATGGCAAATAGATGGGGAAACAGTGAAAACAGTGGCTGACTTTATTTTTCTGGCCTCCAAAATCACTGCAGATGGTGATTGCAGCCATGAAATTAAAAGACGCTTGCTCCCTGGAAGGAAAGTTATGACCAACCTAGACAGCATATTAAAAAGCAGAGACATTACTTTGCCAACAAAGGTCCGTCTAGTCAAGGCTATGGTTTTTCCAGTGGTCATGTGTGGATGTGAGAGTTGGACTAAAAATAAAGCTGAGCACTGAAGAACTGATGCTTTTGAACTGTGGTGTTGGAGAAAACTCTTGAGAGTCTCTTGGACTGCAAGGAGATCCAACCAGTCCATCCTAAAGGAGATCAGCCCTGGGTGTTCATTGGAGGGTCTGATGCTGAAGCTGAAACTCCAGTACTTTGGCCACCTGATGCGAAGAGCTGACTCATTTGAAAAGACCCTGATGCTGGGAAACGTTGAGGGCAGGAGGAGAAGGGGACAACAGAGGATGAGGTGGTTGGATGGCATCACCGACACAATGGACATGGGTTTGCGTGGACTCCGGGAGCTGGTGATGGACAGGAAGGCCTGGCGTGCTGCGATTCATGGGGTTGCAAAGAGTCGGACACGATTGAGCGACTGAACTGAACTGATTGATAAATAATATATAACCCTCAGAGATTACTATCTGTGGTTCATCACCGATCCACACAAAAGTAGAGAAAGGTGCATTTAAAAGTTAGCTTAAAATTACAAAGCTAAAGTAATGAAGAAGGTACAAAACAAGGTCCAAAAGTTTTCCCTGGGTTTCTATAAGCATTATGTTCATTATCCCAAACTGCGAAACATCTCCGACAGAAGGTGATTTTGCTGAAGTCAATTCTTCCTATGTAAATACAGATTGCAAAGTGCACGCTAGACACTAGGTGGCGCCAAGTGTCCACTCAATGTTGCTTTATTTTCCCCAAACTAAGGTGGCCGCGCCCATCTAGAGCCTGATACGCATGTTAATAGTTTGAGTTTGTTCTGGAGAAGGTTCCTAAGATGTGACGTCTGCTGGTAAAACTGACAGCAGAGTACAAGCATAGCATTTATTCTAAAGTGGAGTTCTCACTCTGTAAAACTTTAATACTTTTTCAGTACTCTCTGTGTACAACTCAAACCAGACCTACAGTTAGGAATTCTTGATTTGTCCTCTAGACTTGGAGCTAAAGCTTCACATTCAGCTCTGCTGACATTTTGAAGAAATTTAGCAGTTAAATATTTTCAACTGCCTCCCAAAGCCTCTATTTTCTAAAAAAGAAAAAAAAATGACATGGAAACTTTAAAGATCGGCTTGAAAACGCCTGGCATAAACTAATGTGACTGTAAATGGATTTAAAATCTTCAGCTTCGCTTCCCCAGATACATTCATATTATTGTTAACTTAGTTAACGACACCACCCTTGGCATTTGAAGAGGAACAAATGGGAATTCCAAAAAATGACAATAAGTAAAAATAAATAAATAAATAAATCCCATTGCCTCTGATTTTGCCTAAGAAATACTAAGCAGTGGTAACTGATCTCTATATATTGGGACTAGACTTGGCACACATTCACTTGGCAAGGCTGAATGTTGTTAAAATTCAGGCTGCCTTGTTTCCATAACATTTATAATGCAATAGCCTTAATGCTTTCTTCATTGAAAAGGAAAAAAATAAAAAAATGAAAAACAAAAGCAAGTGGCATCAATATAGGGGACATATAAAAGTTAAATTGATATAATAGGATGAAATATCATAATGGGCGAGCTTGTGGGCAAATACACGTGCAGCTAGGAAAACAAAGCATCTCAAACTAAGGTCCCGGGAAGCTTTAACGAAAGCCAAAGTTGGCAACAAATGTATCCTGTGTCTTTGCAGAGAACAACTTCTCGGCAGCTCTAGCATTTTCATTCGATCATTCACATCTGAACCCAAGCTGCAGAGAAAATCAGTGTCAGAGGACTGCTGACATTTCTGAATTGATACCATTAGCCGACTTCTACTTGCTTTGCTTCCAAATTACATGTGGCATCTATAAGGTAAGAAGAGATGCCAACTACAACCATCTAATAAGATGCATCCTTATTAAGTGTTTACCATCTTATTAGATTAAATCCCCTGGAGAAGGAAATGGCAACCCACTCCAGTATTCTTGCCTGGAGAATCCCATGGACAGAGGAGCCTGGCAGGCTACAGTCGATGGGGTCGCAAGAGTAGGGCAGGACTTAGCAACTAAACCATGAGACATCTTGTTTGATGTTTACCATCTAATAACACGCATCCTTATTAGATGGTAAGCAACTGAATGTCTAATTCCCTATTTGGAGGAGAAGGAATGAGAAAGATAATCCTATCAAGTGTACCTAGATGGGGTGGAGAAACCAATCTGTCTCAGATGTTGTAATAAAGAGATGCACCCTCTAAAGAACTTAAAGTCAGTAATGAAACTCGCTAAAAAAATCCATCTGCTTTTTTATTATTACCACATGCTAGCTGTTCTATGCAAGGTCAGCAATGCAAAGTGGACGGAACCATCTCTCCGAGCCCGTTGTTTTTGGAATTCCACCGACTACAATGACTCTTCTCCTTAGGGCTTGTCAGCAAGCAGGAAATTTGTTTCTTGGAAGAAGGAGAAAACTATAAGGGAAAGAATTCTTATTTTTCTAACAGGTAATTTCTGTCCAGGACTTTACATACATATGTTATCTTATTAATCCTCAACCACAACCATGTGCTGTGTGCTAAGCTGCTTCAGTGGTGTCCAAGTCTTTGTGACCCATTGGACTATAGTCCACCAGATTCCTCTGTTCATAGCATTCTCCAGGCAAGAATACTGGAGTGGGTTGCTCTGCCCTCCTCCAGGGGATCTTCCCCACCCAGGAATCCAACCCGCATCTCTTCCATCCCCTATGTTGGCAGGTGGGTTCTTTATCACTAGCACCCATGGGCAGATAATACTGCTCTCATTTTACAGATGAGAGAACAGACTCTGCAAAGTTGAGCAATGTATTCAAGGACACACAGTGACTGAGAGGTGGAGCCAGGATTCCAATGGAAGTTTTACATCCTCTACCACTCACATTTTAACCAACTGTGAACCAGTTGGGATCACAGACTGACACTGAATAGGTACAAAATTTGGACAAGGTATGTAACCTCACCTTAGTATCCTTATTTGAAATTAATGGGATGATCACAGGGTGGGGCTGTAGGAAGCACACCTTCAACAATATAAGAAGGCTCTCATCACTGTCCTGGCATACAAGAAGCTCGTCGGGAATGACAATGAATGGTACATAATTTTTATCATGCAGACTTCATCTAAGACCCCTAGGGATCCTTGTATCCTTTCCATGTGTTAAAGAATGCTAGATTATATACCTAAGCAACTTTACACCTTTTCCTGTAGCCCTGGTGGTTTATGGCAACAACTTTGACGCTGAGCAGGGCATACACAGGTAAGGGTAAGCAAAGTCAGGTAGCAGGCGCTCTCAGAGTTCATTTTTCCTTATCCTCACTCGAACTTGTCGATTTGTTCTAGATTTCTCAGAGAACATTCTCTTGTTTTGTTACACTCTGCCTCCTGCGCCAAGGGAGTAAATGCAAGATTACTGAGTGGGGGGATTGGAATCAGGGCAAAAGGATGGGTTTCTTTAGTTTTATAGTACTCAATATTGGGGTTATTGAGAGACTGATCTTGAGACAATTGGCCTTTAAAAAGTGATCCTAAATATTCTGCCATGTGAAATATACACAAGCACATAATTCCTTCATAATATGTCGAAATTTCTCAGTTCAGGTTGTGGTCCACCACAGAAAGCAATCTGAGTTTCTGCCCTCTGAATTCTTTGTATGAAAATGGAAGCTAAATCATGCCAACATTTCATGACACAGATTACTGGATTCATCTGTTATTGAAAGGTAATGACAAAATCTTTTTAAATATGACACTAATTTAGGGAGATCCACAAAGCACTAAAGCCTACCATTTTTATAAATCAACCAGACAAGACTGCAGAGGGCACACAATAGCTTTTGTTTACTTTTTGGCACTTGCATTATTTTAATACAATGATGCTATAATATACAGCAATAGATCAACACAACCACTGACACTCCTATTGGTCACATGAATTTATTCCACTTTTCACAAGCCTAGATCCAATCTCTTTGGTGAATTATATTGTTATCACAAATAATGATAAATTCTTTGTAACATAATCTTTGTGAAGATGGCATTTTATTTTACAGTTTGAACTTTGTACAGATAAACCCTTCTCCAATAAGATGCTAACATTGCACGGTAAACTTAGTGGGGTTTTCCAAGCACCTCCTATCAGGCTTTAACATATTTGGAAATAAATGTCAGGTTAACTTGTATGCAGAATGAAACAAACAATAGGAGTCATTTAAAACTCAATTGCATAGCCTGAAGGAGGTTCTACGGTGGGGGAGCTATAAGCAAAGAATGAAGTGAGTTCAGCTTCCCCTGATTGTATGTTCTCTTTCTGTTTTGCTTGTTTTTTTACCATCTTTATACTATGATGTTATCCCTGAGCATACAATCAAACCAGCTGTGTACAGGTACAAATGCAGTGTAAACATTATCTTAGCTCAGGTCTAATAGGACCTGGAAAATTATAGGGTCTCAAAAACAGAAGACAAGTTCATTCAACACCTGAGCAAGGGATGGTAGAAAAAGGGCCCCTTCATCAGGTTAAGTTGGGGTGCCACGTGCTCTCCACCCACATATTCTGTCCCTTTCTCTACTAATACTGCTTTCTCCCACCTCACACAAACCTTAACTACTCGTTAGGGGCACTTAACAGTGTATATGAAACTGATCAGGCAAAATCTCACGGCATACATGTTCCAGAACCCAGGGTAGGAATTTTGGTCTTGGCAAAACAAGTCACATCTATACTAATGGCAATGCATGAATTCTAAACAGGATTGAACATGTTCTACTCTTAGAACTTGTGAAGCAGGGAATGTCACCCGTCCTCAGGTATTGCCTTGCAATGATGAAGTCATTAGCCATTGTCATCGCTCACCTGCAACACACCCTGAATTGCTTTCAGGGTGAAGATCAGAATGAGATACTTCATGTCCTGGGAAAACAGGCAAATCAGCCCCATAGAAATAAATACTTAAAGAGAAACTTTTTATGAATCTGGATTCTTGCATCTTCACTTTCTTAGCAAAGCACTAAAATCATTAACTGAGATATCTGCTCTTCGGGACTAGCAGTAACGTTCTTCTGAGATGTTTCCTAGGTGACATTTCGCCCTCTGCTAGAATCACATGTGTTCTGGCCCCTCCATTTTCTTCTGTGGAGCAGTTCCTCAGAGTCATCTGAGTAGCTATAACTCGCAGGATATAGTTCTCAGTAAGTCCCCGAATAAAACTAAAACTCACAGCTCTCACATTGTGGGCTACTTTAATTTCAGTTAATCGAGAGCTTTGTTTTCATTTTTCTACCTGATACAATGCACACAAGGTGACATTAACTAAGAACATACCCTTTAAGTCTACATTATTGAGAAACGTGGGTGGGCACCGAGTAGATGAAACTAGAATTCCTTGCTCTGCCCTTGCTGTGTATTTACGTTACTATGTTCAATCTTCCTTTGTCTTTAGTCTTCCTCATGTTCTCCAGGCTCCTGCAGGTTCTGTGTGCAAATGTGCTGATTGTCTGAGAGTTAAATGAAAGCCTAGAACTCACACACAGTCTGAGAAAGAGCATGGGTCTTCTCAAAGCTTTAAGGCAAAGCATCATTGAGGTTGTGGGACCAGCAGAAACATCCCACGACTTTGAAGGTATTCAAGGCCAAGTGAAAAGATTACACTGGATTGCGTGAGAAACACATTTTTTCAAGGATATATAGAAAGAGACATTTATCAAGAGAGGTATTTAATAGGTCAACAAAAGCCACTGAGTATCACACACTAAGTTGGGCAAAGTCCTTGTTACAGAATCTACTTAAATCTTAAATCCTAGTCTTTCGTAGGTACTGATTCCTGATCTCTATCTTTGGGTGATTTAGTCTTTTTTAATGCATCTAGAAAACAATTGTGACATGAGTGACATCTAGAAACACACCTGGACATGCGTCTTGCTGTAGATGCCAACACATTCATCTTCCATTATCTCAGAAACCAAGCCAGACGCCGGCATACAGACACAGCCATGGAGCCCATGGGAATTGAAAAGGAATTCTGCTCAGCAGGCAACCTGGGCAGGCTCATTAGGCCTCAGCAGAGTCATCAAGCTCAAGGAGGATGTTAGGAGCTTGGGGGGAGTCCAGAGGACTGAATCAAAAGAAATACTCGTTTGAGAAATGATCCTGAAGGGGCAAGTTGAAAGGGACTGGGCTTGTCTGCCTGGATAACAGCTTGTAAGCGCACAGCAGGACCCAGCCTGGGCAATGGCTCGACTGGAGGGTGAGAAGGCAGCTCTCATCCCACACGGGCCCAGAGAGCAAGAGATAATGGCTTTGGGGGGTGAGTTTTAAATTCCCATGGAAATTCGGGACCTCCAGGTTTCAAGCTGTATGTCCAAAGGAAATGACAGATGGCCTTTTGTCACCCTCCCCAACATCAAGGAAAATCAGATATGATCTAGTTTAGAACCATAGACCTTCGAGAGAAAGTGAGTTCTCTGTTCAACACTTAGGTTGCTGTTAGCTCTGTGCCTCCCTGGTTTGACGTGGGGAGTTGTTAATTAAAAAGTGCATATGCTTGTGAGTGAGTATATGTGTGTGTGTGTGTGTGTGTGTGTGTGAGATTGTGTGAGTATGTGAGCGTTTGTGTGGATGTGTGTGCCTAAGTGTGTTGCAAATGTGTCTGTGCGTGTGTGTGTGTGTGTGTGTGTGTGTGTGTGCGCGCGTGTGAGATGGAGAATGTGGTTCTCAACTCCTTCGTTCCTAGAAAAATAAGACATTTCTTAGGAACAATTTTCCAAAGACAGTGGGTGCTTTTGTCTGAAGACACACTTTAGCTGTTCCTTTCTTGAAAGACAGTCTGATTTTCTCATGGCCCTGCTCCTTATTTTCTATTCCTTCACCAGCTGCAGTAAGACTGGAGGTGACCCATTTCCAATGAAATGGGGGTCACTGATGACACAGGTCAGAGATGGAGGGATAATGTGAACATAATCTGCTGTCTCTAATAGCACTCACACTTCTTCCCTCTGAGCACAGGCTTTCTATTTCACCACAAAAGAAAGAAAACAAGAAAGTGATAATATCCAAGTTCAAAACATGACTTCTATACCATTTTGCTCTTATCAATAAGAAAAGAAATAGCTTTGTCATTGCAGTTGCAGAAATCCCATCTAATTTCCAAAGATCTGCATTATGACAAATGCCAAAATATGTGGCTACCTTGCTATGAAATTCCAAGGAAATGTCACTTTTCCCTAATTGTCTCATGACTGCTCTATTTATTCAGGAGTGAAATAAGAAAGAAAAGATCTGTTTTTCATCTCTCTGAGTTTCAGAGAAGAGTATCTGTTGCATAAAAATTGAAAATGCTTTGGAACTCATGTTTCTTTCCTGAGTTTCCCATCGCTTCTTTTAAACATTTTTTTAAAGTTCCAGTACATTTCTACAAATCTTGTGCCTGTTTTACTACCTGAAGTCAAAACAGACTGCAAAACCAAGCAAACACTACCTCCACTTTTTATATAAACGGCCTTGGAGGGCAATCACCAAGGGCCCCATACTCCTCTGTGGGTCAGTCAATCACTATTATCTCTAGATTCTTTAGGGTGCTCCATCCTCTTTGCTCTAGGCTCCTAGGGCTAAGGGTCAGTCCGTTATGGTCACCTCTGCCCATCTCTGCTGGGGTAACTTTAGGCCCTTCTGTTTCCTCCTGCAATCCTTCTCAGAAAGCTCTAACCATGATCTGAAATGGTAAGTGAGAAACTAGTACAGAGGAAACTGAAAAGAAGTAAAGTATTAACAAACTGAAACATGCCACATGCAGTTCCTGCTCTATGAGCGGAAAAGTCTCATCTCTTCTTAAAGCCAGGTTCATCAGTCGATAAACACTACTGGAATTATTTCAGGGCTCACTGATTATTGTTGTTTGCTTCAAAGTACAAGATGAAAGTACAAGATTACACGGTCTTCCAAAGATTTCCTAGTAAGAAGTTTATCCATCTTCTATTAAGCTTTCTGTGTTTTAATAACTATCAAGAATTCTGGTGTTGGACACTTTTTTAAGAGTGCCCAGGGTAATTATTTGTGTGACAGTGTTAGGTGTTCCACATCCTAATTTGTGTATGAATATCCAGTGTGCTTAAATGTCTTTCACCACGGGTGAAACTGGCAAAGGGTGGATTTGGGTGACTAAGCAAAGGACAGGGTCATCTTTGAAACTGGCAAAGGGTGGACTTGGGTGACTAAGCAAAGGACAGGGTCATCTTTGTTGTAACTTAAGGTGACATCTCAGTCAAGAGCATGGGAATGAGGTGAGAAGAGGGACTTCAAAAAGTACTCAACTTCAGTTCAGTTCCAGTTTGTAGGAATGCAGAGCAGGGTTCTTCTAAGCCATGTTCACCTCATTAGCTCAGAATATGGAAGAGGTGAATGCTACTTCTGGTCACAAGACACGGGAGAGAGTCACAGAGGTCAACCTTCTAATTTGCAGTCCTGACAACCTATCTACGACATGGCTGTGTGCCAGAATTTCTCCTGGTTGGAAAGAAAAAGTGCAGCAAACAAGTATCAAGAGGGCCTTTCTCGTGTTGCTGTATTTTGAAGAATGGAGAACATCCCATCCGATAAATGAAGAGCTGATAATGCAAAGGCACAAAGACTGTACCTTGTTTCTGTTCTTGAAGTTACCCCCAAGAACCCTTTCATTGAGAACTGAAGGGGCTCAGGATGAAACAGCTATAAAGATAATAAGGGGAAAAAAGCTAAGGAAACAAAGACCACAAAGCCTCTCTCTGTTACCAAAGTCATGTAATGCTAAGGTATAAGCACCTGGAAAATTGATTGTATTAATGCAATCCTCTGCCAGTTAACTAAAGCTCTCTCTTTTCTGTATCCAATAACTTAAGCTTTAAAAATCAACAAATGTAATATTTTGCAATAGTTTTAATCAACTAAGATGGCAGTTTATCTTAATGAGGTTAATTGTGTTATTTACTTATTTATTTATTCATTGTCTTCTTGTTTCTACTTCTTTTATACCGAAAAAACATTTGAGGTGGATTCATTTAGTTGTAAAGGCATTTAAACTTTTACATAAGACACAAAAAATTCTAAGTGGCACTTGAGACACCCCCTTGAGAGAAACTCTCATCTCTTGGGTTTGTAGATATCACATATATTCATAAATCAAATCCTGTGACTACTTAAGTGAGGCCAAAATACTAAAAAAGCACCCTGTATTCCATTAGAAAAACAATGCAATTAGTTTTGCTTGGTTATGTTTTTAAAATAGCTTGACATTTTACATAATTGATGAATATGTAATTTTCTAATCACTAATGGACAGTTCCCATGGAGGTATCATTATTAGTCTTTTAATTTACAATTTCAGAGAGTTTTATGAACATGAAGATTAGAGCTAAGAAGCAGAGAAAACCCACTGCAGGATAGCATTATCCTATTTAACACCCATAATATTTAACAGTAACCACAATTAAGCTTCACAAATTAAGTCATTGTATTGAATTCCTATTGGATGAGTTATAGGTAGAGAATTTATGTGTAGTGATTTTTTCCCCATACTAAATTTCCTATACAGAGTCATGTAACCAAGTGAACCTCAGAGCAACATATTATACTATAAAGGGTTAAATGATACTGTAGCTACGTCTTTATTTCTTGTCTCTTTTCTCCAATGATAACAGAGATCTCAGTTACCATGCATAAACACTTAAATTCCCTTACTGAGAACATTTCTGATACTGTTGGTATAAGAGAGAAAGTAATTTATTTAAAGATTGCCTTGTTTGTCTACAGTTTTTGGTAATATCTAGATTATGTGGTTGGTCAGTTTGTCCTTATGACCTAAGAAAAAAAGACTAGCTGCCATGTTTAATCCAAATGACTTCTTATAGGAATATTTATAAGGACATCAATATTCATTGTATCTTACAATCATGCTCCAAGCGAAATAAAAATAAAAGTTAAACGGCCACAAATATTACAGTATCATAGGATAAGAACTAAACAATATGTACAAATTCATTGACAACATCTGTGCGAGTGTTGTGGACAAAACATTTAAAAAGAAATCTACGTAAAACAAAGTTGATAAATTTATCAAATGTTGATAAATTTTCAGAGACGGTATAAAAGTACACAAAACATGGAAGAGAGAAAGAATTTTAAAAAAACAACCACTAAGCCAGTACATATAGTACAAGTTTACATTTATATTACAGAACGATGGGAACCAGAGACAAAAACGATTTGATAACAAACAGCAAAGAAAGTTGCACCGATCACAGGGAAGAAGGACTCTCCTTTGTAGATGAAAACACAGACGGCCACAGCTTATCCCGACCCCTACCCATACACACATAGAAAAATAAAAGCAGATGCGAAAGTCGTTACAGCAACACACGACAGACAGAGGTGGAAAGCGTTTGGCATGTCGCATCACAGGAAGTCAATCACGATTGGCTAACGATGATGGTACCTGGCTCTGGTGCAGGTCACTGGCTTGCCTGAGAGGAGTAACAGATGGAGGGGGCACACCTGATGTGGACGCCGACCGCCCTAGTTTGCAGCTTACTTTCGGTTCTGTGAACAAGAAGGAAAGACAAAGCATTAGCTGAACAAAGTCTGCAGCGATGAACCGGCTCTCAGACTTTCCTTTTGGTTTTGCAGGAGGTTCTTTTAACGCACTAAATTCTTCTGATATATGCTAATCATTGGCAAGCAATGAAACAATTTCATAACAACAGACTAAAACGAAATTTGTTCATGAGGATAAGCTCCTGGGAATAAAAAACAAATCATTTAAGTTCAAGGCCTTGTTCCCTTGTGCACTTTATCCTATTTACAATGAGTTTCTACAGAGTGATTAGGCTGGGAAGATCCCCTGGAAAAGGGAACAGCAACCCACTCCAGTTTTCTTGTATGAAGAATTCCATGGACAGAGAACCTTGGCGGGCTACAGTCCATGGGGCTGCAAAGAATTGAACACGACTAAGTGGGCAGATGGTGACTGCAGCCATGAAATTAAAAGATGCTTACTCCTTGGAAGAAAAGTTATGACCAACCTAGATAGCATATCCCCTGTCTCTTATACACATCTAGATGTGTATAAGAGACAGGTGAAAAAGTTGGCTTAAAGCTCAACATTCAGAAAATGAAGATCATGGCATCTGGTCTCTTCTCTTCATGGGAAATAGATGGGGAAACAGTGTCAGACTTTATTTTTCTGGGCTCCACAATCACTGCAGATGGTGACTGCAGCCATGAAATTAAAAGACGGTTTACTCCTTGGAAGAAAAGTTATGACCAACCTAGATAGCATATTCAAAAGCAGAGACATTACTTTGCCAACAAAGGTCCGTCTAGTCAAGGCTATGGTTTTTCCAGCAGTCATGTATGGATGTGAGAGTTGGACTGTGAAGAAGGCTGATCGCCGAAGAATTGATGCTTTTGAACTGTGGTGTTGGAGAAGACTCTTGAGAGTCCCTTGGACTGCAAGGAGATCCAACCAGTCCATTCTGAAGGACATCAGCCCTGGGATTTCTTTGGAGGGAATGATGCTGAAGCTGAAACTCCAGGACTTTGGCCATCTCATGCGAAGAGTTGACTCGTTGGAAAAGACTCTGATGCTGGGAGGGATTGGGGGCAGGAGGAAGAGGGGATGACAGAGGATGAGATGGCTGGATGGCGTGCTGCAATTAATGGGGTCTCAAAGAGTCGGACACGACTGAGCGACTGAACTGAACTGTTAGGGAAACTAAATAAACAGCCTTGTTTAGGCTTCAGAGACAAAGTAGGACAGGCCTCTGACCTTGCTTCTAACCAGCCTGGATGCTGCCCTGAGTGCCCTGCCTGCCTGCTGTGAGTATAAGATTTACAGCACCAAAAATAGGGGATAAATCTAGAGATTGTTGAGCCCTGGCAGGAGCTCTGGCCAACCAAGCCCCAGGCTTAACATTCCAAGTTTTATAAGACAAAACAAACGGCATTAATATGAAAAGAGCTGAAATTTGCTCACAGACTGATGATGATGTCAGTTTGCCTTCTGGAATTATAAGTGGGGACCCTGAACTGCAATCTTTGAAGTCTCACCCACAGAGTGGATGCGCTGCCTGGGACCTTTTGCCAACTGGGACTCTGGATGTGCTGTGATACGGGACTTCCCAGCACTGTTTGGTCAAAACCCAGTTTGGTGATGTATCCTCTGCTGTTTCTAGTTCTCTTTTCTTTTAATGTTAGTATATTGAAAGTAAGCTAGATAATTCTCTAATAAATATTGGCATTATTCATTTGTATAGAACAAGTGGCTTATTCTTTTAACAAATCTTTTGAACCTGAGATGAAAGTGAAAACTTTCAGCACAACAGCTACCCAAGCCCATCTCATTTCCCAATGTTTCACTTCACAAGCCTCTCTAACTTTGGCACACCCACCCCACCCCAGCCCAGCATTATAACTTACATCCCATGTCAGCTGGGTAGTTCATTAGGAAACCCGATCAGAGACACTTCTGTCCTCCTTAGACTGGTCTTGACGGCCACATCTTACCTGCCTCTTATGAGTTCTCAATACCTCCCAATATAGGACACTTGCCCAGAACCCCAAAACATTTCAAGTGGATCCAGGGTTTCCTTCACATCTGGCATCATGAGCCCTGGTCAAGTGCTGCCCACTCCCACCTGTCCAAGATCAATATTCCAGGCAAATAATCAAAATCCCATATACATTAACCAAGGGAAAAAACTTCTTATGGGGAGGACTCCAAAGTCAGGTAAGTGGCATTAGATCGACATATGCTTAGTTGGTCAGTCATGTCCAACTCTTTGCGACCTCTTGGACTGTAGCCTGTCAGGCTCCTCTGTCCATGAAACTCTCCAGGCAAGAATACTGGAGTGGGTTGCCATGCCCTCCTCCAGGGTATTCGAACCCAGGTCTCCTGCACTGCAGGCGGATTCTTTACTGTCTGAGCCGCCAGGGAAGCCCTGATCGACATATGGTGGTGGTTATCGGAGGAATAACAACCAACCTACAAATGAAAAGAACAAGCAGTTCTTGTGGTCTCTGTCAGCCAGCCCTGCAGGGCTATCCAACTCGTTATTCAACTAGATGATTATACATACCTGTCTTTACTTCTTTCAGACAGTTCTATGAAAATGGTGCAGCAGGATTTCTTCCTCTGAATGTTAGCATGCTACAAAATGCCCAAAGAATGAATTATGCTTCAAGCATTTTGGATATGACATGACATTGTGCTGATATAAGAATAAAAACTCAAACTGCCTAACCCCAAATCAGATTGGCACACTCAAAACAAATTAATTAGGAGTATTTTGCTCATTTTTACCTCAGTTACCTTATAACCTAGTTTGAAGGTGGCAGAAATTCATCAAGGAATACAGAATCAGAAAAATAATGTAACAGATACATAAAAGTATAATAAAGTCTTATAAATGTTTCTGGAAAGAATATAAATATTGTCCTGAACTTTCAGTTCATTCATTCACTTGGTATACACATCCCGTTATTTTCCAGGCACCTGTCCAGTTGCTAGTGATATAATGGTAAAAAAGACAAAGTCCTGCTTATGTGGAGGTTACATTTTCTGACAAGAAGGGAAAAGATAAAAAGAACAAGTTGGGGGAGGGATAAATTGGAAGTTTGGGATTGACATATATACGCACTACTATATTTAAAATTGATAACCAACAAAAACCTACTGTATAAGCACAGGGAACTCCGCTCAATACTCTGCAATAACCTAAATGGGAAAAGAATTAAAAAACAAATAGGTATATGAATCTGAATAACTGAATCACTTTGCTGTACACCTAAAACAACATTGCAAATCAAATATACTCTAGTATAAAATAAAATCTTAAAAGTAAATAAGAATTTCAGGTACTGATACATGCTATAAAGAACATGAAATAAGTGATATAAATAAAAGTGCCTGGACATGGTAGGGACTAGGAGTATGCTTCTGGAGCCATAATGTTCATATAAAAATCAAGGCTCTACTGATCAACAGGAATATGATGCTGGGCAAATGACCCACCCTCTGTGTGCCTCAGTTTTCTCATCTGTCAAATGGGGACAATGATAGTGTTATGTGCATGGTTTTGTTGGATTCAACAAATTAACGTGTATACAACAGTACCTGGCACATTGTTATTGCTTTTAAGTTGAGTTGAAATCTAACTGTTAAGAAGCAGCTCAAGCTAATATGGATAAATTAAAGGAACTCTATGCCAAATAAAGAACAATTAGACTGAAATGCAGCTCTCTTCTTTATATTTCCACAGTACACAGTAATGAACACACATGAAGATTAAACTACAGCAGCAACTGTCGTCACCCATCTTCACACTCATCAGAGCTTTCTTCGCTTGGATCCTCAGTGCTCTCTCCTTCCCTCTCACTACTGTCTTCTTCACTCTCGTCATCATCTTCCTCAAGATTCTGTGCTTTCTCTGCCACAGAAAGGAAGAGACTTGTTTAAAATATTTCTTAATATTTCTGCCCTGAAAAATCATAATCCTCCTTGTTTCCCCCTCCATCAAGAAGTACATAGTTTTAGAATGTGAGAACTGAGCTGAGGGTCAAAGCAGTGGTACAAAGAACATATTTTTTACTAGCATAAAGATGTTTGTGGATTAAAGATATATTTAAAACACTGGTCTACAATTTTTTTTTTTTTTTTTTTTTTTACTACTGTCAACTTCTTACTTAAATAGAATAAGAGTAAAGTGAGATTCAGGGTAATGTAGAGGGTACAGACTGGGAACCGTGGGATAATCCTTTCCGTTCCTGGGGCATTAGCAGGAACTGTTCCTTCTGGGGACTCTGTCAGTGCCCAATACTGTCTGCCCAGGGAGCCTGCTCTGCTTGGGCAATTCCACCCCACAGAGGAAATGGAGTCATCTTGACCACCCAGAGAGGAAAAGCCGGTTTCATGAAACCATCTGAGATAATCATTTCACCTTTTCTTAACCACTTCCTGAGGAGGTACTTTGCCAGTTTTCTGGGATAATGGATTTTTAAATAGTGACTTATCATAATTCTATGAGAAAGAAGGAATTTCAATTTTTATTACTCATCAGCAGCATTTCTTCAATCAGTGAGAAAAACTCCTTGGCCTCAGGATTTTCTGGTTCATAGATTAGAACTGCAAATGGACAACAGAATGTGTGTTATTAACGTTCCAAGTGTTTCAGCAAACAGCCTCTTCAGTATGAGATTGAAACTGTCAATCAGTTAAGTGAAAATGCACAAAGCAAAAACACTAACAATTATACCACAGAACATCCAAGTGCAAACAGAGGAAATGCTCTACTTATCTTAGGTACTTTGCAAGGGAAATAATCCTCATTATATTTTCTACCACCTGTCCAAAAAATGCAGTCTCCATCACTATGAGACATCCCTCAAAGGCTTTAGCTATGCTGTTTCTTGACTATAATCATTCCCCAAACAAGGTACAAATCCTGTAATACATGGAGACTTTGCTAATGACACCCAGTCATCACCTACTTAACAGTATTCTCACCTCTTCATCAGATCCATTGTTGTTAAGTGCTATTTATTCCTTTTTGCTGATCCTTTATGTGAATGTGTCATCTTTCCTTTGGACTAAATCAGTAGAATTTTTTAGGCCTGTTGGTCTAATGTACCAATGTCCCAGAAGCCAGAAAGCTTTATACCTTTTTTTTTTTCAGAGTTTTCTAGACTAGTTAACTTATTTTTTCCAGCTCCTGCTCTACAGATCTCTCTGCCGTCTTCTTACCTGCCTTGAGGCGTACGTATTCATAATTCTGCCTCATCCATTGAGTGCTGTGACTTCTGTGTAATATCTTGATGGCCCCCAGGGGGCACTGAAACATCAAGTGTGCTATTCGCCTGGCTAAAAGTGAGAATTGTGGGATGGTTTAACTAGGCCCCAGTGGCTCAGAGGACCTTACGCCATATGACTTTCATCCTGACACACTAAACCAATATCTTTATTTTCTAATCCACTAACAACAATGTACTGTCAGTCTGGGTCAGCACGAGTATGTGCCTGCTCAGAATCTGCTTTTAAGGATTCTATGGGTATTTATACATCTTTTAAGGCTTTAATAAAAGTGACTTTTTACACATTTTAACTTGAACTAAAACATGCTTATCAATAGCAGTCTAAATCTTTCTCTGAGGTTAAGCCTCTTCCTAGAGCAGAGTTTCTCTAACTTGCTCCTTGAGATACTAGTTTCTTAAGATGTTAATATGTATGTGGGAAACTAGGTTAAATGAAGTTAATCAAAGCTTACAGTAAGGAGCAACTGCAGGATTTTACATAGCCACTAATATGCTCAGAACTAGTATGTATCTTACAGAGAAGAGAATGTGGTTTCCCTAATTTATTATTCCCATGGAATCCTTCTTGGTGAAATATTTATTAAGCAATCTTAAACTAATATTCCCTGGAAAACAACTTAGAAAATTTCATGCTGGAGTTAGGATTATTCCATGGGAATGGAGTATAGGATCAGCTATTTTCATGGTTTAACAAAAACTGCTGGCAGCTGTCAATTTTAAGAGTGAGGGGAAGTATCTGCTTTGAAACTCAGCCCTGCAATATCCATCCCAGTGGTGGTGGGTTAGTTGCTAAGTTGTGTCCAACTCTTGAGATCCCATGGACTGTAGCCTACCAGGTTCTTCTGTCCATGGGATTTTCCAGGCAAGAATACTGGAATGGATAGCCATTTCCTCCTCCAGGGGTTCTTCCTGACCAGGGATCAAACCCAGGTCTCCAGCACTGCAGGAGATTCTTTATCACTGAGCCACCAGGGATGCCCCAATATTCATCCTAGGTGATAAATAAAAAACTCTCTTACTATTTGACAGATCACTAGGGTTTGTAAAAAGGCAAGAGAAGCCCTTAGCACATGCCATTGGGGTTGTTTCCCAACCAGGGCCCATAAGCAGAGGCCAGTACAGACCCTGAAGAAAGACTGTCAGATGAGAACCCTGGTTCTGCCACTGTCTTAACTGGGTCACCTTGGGGAAAGTATTTAATGTCTCTCTACCTCAGTTCCCTTATCTATAGTAACACTCCTGATCACATCTGGATATCTGATGAATAAAGGAGATAATACAGACAAAGTACTCAGTTTAGTCCTTGCTGCATGGTAAGTACTGAATAAATGTTGACTGAGTTTTCCTGGAGTGCCTCTGGGCCTGGAGAAAGGCTTGGTTCCTTCCTAAGTGTGCAGCGGATGCTTCCTTCTGGCTGAAGGGCTGGGGCAGGGTGCTGGGGCAGGGGGTGGGGCAAGCTCTGAGTTCCATGGGGCTCTAAGGCCCTCAGATGGCAGGCGAGTTTAGGGTAGACAGAACACTGGTCTTGTTCACTACTGCAGCTCTAAGAGAGTACTTGACAGAGCGGGAGACCCCAAAACATAAAAAAAAATAATGGAATAAATGAATATAGATGACTGGGTGGGAAGCAGTCTTTTATGCCTTGATAAAATTATACCCCAAGAAAGGGTGATTTAGTTTATTCAAAAACAAATAGAAAACTTTATAGAAATTCTCTTCTGTATCTGAAGCTACGTCTGTTTTTGTGTTAGATGCATAATGACGAGAACCATTTTGGTTTTCAGGCCATTATTCTTAAACATTTACAATTATTATAATTGATGAAATAGGTCTTCTAGGCTTACACGTTATTTTTGTAGAATCTCAGACTGCCTGTGAGCAGAAGTGTTGGCACCCTGAGATGACTCGGCTGCAAGTAAAGAGACCAAGAAATGGGAAGACCGACAGAAAATCTCACAGTCAATCATGAGATGAACTAAGAAAAGTACCTGGTATTCCTGACTTTCAGTCTCATTTAAAAACCACTTTTCCAAGCCTTCCCCAGCAAAAGTTTTAGATGAGCAGATAAAAAAGGAAAGAAACCATTTGCACCTGGGCTGCAGGCTGGGAATCCCTGCAGCCAAGTAAAGATACAGATGACCATGCCATGACTGGGTGGCAAGGAAACACACCAGGGACTGGGGGCTATCCAAGAGAGTGAGTCTGTAAGGCACCTCTGAAGGGATGAAGATGTGTTACTTCATATAAATTAGTTGCCTTAGATACAAACAAAAATATATGTTGGTCAATTTACAGGAGCCATTTCAATCCGATTGATTCATAAAAGCACCTCTTTTTCAAGTCTCTGCCTGCTTGACCAGAAATATAAGCTTATTATTCAAATGAAAAAATGGAAATATAGCAAGAAATCATAGGCTCTCAAGTCAGACTTGGGATCTAGCTTTACCACTGGGAAGCTATGTGCCTTTGGGTAAGTCAATTTTCCACGCTACCTTCGCTTTCCTCATTAGTAAAATAGGGTTAATCCTATCTGCCCCACATAACGTAAGAATTAAAAATTGTATGCAAGAATGTTCCCATAGTAGGTGCTCAATACATATATATATATAAATACATAAAAAGTAAACACATAATCTATGTTTACATGAGTAAATTTATAAATATATGAATATATATCTATAGAGAGAAAGGTGGATTGTTTTGTGGAAAAGTTAGAAGACGGGGGAACGAAAGAGACAAAAGAATATCTATGCTGTAGAGAACAGACTTGTTACCAAGGGGGAGAGGGGGTGAGGGAGGAATAGGATGCGCGTTTGGGGTTAGCAGATGCAAACTATTATATACAAAATGGATAAACAACAAGGTCTTAGTGTATAGCACAGGGGACAATATTCAAAATCCTGTGATAAATTTTAGAAAATAATATCTATGCTGTAAGAATTTATATATATTTTTGGGTGCATGCTAGATGAAAAAAAAAATTGTTCTATTGCTCTGAACACAGAGAAGAACTTTAGGCAGCCCTCAGCCAAGCATTCCTACTGGCATCAAAGAAATAGCACTTTCTTTTCCCTGAAACAGTCTACAACTCTGCCTTCTGCCTTCAATCTGCAAGGCCTGGGCTTCTCTCATTTCGCATCCTTGACTGGCAATCTGCGTCAGGGGGAGCCAGTCTTACTTTGCACTCCCGGTGCTCTACCCCCATTCTCTGGGCTCTTGGGCCCACATTTCCCTCTTCTTCCTCTTGGGAGCAATTCTTTCTCATCTGGCTCCCTGGAAAATGGTGCCTGTCTTAGGACCCTCCATAGCATCCTTTCCTAGAATTTAACCCTCAGTTGTAGAGGCACCACTATTCGCCATGGGTAGAAAAGAATAAACAGTATTACTGGAGGAGTCAGTCAGTAGAGGTGCAAACCACACCAAACCACGTCTGATGTCAACCCCAGAAGGGTTTAGAGCACTTCAGAAGGTGTGGTCTGATTTCTGCTTTCTCTCCAGCTCCCAGCATAACATCTGGTACAGAGTTAGTGCTCAATGTATATTGGCTGGAAGAAAGGAAGGGAGGGAGTTTTAAAAAGGAATATAATCTCATTAAGATAGGTCAGTTTGAACTTTTTCATTCTCATTTACCTGGTACCTAATGCATGTGCATTGCATTTTATTGAGGCCCACAAGCATTTTATTGAGCACCTGCTGTTTACAGTGCGGGGCTAACAGCCAAGACTCACTGACAAATGTGGTGATGTCCGTGTCTATATTTTGCAAGCTTCATCCAGAGGCTTTTCTAAAATAACTGATAGGTGTAAAAACAAAAATAATATATACATTTTCCTACAATTCGACTCCACAAGAAAAACTCAGAGAATTGGGAGCTAGAGCATCACTCCTTTCTGTACCGGCCACACAGAGAAGAAAGGCAGTTGTGGGAGAAGGAGGCTTGGGCTCCAGCCCCAGCTGTGTCACTTACTCCCTGAGCAGGGCTACACACGCCGCTTAACCTTCTCTCTGCTTCAGTCTCATTACTTATAAAAAGGGAGGACTGGACACGATTCTCTAAGGATTCCTTCTGATTGGAAATTCTATGTTTGTGAGCCACCAAAAGCAGTTTTTATCAAATTATTTTAGCTGATGGTTCTAAAGGTCAAAAGTGCTTGAAAGGATTAAACAAGGCAAATTATTCTGGATATAAAATAGGTAGTGTTAATGTATTCAAGAAATTGATTTTAAAAATTAGCTTATTACTTAGGAAGTACTGTATCCACAGTGGGGACTCTATGAAGCAAGGAAGAGTAGACCCCAGGTCCCTACACCACATTGTCACTAAAAGATTCTAACCATAAAACAGGTCTACAATAGTTAATATTTCAAGACCTGTCATTAATAAAGTTTAATAGTAGAATTGCCATTTTCTCCTTTAAAATAACAAAGACTAACGAAGAGAAAAAGATGGGTAAAATAGTTGAAAAGATTATGGATTTTGACAGAGACCTGGAATCTTTCACAACCACTAGATGGACTTTCTAAAATTGGAAAATGAAATCCTTGAAATGAAGAATTCATCATATAGTTTTAATAGCACACTGGACACAGCAAAAGATAGGATAAATTAATTCAAAAACAGGTCAACAGAAAATATACAAACTAAAGCATAGAAATAAAAGGAAATGGAAAAAACAGAGTATAAGACACATGTGGGACACCAAGGAAAAAATCTAATTTGTGTGTAACTGGAGACTCAGGAATAGAAGAGAGGGAGAGGATATCGCAGAAGTAATCTTTGAAAATTAATGGCCAAGAGGTCCTCAAAGCTGATGAAAACATCAACCCACAGAGTTAAGAAACTCAGCAAATCTCCCAAACCTCTCTTTGCTTAAATACAAAGAAAACCACCACCATTCTGAACATCGAGTCAAACTACTAAAACCCAGATAGAAAAGTAAAGTGGTTCATATCATTTATCTACTCAAAAGTATCCAGTGGTTTCTCTGTTCACTCAGAGAGAAAGCCAAGGTCCTTAAGCTGTGGAAAGATGCTCTGCAGTCTGCACGGTCCCTGACCTGTAAGCTCTCCGACCTCATCTCCTATCACACGTCCCCTGGCTTAATCTGCTCCAGTTCTGCTGCCTTCCTTGCTGTTCCCGGTTGCTATTAGTCCTGCCTGGAACACACTTTCTTCAGATGACAGGACTCATTTCCACAACTTTTTCAAGGGTTTGCTCTAGTCTTCCAGTGAGCCTTGCTGGACCGTCTTACTTAAAACTGCTTTGCTTCCTCCCAGTACTTTCTACTCCTTCCCTTTTCCTCCATAGCACCTATTATCTATGACATGCTAATTATATGTTTATTGTCTGACACTACATTAAGTGTAGGATTATTTGCCCAGTGTCTAAACAGCGGCACTGGCACACAATTTTTAAAATTTTTATTAAGGTTTCCCCAGTGCTCAGTGGTAAAGAATACACTGCAATTCAGAAACACAGGAGACGTGGGTTCGATCCCTGGGTCAGGAAGATCCCCTGGAGGAGGAAATGGCAACCCACTACAATATTCTCACCTGAAAAATCCCATGGACAGAGGAGCCTGGCAGGTAGGTAACTCAAATATTTGTGGAATAACTGCATGCTAAGGAAGGCTTGTGAAGTCACTTAGTCGTGTCCGACTCTTTGAGACCCCAGACTGTAACCCACCAGGCTCCTCCGTCCATGGGTTACAGTCCATGGGGTCTCAGAGTTGGACATGACTGAGTGACTTCACTTCTTCACTTCTAAGGAAGGCTTGTTTTACTATATGACACTTCTTTGAAACCAAAGGCATATGTTACTAACTCATTGTCATGAAGCTAATGATTTTGACATACCTTCTAATGGCGTCCTTGTCAGTTTATCTCACTCAAAGTTACTCTAGAATTCTAATTTAAATTAGTCCTCATACCAATTTTTACTATCAAGGATTCACCAAGACACTATGAGGGAATTCACTAACTGTATGATAATCAAACCATCTTACATATTAGGGAATGTATTTAGAAACAAAGAGAAGACTGGGAAAAGAGAAGTATTTTGTACTTACTCATCTGACATAATTTTTTTGCCAAAAGGTAGTCGTGGCCCATTTCTGCTCTCAGGAACTGGAAAACATTAAGAAATTCTTCAGCTATGCAGTTTTACAGAGAATTTAAATGTCAGTTATAAACTCCCTAGAAAATATTCCATTAATGATTATTTTGCTTTTAACTTTTAAACATGTTTTTCCAGAAGTGAATCTGTAATTTATCAGTTAGTGAAGAATATTTAAGCACTTCTAATGGCAGGGCCACAGAGTAAGCATCTCACCTCTGTTTTACCGCAGCCACACTGTGCACAATATTACTACGGAACGATCTGAGAATACTTAGGTTGACTCAATTGGCAAAGCCACGAACACTTTTTAACTTTAATATCCCTTAGGTTAAGATACAGTTTTTATTTGTGAACTTAGTCCATAATTATATGACAATACAATTATGTATTTTCAATATTTTCCAATATTGATTGCTCTTATCCCATATATATTTTTTTACTATTGTATTTTTTTGTTATAAAGTAACATTAAAAAAATTTTTTTAATTGAAGGATAATTGCTTTACAGAATTTTGTGGTTTTTCCGTTGTACATCAACAAGAATCAGCCATAGGTACATCCATGTCCCCTCCCTCCCAGAGTTCCCTCCCATCTCCCTCCCCACTCCACCCTTGAGCCTGTCACAGAGCCCCTGTTTGAGTTTCCTGAGCCATACAGCAAATTCCCATTGGCTATCTGTTTTACATATAGTATTGTAAATTTCTGTTACTCTCTCAATACATCTCCCCTTCTTCCTCCACTCCTCCCACCTTGTCCATAGGTCTGTTTTCTGTTTCTCCACTGCTGCCCTGAAATTCATCAGTGCCATCTCTTCAGATTCCATATGTATGTGTCAGTATATGATATTTATATTTCTCTGACTTCTTCACTCTGTATAATGAGTGAAGTTTCGTCCACCTCATTAGAACAGATTCGAATGTGTTCTTTTTATGGCTGAGTAGTATTCCATTGTATATATGTACCACGCTTCTTTATCCATTCATCTGTCAATGGATATCTAGGTTGTTTCCATGTTCTAGCTATTGTAAATAGTGCTGCAGTGAACATTGGGGTACATGTGTCTTTTCAGTTTTGATTTCCTCAGGGTATAAGCCTAGGAGTGGGATTGCTGGGTCATATGATGGTTTTATTCCCAGCTTTTTAAGGAGTCTCTCCATACCGTCTTCCAGAGTGGCTGTATCAGTTTAGATTCCCACCAGCAATGCAAGAGTGTTCCCTTTTCTCCACACTCTCTCCAGCATTTATCATTTGTAGACTTTTTGATGATGGCCATTCTGTCTGGCGTGAGGTGGTATCTCACTATAGTTTTGATTTGCATTTCTCTGATGAGTGATGTTGAGCCTCTTTTCATGTGCTTGTTAGCCATCTGTATATCTTCTTTGGAAAAATGTCTCTTCAGGTCCCTTTCCCACTTTGGTTGTTTGCTTTTCTGGTACTGAGCTGTATAAGCTGCTTGTATATTTTGGAAATTAATTCTTTATCAGTTGTTTCCCTTGATAGCGTTTTCTCCCATTCTGAGGGTTGTCTTTTCACCTTGTTTGTAGTTTCCTTGGGCTTCCCTTGTAGCTCAGTCGGTAAAGCATCTGCCTGCAGTGCAGGAGACCCAGGTTCGATCCCTGGGTTGGGAAGATCCACTGGAGAAGGAAATGGCAACCCACTCCAGTATCCTTGCCTGGAAAATCTTATGGACAGAGGAGCCTGGTGGACTGCAGTCCATGGCGTCACAAAGAGTCGGGCACGACTGAGCGACTAACACTATACTACTTGCTGTGCAAAAGCTTTAAAGTTTAATTAGGTTCCACCTGTTTATTTTTGTTTTTATTTCCATTACTCTAGAAGGTGGTCATAGAAGATCGTGCTTTATGTCATTGAGTGTTCTGCCTATGTTCTTCTCTAACAGTTTAATAGTTTCTGGTCTTACATTTAGGTCTAACCCATTTTGAGTTTATCTTTGTGTATGGCGTCAGGTAGTGATGTAATTTCATTCTTTTGCACGGAGCTGTCCAGTTTTCCCAGCACCACTTATTGAAGAGGCTGTCTTTGCCCCATTGTATATTCTTGCCTCTTTTGTCAAAAATAAGGTACCCATAGGTGCGTGTGTTTATCTCTGGGATCTCTATCTCGTTCCATTGGTCTGTATTTCTGTTTTTGTAACACATATTTTTCTGTGTTATAAATTTCTTTTCTTATTTATTGGGGTATAGTTGCTTAACAATGTTGTGTTAATTTCTGCTATACAACAAACTGAATCAGTTATAGGTATACACATGTCCCCTTCCTCTTGGACCTCCCTCCACCTCTTCATCCCCTCCCTCTAGGTCACCACAGAGCACCAAGCTGAGCTCTGTGCGCTATACAGTAGGTTCCCACTAGCCATCTGTCTCATGCATGGTAGTATGTACATGTCGATCCCAGCCTCCCGATTCATCCCAACCCTCTTTCCTCACCCTGTGCCCACAGGTCCATTCTCTGCGTCTGCGTCTTTATTCCTGCCCTGCAAATAGGTTCGTTTGTTGTATGTAGGAAATTTAAATGCTAAATAAACACATCCTATCACCAGTTAAACAGCCTCTGTATTTTTACCATCCATTTTTTCTAGATAATTTCATTTCTGGGGGGCTGTGCTGGGTCTTTGTTGCTCCATGAGCTTTTTTCTAGTTGTAGTGAGTGGAGGCTACTCTCCAGCTGCAGTGCGCGGGCTTCTCATTGCGATGGCTCCTCTTGTTGGCTGGTCACAGGCTCTAGAGAGCTCGGGCTTCAGTAGTTGTGGCACGTGGGCTAAGAAATTGTGGTCCATGGACTCTAGAGCACAGGCTCAATAGTTGTGGTGCACGGGCTTAGTTGATCTATGGCCTGTGGGATCTTTCTGGACCAGGGATTGAACCTGTGTCTCCTGCAATAGCAGGTGGCTTCTTTATCACTGAGCCACCAGGGAAGCCCACAGAGATGTTTGTTTTAAACATCTCTATGTACATCATTTTAGTTTTTTTTTTTTTTTTTCCCATAAAGGAACACATATATACTTACAAAAAGATTATTCAGTAACTTAAAAAAAATATACCAAATGTCATGATCATCTTCTCCCCATGGAATTAAACATTATTACATATTTTTTACTTATTTAGGCTCCACAATTGACTAATCTCCCATTATTATTTGGATAGCTTTTATTAAAAAAAAGAACAGTACACGTGGGGGACTGTTCTTGCTTATGTGTGACATTCTGAACCATTTGCATGTACACTAGTCTTACATGTAGGAATTCATTCGGTAAACAAATCAAGAAGGCAATCCTGGCATAGGAAACAGCATTGGTGAAACATAGGAAACAGCAAAAGCATGGAGGCCTGACACATCACATGCAAAAATTGCTCACAAATGTTTACTGATGATTCTACGCAGAATGAAACAGTTTTACCTCACATGTTGTGGTATCACAGTTTAACTATTATACAACTTCATGTATACAGTAGGAATTTCATAACACTGCATTTTCATTTGCCCCCTTCTCATCCTTTGTATTATCGTTGTCACATGTTTTACTTGTACATAGTGGGTCCCTCGCTTTATCTGGGCTATAATTATACATATATTAGACCACCCAACAGTCTCCCCAAAGTCTCTGAGGTTCCTTTTTTCCCCCTATGTATTTTATTTGAGAAATTTCTAAGGCTATGTGTTCAAGTTCATGGCTTCTTCTCTGCTGTTACAATCTGTTAAGTCCATCTCCCTCCACTCCCTCTCCCTTCTTACACCCTCTGTGTGTGTGTGATACACACAGACAGTGCTATTTCCTATGCCAGGAGTGCCATTTTGTTTACCAAATGAGTTCCTACATGTTCCTCTTTAAGTTTCTAAGGTTCCGTTCTTGTCTCTTCTTCTTAATCCTTCCTTTACCTCCTTGTTTCTCCTGCTTCATTTCTCAGTTAGTCCCTTTATCCTCCCTGTTCCCAGAGAATTTTATGAACATCTCTACTGGCACATATTATAAATTGCATTAGATAACATAATAAGTGTTTGTTAGTTCTCAAGGGTAAAGACATGTCTTTCTTATTTATCTCTAAATATCCCAAGTAACTAGCATGGTACCCAGTAAGTAGAAAGTTTTTCTAAAAGAGGTCCCTGAAGAGTTTTATGCCGAAACTTCTCTTATTCATGTTTCTGACTTTACCAGAATAATCTCAGTCATTGCCAGAATAGTCTCTCATCTCTACCCTCATGAAAGTAGTAACAAAGATGAGTAACCAGGTAAGCATCTGTGTGTGGGCAAGGATATTTTAACTATTTTTTTAGTCTTCAAGGCTATATACTATTTAGCTATTTTAATATCTTTAAGTTTTTTGAGTTATAGAAGCAAAACTTACTTCTGTCATTAACTCCAATGGGGCACGAGTATCCTTATTAGGGTTGCTGTCTTCCTCCTTATCTTCATCACTGGTATCCTCACCATCATCATCTGTTGATTCATTCAACTTATCATTGATATCCTCAGGGCAATGTTCGTTATTTTTCTCCTGCTCTGCAATGACTACATTTTTGCTCATTTCACCTAAAACGATATATACAATTTAGTAAATATTGAAACGTATTCATAAATATACAGTGGTCACTCCTAAATTATAATGTAGCAAGTGCACATGTTACCGTGTGTTCTCCTGTCCTGGATTTTTTTTTTTTTTCGTGACTAAACAGCACTGCAATAAACTTACCTGATTTCCATTTCCCCCCAAAAAGTAAAAAAACTGCTAAGTGAAAGAGGAAAAAATACAAACTGATAATAGTGAGCTGATGTTAATGTTAATTGTTTGGTGCTTGAAACAGTAATAAATGGAAACAGTTTTGTTTATAAAGAATATAATTTCAAGAAGAAATTAATTCTCTTTTATCCATAGAAATATATTTCTTAAATCGTTCTTATAGGAATATAAAAATAAAGAGCTTGGGAAGTTAAAGTAAGACTAGAGAGGCTGAAAAGTCATTCTTCCTAGGCAGTCAGTCACTGTACGGATACTTGAGAATAAAACTGTCCTTCTCCCTGGACACACACACACACACACACACTAATCAGATAAATGTGAAGTATTCTAGATATGACCAGAGGTTATATAACATTATTAGTGATTTTTCTTAATGTCAAGTCATAGATGACTGGAAAATAAAACATAAGCACTACTTTGACTACCCAGTCAATGTGCGGCACTATACTGAGCCCCACGAACACTATAATGTGCAGTCATTGATCTCAGGGTACTCACTCACACTCTAACTGGGGAGTCAGAAACATAATGGATAACTGTAAAACAATATGGCCGTCCAGTGATAAAGATGTATATACCAGGTACATGAGAGAACAGGAAGAGAGGAGAGACCCATTCTGGTCTGAATGGGTCAGTTTTTCCAAGGAGAGGGGGCAGCATGAACCAGTACAAAAAGGATGCGTGCAGAGCAACACTTTGATGTGCTTATTATGGGTCAAAGTTGAGGCTGAAATGGTGACAGATGTGGCCAGAGGGGTACAAGCTGGATAATGGATTCTGTGGGCCAGTAGTCTTGGAGTCAGAACTTTATCCTAAGAATGAAGGGGCTAGTCATGAAAGATTTAAGTAGGGAAACAAGTATGATCGATTTTTAATTTCTGAAGGAACTCTTGGAAAGCAGGGTAGAAATTGTATTTGAGGGCAGACCAAAAAAAAAAAGAAAAGACAAAAAGAGCAGGGAGAGAGGTGGTTAGGAAAAAAAACACCTTTAAAAAGTCCAGGTAACATTCTGGAAGGGGAGTGAGATGGGGAAACCATAACATCTTTCCGTCTTTTGTCATAACCCTCAGAAAGGCTGTGACAAAATGAAACACCTTCACATTTTCTCAAGGCTTATAGGAGTCAGAGATGTTTGAAGATTCCAGGATTCTGTATGGATCTGCAGCAGTAACTTGACTGAATAAAACTGTGGAAGAGGAAACTTGCGGATTCCCACCTCTTACTTTGTTTCCTTATTTTGCATTCAGAGGCCCTATGGACTGTTAAAAAGTCAGCTCAAAATGAATTCTAATAATGGGAATTTTCTAAGCAGTTTTTAGACTGCATTTACTGACAACTCACAATAGCACCTGCTGTTTGACTACAAATATGCCAAAAGACAGCAAAAACTAGAAAATATTATTCTCAGGAACAAAGTCCAAAAATGGACTCAATGGTTGTGTATATAAGTGTGTATGTCTTGCTCTTCATCTAAATTGGGGAGACAATCTTACATATTGGTTAAGAAGGAAATTTGTTTCTTGGAGTTCATGAACTAATTAAATTGTCCTTATTCTTAGAAAATACATGTTGACTTAGGGTAAAGGATCATGAGATCTTTACCCCTTAAATCAACAGTTGCTTGTATATGAAGGGTTACTGGAGTACTTACACTATTTCTGCTCATTTTCTATAAGTTGAAATATTTCAAAAGAAAACACTTTTTAAAAAGTCCAAGTGAAAAAGATGGTTGACAGTGCACTGTTAAAACAGGGATAAACGAGGAGAGATATTAGAGAAATATTTAAGAGGTAAAATCTCCATGGCAGACATTTTGCAAATTTTAGTAATTCTTATAACATTTTATCTATTTTGCCATATGAAAGTAAGCTATACTATTTACTTAGTATCTTTTTTTAATCTACCTTTTTAACTTAGAAATTTTGCTAGATCATAAAAATTATCGGGGGAACTTCCCTGGCTGTTCAGTGGTTAAGATTCCGTACTGCCAATGCAGAGGGCACAGGTTGGAACCCTGGTCTTAGAAAACTAAGATCCCACATGTCATGCAGTATGACCAAAAGATAACAAGTAAATAAAAAATTTTAATAATTTACCCCAAATTGACAGAGGTATTAATAAAAGACATAACAATCAGAGCAAATATTATGTCAATACTCTTCTGAATACTACATATTAAATCACATTCTGTCAACATCTCAATGAGGTGTGTACTGTTTTTATCCCATTTGTAGATGAAACTGAGAGACAGGAGACAGGTTAAATAACTCACCCAACTTAACACCACTAATTAAGGCAGATCTGGGAGTCAGTTTGGCTTCAGAGTCCACATTCTTAACCACGTTCTTATTTTTTTTCTAATACACATTAAAATATACTACTATTGTAAAAAGTTTGCCCTGTGTTTCCTAAAATTATCTCTTTGGGAAACACTATTGAGCTTGCCGATGAATTTTGCTCTGCAGATGAATTTCACAGTTTCAGCCTGAACTTGTGCTACATCATCCCCTGCTTTTAGAATTCTGAGTGTGTGGGAAGTCTTGTGAGATGTCTTCTTTGATGGGAGTGTGGCCATGAGCTACTTTAAACATGTAGAAACACTGGTCTTGGAAGGAAGAAAATAAGAAAATCCAGGAAAGGTTGACAGAAGACAATGTTAAGAAAAATCAGGCTCTCCTCCCTCCAAAGAAAAGGTTGGGAAAACTCCTTATTCTAAGCAAAAGATAATGTCCTCAAAAGAGATACCCAGAGTGTGATGCCTGGGCTATTCAGGCCATCTACCTGTTTCCTTTACAGTCTCTGTTGGCTCACGACCACTGTAACCTTACAGTGTGTACCCAGCCAGTTCACCGACTCGACACGCTGGTGTCACCAGTGATGGTCATAATAGGGAATTAAGAACTTCATGTGATGTCACAGGGACTCATTGAATTCACAAACACTGAGGATCATGTGGAAGTGAGAAATAGATTTAAGGGCCTAGATCTGATAGAGTGCCTGATGAACTATGGAATGAGGTTCGTGACATTGTACAGGAGACAGGGATCAAGACCATCCCCATGGAAAAGAAATGCAAAAAAGCAAAATGGCTGTCTGGGGAGGCCTTAGAAACAGCTATGAAAAGAAGAGAGGCGAAAAGCAAAGGAGAAAAGGAAAGATATAAGCACCTGAATGCAGAGTTCCAAAGAATAGCAAGAAGAGATAAGAAAGCCTTCAGCGATCAATGCAAAGAAATAGAGGAAAACAACAGAATGGGAAAGACTAGAGATCTCTTCAAGAAAATTAGAGCTACCAAGGGAACATTTCATGCAAGGATGGGCTCGATAAAGGACAGAAATGGTATGGACCTAACAGAAGCAGAAGATATTAAGAAGAGGTGGCAAGAATACATGGAAGAACTGTACAAAAAAGATCTTCACGACCCAGATAATCATGATGATGTGATCACTAATCTAGAGCCAGACATCTTGGAATGTGAAGTCAAGTGGGCCTTAGAAAGCATCACTACGAACAAAGCTAGTGGAGGTGATGGAATTCCAGTTGAGCTGTTTCAAATCCTGAAAGATGATGCTGTGAAAGTGCTGCACTCAATCTGCCAG